>JAJIZL010024329.1:160398-217134 GCA_023969395.1 Amblyomma maculatum
CTCTCTCTCTCTCTCTCTCTCTCTCTCTCTCTCTCTCTCTCTCTCTCCCTGTCTTGCTTTAAACAGCAGTCTCAACGCAGCAAACTTGTGAAAACAATCGCTTACTCGCTACCACGCGCTAAGAGAACAGAAATTACTGTGAATGTGCTTGTGACAACTGCCCGAAAGCGCAACTGTGGCGGTCCAGATTATGATTTTCATCATCACAGCCATTTTATTCATCATATCTAGCATGTTTATTCTTCTCGTCTCCATGATCGGCTCCAGCGCTACGATACCGCTGAAGTAGAACCGTATGGGTAAAGAACTAAGCCACAACTCCACTAGGACAATGACACTCTGGTTTCACGACGGACCGGGAAAACCCCACCAGGTCATCAGCTGATGCAGCGTGTGCTCCCTGCCATTCAATACTTCTTCCAATGGGATTTTAGCTTCACCCGGACGATCTTCAATAATTTCCTAGCAGTCGGTATCGAATCTCGAATCGGCTTATTCTGAAACTTCCACTGGTGTTACAGCGGAGGCCAAGGCACTTGGTTGCTCATGAGGCCCCTGTCTACCCCATGGTGTTTCTCGATATTATCCCGGCATACGGAGCTTCCGTCACCCATTCGGCGTTCAATACATCACTACTTTGTTTATTTGGCAGCTGTTAGGGCCCTGCATGCCGTAACGCACGCCTAATGTTTGCTTTTCGTGATTGAAAATACGTTCATTATCGCTCGTTTGTTCTACTGCTGGGCGTGCCGTAGCACTCGTCCGTTCTTCCAAGGCGTAAGTAGCGTGTTTTCCAACTTTACCCTCTTCTCAGCTTCATCTACGATTATAGAACGTTACCAGTGGAGACATAACCGAGACTCAAGCATCTCTTGACTCAACTAGCACACTTCTACGCCTAGCTATGGAGGCCGCACTGTTCGGGCTGCGCAATTATGAGCGAAGAATTAACAAAAAAGGTCACTAAAAACAGAAGCATGAGAAAGTGTGACATCTATGTAACATGTATAGCTATAGATGCGCCCGTGTGCTACTTCCTGCAGTAAGGAAAATTCAAGTGGCGGTGGTGCAGCACTTCAACGCCTCTGAATAGATCATTGGTATTCCTCGCCTGCAAATTCTGAATTCTTGCTCGTAGAGAGATTGCATCAATATGTTTCTGCTCTCTGCAGTTACGATGTAAATGGTAGAATGTTTTGCATTACGTCGGCTTCCGCTAGGCTTCTTGTTACACCTAAAAAACAGATATTGCAAAAGCTTCATTTTAAAATGTTTCATATTGCAACGCAATAGCTGTAAGCGTAACCTCCAGAAAGCTTCAAGTGTAGTCTCTACGCACGCTGCAAGGAGGAATAAGTAGGCCCTGTAGGACTTCCTTCCTGATAATTGCGTCGTTCAATGTAGAATAAAAAGCTATTATAGGTGCCACCTTTTAATTCGCCTGCTTTAAAAAGACATTTACCCGATTTTTCTTTGACGTTTTCAGTGTCATGGCATGGCTTTTCAACCTCAATCTATTTCTGTGTTTGCAGTTTATTACAGAATTTTTTCACTGTCCGCACTACATTTTCAGACCATTGCTTGACCATATTAATAAACGTTTGAAGAAATATGAGTTTACTGAGACAGTTTAGATTCCTTTATGCAGAACGGTACTCACGCAAATGTTTCGTTCATGTTTCTTCTATCAGTCCTGTCAAAATTGGCATACCGTGTGGAACCAAAGCTAAAGGAAAGATAATGAAGAATGTAATAGAAATGAATTCAATTACCTTAGTGAAATCACCAGACCGAAATTTTATTTTCCATAGCAAAATACACTGCACTTAGGGTAACTATATATGCAGTTCAGAACAATAACTCTTGACATTACTAAATGATTTGCACATTCATGGTACTAAATAGAAAATAGCTCTTGCGATGACCGAGCACTCGGTCATCGCATCGCTTCACGAAATGTTTATATACAAATAAGATTTAGTTACCAGCAAAATAGTGTCGTCGCTGCTGCGCTTGCCGGTATTGAAGCTTGGTCGCACTTTTTTCCTTGAAAGTATGTGCTACCGTTCGGTTTTCCGCGAAAATTACACCCGCAGTAGCAGAGCACCACCGAAGTGCCGAAGGCAAATTTGCACCACCACCGAAGACAAATTTGCCAGCGTTGCCAAATTCGACATGTTAAAATGCTTCCAGTGCACAAAATAGTGCGCATAGGCATCCAGAACATTAGTTGCAATTCGTGGGAGTAGGCAGCAAGCTCCAATGGTCAAGAAGTTGTAATTGTTAGAGCGGCAGCAATGGCTTGTACACTTCAAAACATGATGTTTAAACCTTAGGAATGCGATCATGGCATAATATGCGAAAATGTTTCAAAGGCTCCCTGCTTTTAAACTTCACACTTCAACCTTACCTGTCAAAACTAGGCTTCGTACAAAAGTGACTTTTGTACCATGGTCAGTAGACTGTCGTCTGTGTCAGCAGCCAGAAAGTATAGATCATTGCTTTGTGTTTTGCCGTGATCTAGTGTTTTTTGGGCACATTCTTCAACGAATCTTCAAAACGTACATTGATATTACGCCATATACTAAAACATTTTCGCCTACAATGCAAGCTCCTGAGGCGCCATGTAACCTTTTTGTGCTCATGAGAC
Organism: Amblyomma maculatum; assembly: GCA_023969395.1. Taxonomy (NCBI): domain Eukaryota; kingdom Metazoa; phylum Arthropoda; class Arachnida; order Ixodida; family Ixodidae; genus Amblyomma; species Amblyomma maculatum. The sequence continues at coordinate 163,049 of JAJIZL010024329.1, forward strand.
TTTTTAGCCTGTGGAAGAGCCGCATGACAGATCGCCAGCATAGCCACCACATTCATCGAAGTCTCTTTAGAGAACAATGTGCTCTGGTGCGGGGGGTATATGCTGCGCAGGATCGACCTCCTGCCTTAATACAGATAACAGCAGCTAAATGTTAGAAGCTCTGCGTGTTGATAAAGCTCGCACAGCGATATTTTGGCAACCGTAAGGCTGATAAATGATTCCAGCATGCTCTCTGATGCTTTGGTGCCTGCTGAAAAATCAAAAGCTTTCGCACACAGACACAAGGTAAACACGAAGAAAAACTTCATAAAGAAGCATCTATTTTCATGTATACAATCGCCACAACCCTCTTTTTGGATAGCCAGCTATACAATAAGTTGCAATTTACATCTGTACAGCTTGCTCTGTGTGTGATTTCGTGCACCACACATAGAGCATTTGGAAATTCTGCTGCTCTGGGTGCTTCCATCTGAGCTCAATGGTAATATGAACGAAGCAGATGTCGACGAATAGGCTCAATAAGGCTTTATGAGCCTTCTATTTGGCGAAGGAGAGGTAGAAATTCCTCCTCTTCAACCTTCGAGAACTATTTCCGCTGCCGCTCCTGCCACGTTAGCGCCATGGCTAAGCTAAAGCCTGCCAACATTATGCCAATGCCTAAGAAGTCCTCATTTGAATGATGTACGCAATAGAGCTGCACAAATAATCTAAACACAACGTTGCTAAGCCATGATATGTGTGCGAAATCACCACGTATATATGAACCACGAGCGGAGTTGCATTTTGCTACTTCATTGGAAGTATTGTCTGTGTGTGGGGAGGCCAATGAGATAATGTAGCATCTTCTCTGTACTGAACACGCGTTCTTTTGCCGGCACGTCCGTTTTGGTGCGATATGAAAATGAAGCACACAGTGAAGGGTGCTGTTCCCATAAGCGCGAGCAATATTTTGAATACATATTCATGATTTATTAGGAGTTTTTGGTAAATGTTTGCCAGAAATACAAATATACATTTTTGAGCTGTGACAACGCCTCCTCTATTTTTCAGTGCCCGGCAATTCACGCCCTCAGCGCCGTCGCGTCTCCGCTCACGTAGCGCGCTTGGCAGCCGCGAGGAGGATCCACGTAAACAGGGTTTGTTTATCACCCGATGGCTCGCGTGATTTGGCCATTTGGGATTTGGCGACGTGCTTTGCTGCGTTGAAACATGTGCTTTTGCGACACGTCTCGCTTCGTCTGACATGGCGTACTGTTGCGTGCCTTTGTGCAAGTCGGATGAAAAAAAGAAGACTCCGGGACTATCGTTTCATGAATTTTCATCAGACTTGGCATTGAGGGAGAAGTGGATTGCTGCAGTTCGACGCGATGGTTGGAAACCGAACGACAGGTCGTGCTACACAAAGGTTTGCAGCCGGCACTTCAAGAAGGAAGATTTCATTGAAGGCAAAAGACGCCGACTGAAGAAAGGTAGTGTACCTTCCGTTTTTGATGACTTCCCTCATCATTTGCAATCGAAGGCAACACGAGACAGGAGCACAGCAAGCATAGAGAAACGAGCCCAGTTTACGTGTTCGCTGTCGACGAACGCTTCGGCCGCCACCGCATCAACCTCTGCCTTGCTACCGTCCGTAACTTCGGCCGAACCACTTGCTGAGGAAGGTGCTCTAATGGACAGAACACCTGTCAGTGAACCCGCGGACCACTCTTATGTGAAGAGTAATATGAGCAATCGAGGCGTCCAGGTCGACTGCAGAGCACCAACAAGTCTACTGACAACAGAAAGAGCGAAGTGGAAAAGAAAAGAGAGAGACCTAAGAAGCCAAATTTTGCGACTGACACAGACAGTTGATAAGTACAAGCAGCTGCTAAAGGAGCTTAAGGAGGACTCGCTCGCTACAGATCTTTCTTACATACGGCAGAAAGCAACGGAAAATGATTCTTCTGCTTTAATTTTGCTTGATCAGGTGAGAAAGTGCTGAAAATTGGAATAGCTGCATCCAATCCACTTTTGAATGTGGCACACAGTGAGCCAGCAGTCATGTCAATAACTGTATCACCTGAGAAGCCAGAAACATCTGTTAAACCTCATTCGCAACTGGGAAGAGCTGCTCTGAATGTTCTTCAAAGACTCAACACTACTGTTTTGCCTGTATACATGCCTTCCCTGCAGATATCTGCGACCGTATATGTTGGTGGCTATATTGTACGCGTCATCAGTGAGCGGATAAACTGCTAGAACTGTGTGGCAATCGCATCCAAGCCACTAACAAATCAGCTATTGCAGACGTTCACTCGCAGCCAGGACCGTGGGGGACGTTTATATCCCTCTGACCAGCTGCTTTTTGTCCTGGACATCTTGCGTGTTTTTTCTGAGCAAGCCCTGAAGGAAGATCCAGCTCTTCCGAGACCCCTGACTAGCTTGGTGGCACACGCTGTTCCAGCTCTGTGTGCCTCAAAGTTGCTGCAATGTAAAGGGAATGACATGATGCACCGACAGAAGCTGATGGAACTTATTGCAGTGCGTTTTTTGAGGCCTCTCCTTGCAAACTATGCATTTAGCATCACAGACAAGCACAATGCTTACAAGTACTTTGCTCAAAAGCCACGTTCAAGAAAGAATCTAAAACTGCGATAAGCAGTGTAACACCTTCAGGTGCTCCTTGCACAATTGTGCACATAAAGTTAAAAAGCGAAAGAAATTTGAAAATAAACATCCCTTGTATGTATTTCATTAAACTTGAAGCACTTCTGATTGGATTTATTCTGCAGATTTGAATAAGTGTCGCACTTTTCATTGTTTTTCAGGTATGCCACTGACGAAGTCGGAAAAGCTCTTTCTTAACACACTTTATGTTGCATGGTGGACTTTTTCATATTGACTTCATTCTAGAAGGTCCTTGCATGGCGTTCGGATTCTGTAAACTTGACACTTCACTGAATAGAGTCTGTTGAGGTGATTTAAAGCATGGTGTGTGCATTCTTCCAACCCAACATCGCTTATTGAATTGAGTATTCTTAGTTTGTTCTGCTGCTGTGCGCGTAGCGCTATCCTAAGGTGCCAGAAATGCAGTAAAGCTAAATTATCAATGGATTCAACTGGCGCCAGAAAAAGACAAGTGAATTTCACATCCATTCAGATTCTGTAATATCTGTATCTGCTTCGGATGTCTTTCGGTTGTTTTTCTTTGATATCTTTGCTCAGTGCTCCTCGTGGGGCAAGATATGTTGAAATCGTCACATATCCAGACCTGCGGAAAACAAAGCGGGAGAACACGTCTTGCTGTGTTTTTATCTGATGCGTTGCCACTCTCCACCACGCGCACCACCTCCGCCCCTCCGCTGCCCTGGTAAACCAGCGTAGGGGAACCCTGTTTAGGTGGAGGCACCTGGCGGCAATGCGTTGTAATATCGCCGACGGCGGCGGGCTATTGCCCTGCGCTCTTTCGCCGGGCACTGAAAGTATAGAGGGGGCACTGGCTGTGAAGAGTATTTATCTATAGAACTAATTATGATGGACATCATAAAACAGAGAAATATGGCAATGTTGTCTAGTAAGATCGTTAAGTAAGTTTGGTGCTGTACCTCAACAAGCTTTGGTTATTGTGGACCAGAAGGTGGACACTTTCGAAAAATCTCATTCCCACCACCTTTTCTCTCCTGCCTGCGCTGAGGTACTCGCCGCTGCTTGCTGCTTTATACCACGCTGTACCGTCAGTCAACAAGGCACGCTGAAGGTGCCTTGTTGACTGACGGCGCTCGAGGCTGTTCCCAGACGGCAGCTTTTTTCTAAAAGACTTGCCTTTTAGCGCGATAAAGGAAACTTTTGTTTAGTCACAGCCGCTAGGGTAGTGAAGTTTTCAAACTTCTACAAAAAAATGCCTGTTGCTAACGGCTGGTTGCAATACGTTTACTGTAATTTGACGCCTAAGTGAAATACTTAAAATTTGGTTAGAGATTTTTAACCATCCTATTAAGTGGAGTTTTATGTCCGGCAACGCAGGTAGGGTTGCATTGCAAAAAGACTCCCCATCTCGAACAATCCCCTTTCTTAAATTTTTCTTCACATCCGCTGGATCCACTGATATACAAACTACTTTTTTATATCGAAGCATCACTACACGGATACTGAACGGAGGCTGTTTTGACCCAACACTTAATACACGCAAAATAAAAAGTAGAGTGAACTTTCTGCTTTTTAATTTGGGTTCTACTGTTTATTAACAGCAACAAACTAAAAAGCATTAGCACTGTTTATTTTACCGTACTTATTAACCGGTCTTTTTTTTGCCATTAGTCATGCAAAGAACACACTGAGTTAGAAAGAATTAGCTCCTCTCTATCTTCCGAGCTTGAGGACAAATATAAAATACCGCAGCTCAGCTAAGTGTCATGCACCTGTCGGAAGTAGTATTATAGGATATTTGTACAGGACAGCGTCATCTGTAGTTTACTTGAAGCCTAACTAATTACATATGCCTGTACTCACATGAATGCTGTTGCTTGCGCAGCAAACTGGGAAGTGTCACCTGCATGAAACCTTACAACTGCTGCACTTGCATTGGTAGTGCAGAACGTGTTCCCGGTTTCGATATCTGCAAAGATAACGTGATTGGAAAAACATTTTGGTGTCCCAAAAGTTACAAATATTATTACCCTTGGCTCTTCTGTGCCTGCTGTGAAATAGTGACAAAAACTACAATCTTGAGGCTGCAAGACTGTTCACCATATTCACATGTGTGCCTTTAGATGAAATTCTACTCGAAGTGGCGTTCGAGGCCTGTTCTTCGTTTCAGAAACCAACCGCTCGAATCACTTCTCGAAGAAATGAGAAAAATTCATTTTTACAGTGTATCTCGAGTCGGCAACAAAGCCATTCGGCAGCTTCTCGACCGACGATCCATTTATAAACATCGCGGACGTCACATTGTTTCCTCGCTTCGTGACGCCGGGTTGAGCGTCCTAACCTTCAAGAGGACGCTATTAAAGTTAGTGATTGGTCTGCCTCAAACTTAATACAAATAAATAGCACCAAATCCAGACTTGTCTGTTTTCGTAACCCGCACAAAGATGTACCAAGTGCAGGTTCCATATATGTCTGGTCTGGTCTGGTCTTGGGGTCTAACGTTTCAAAGCCACTCAGGCTATCAGATACGCCGTAGTGGAGGACTCTGGAAATTTCGACCACTTGGGATTCTTTAACGTGCACTGACATCGCACAGCCCACGGGCGCCTAGCTTTTCGCCTCCATCGAAAAGCGGCCGCCGAGGCCGGGATTCGATCCCGCGTCCTTGGGCACAGTAGTCTAGCGCCCTACCCACTGCGCCACCCCGGCAGGTACACCCGGCGGGTACCCGGGTATGTACACCCCTAATATTGCTCTTTGTGTTCCTGTCAACCTATAGCAAGCTAAGGTTAAGTATCTTGGTGTGCACATAGACAGCGATCTGACATGGAATACTCAGTTGACCCACATTTGTAAGAAACTTAGTAGTGTTGCGTGCTTGTTGTTTAATTTGAAAACCGTGATGATTTTTTTTATAAGAAAACTAATCGACCAGGCTCTGGGGTATAATGTATTAAGATACGGTATGTGTTGTTTTTTCAACTGCTCTTTTACACGGAAATGTCGAGTTAACAGGATTTTGAAAAACATCGCTACAAGCTTTTTCTACACGCCATAGGAGAATTTGCCCAGCAGTGTCTTTAGAACAGCCGGTTTGCCTTCTTTTGACAATATTTTTCAACAAATTTTTGTACTAAAATATTTTTGGAGCACTGCATACAGGCACATAAACACGAAATCTAAACCATTGAGACATGCTCATCGTTATCTTAAACCGAGAGTGCGCACTCACTACGGTAAAGCAACAAGACTCTAATATGTTCCAGCTATCTTTAAAGAACTACCGGACGATGTATTTTCTTTCACCACCCTCAAAACACTGAGAGTTGCTGTTCAAGCGTTAGAGAACCTTTAATATGCACTGATATTATAAGGGCAGTTTTGATAATATGTGGTTCCAAATGTTTCTTTTTTTTCTTGTTTCTTTTTGTTTTTCTTTTTTTTTTTTTGCATCTGATGGAGTTCGCATGTAGCGCGTACATTGCCGCGGCTGCCGGTTGTCGCCGCACAAGCCCACTTGTGGCTTCGGCGCTTCCGTTTGTGTATGCTGTTTTCAATATACTGAATAAAGATTATTAATATTATTATTATTATTACTAGTAAACAAAGTCTTTCGTTAAACTGTATACAAGAATAACGCACGAAACCGTTCCCCACAGTATCGGCTAAGTGACAACCTCACTGTTCGACCCGAAACTACTGGCCTGTTATAGTTTGGAGCGTCCCGCCATGGGGTCTAATCTTCTGAATTCCCTGCTACTGAAATTGAGCACTGCAAACCTGTCATTAGACACCGAATCCAGTATTTTGGCAGATCATGGCATTACACGTCTGTGGCAGGAGAGCATTTCATGTGGTAGCGGCTATATGAGCGCCGTTTCATAGCCTACCAAGTGCAGAGGTGCGGTTCACATTTGAGCGCCACTAGCGAGCTCTCTGTGCACGGTAGCTTTCGCACACGGTGGCGCACTGGTGAGGAAGGCATGTTGCCTGCAGGAAGATTGGTGGCAACGGATCAGCAGTTGAGAAGGCACACATCCGTGCGGCACGCATCAATGGCTTGCTGGTCGCCTTAGCATGCGCGCGTCCCGCGCTCTCTCACCACGCGAAAAAAAAACACACAAAGTTTACTTGTTCTCAAGCCGCGAGCAGGAGGAGTCTCGTCAAACCAGGCAGGTTCACATGTGCTTTACTCTCTCCCTAAAAGCCCCGGCCTCGGCGCCGTACACAGCCTGGAAACGCGGCGACGAACGCCCACCCGCAAAAGGTGCCGCGACACCCCCTCGAGGCAGGCAAGGTGCCGCTACACGTCTCCAGATGTGGCTAGCAAATTGGCGCGCCAATCTTGGGCATTGTCTGCACCGCGCCACGCCGCGGGGCACCGGCCCTATCGAAGAGTGGATACCCTCGCTAACCGCAAGCGCGCCCCTCACCAGCTTAACTCTTAAAATAAAGCCGCGAAGCGCGAACGTCGTTTTCCCGTCTCCCCGCCTCGGACGCGTGGGCGATCGCACTCGGCCACGGAGGATGCTGTCTTCCCGCACTCTGCGACCAGGCGAAAACGCGACCATCAACTGATAAGGGAGGCTTCTAAAAAAACATGGAAACGAGATTTTAGCGGAACAACGAGCGCCGTCCGAACAAAAGACCCCGATGCCCCCGCCGCGTAGAGCGGCTATTTTGGTGGTTAGAATGGCGCCGGTTAAAACGGAAAGAGGCAAATGAATGGCGCCAACCATACACCTCCCTCCCAAGATTCAATAATCACTAAAAGATTCATTGAATTACACAGATAAAAGGGAGGGGCGCCAATGCCGCTTTCCGTAACACATTCCCAAATAAATGTATACAAGGTAATACAAAAGAAATGACGAACATGCATGCACACCAACAAGGCGACATGCAAAGAGTGTCCAAACCCATGCAAGGGTTGCAGTTCTCGCACCGCATTTCGCACATAGTTCGCAGGCGCACGGCTGGCAGGTTGATGTCCCGACTCGCTCCCTGGTCTCAGTTCACACGGCACAGTGGCGATGACACGCACTTCGACGTCGCCCTCTTTATGCCCCTACAGTGAACGCTCAGGACCTCGAGTCAGTCACTACTCCCAACAATCATTTGGGAGACGCGAGAGTGCGTCTGCATTTGTGCGAATTTAGCCTTGCGATGCTGGATTGTCACATTATAGCGCTGTAGTGCCAAAGCCCAGCGGGTAAGTTTCGCACCCCGGGGTACGCTCCTCGTAATGTACGACAGTGGGTTGTGGTCGGACACAACAGTTGCCTGGGCACCGAATACCCACGTCTCGAGCTTCTTTAATGCCCAAATGACCCCGAATGCTTCTATTTCGATTGTGGCCCACCGCATCTGCGTCAGTGTAAAAAGATGACTTACGAAGGCGATCGGCTGTTCCGAACCGTCATCGGTAGTCTGCGATAAGCAAGCACCTGCAGCCAGAGCTGAGGCATCCATTTAGAGTACGTACGGCCTCTGTGGATCAGGGGTACTCAGCGAAACGGCCGCGCAGAGAGCTCGCTTGAGCACTTCGAAGGCTTTATCGGCTTCTGGTGACCACGGCAATCGGGTCGGTACACTATTTCCCGTTAACTGTGTTAGCGGGCGAGCTATCTTCGCGAACATCGGAATGTAGCTACGGTAGTAGCCTCAGAGACCTAGCGGGCTCCTCAACTCTTTCTTTGTCTCAGGGACCTGGAGCTTCTCGATCGCTTCCAACTTCTGAGGGTCTGGGCCGTGCTTGCCCGAGCCCGCAATGTGTCCCAAATACTGGATTGAAGCCTGAGCTAACTGACACTTCTCTACGTTAGCACGCAATGCTGCATTCTCCAAAGTAGGGAAAACCCCGTGCAGATGTTCTACATGTTGCTCTAACGATTGACTGAAGATGGCTATATCATCGAAGTAAGCGCACGAGTACTCTTCATGCGGAGCCAACACGTTGTTCATATCCCTCTGAAAAGTGGCAGCTGCATTTTTCGAGCAGAACGGCATGACTCTCCATGCCAACTGACCGCAATGCGACACGAAGGCGACTAAGAGTTGTGAACTCTCGTCTAGTGGCACTTGCCAATAGCCCCGTTTTAGATCGATGAGTGTGATGAACTTCGCGGCTCCCACGCGTAAAATGAGCTCCTGTGGGCATCCAATTGGGTAGGCATCAGTCTCCGTTTCTGCATTGAGTGCACTGCAATCGACGTACAGACGGATCACCCCATCTTTCTTAGGCGCACATACGATTGGATGCGCGTACGGACTCTCTCACGAGTATATCAGATTTAAGTCTAGCAGCTCCTTAGTCTGCCTGGTGACTTCAACTTTCAGAGTCTCAGCGATTCTGTACGGGCGGCTGCGTTTCGACTTGGCGCCTTCCACAGGTTTTATGCGATGTGCGCCGGCTTGCGCAACGCCTGGTTTCGCTGCGAATAGCGTTTTGCGCTGGTCGAATACAGCGCGTATTCTAGTAGCCGTCTCTACATCGAGATGTGCTGTATTTTCCATACTGAGGATTACGCGTGACTCTTCGCCTTCGTTTGCACGCGGGGTATACTCCACCTCTCCGAAGTCACTGTCATCGTGAAACATGATGCTCACCGATGCTACCTTGCTCTTTTTTGCATCTTGCCAGGCCTGGCGCAAGGAACCGTCGTTCCGCTGTTCATCGCAGAACTTCTGCGCGTCGCTTCTTTGTATGGGCTCAGCCTTGCGCGCCTCGCTCCGTACTTCTACTACCGCATCTGTCAGAGTTGGTACGTTACCAGCGGTGTTTTCCGGCTCTGCTCTCTCCGGCGTCTCTGGCTTACGACTTTAGCACTCCTTCAGATTGCTTTGTTTCTTGACTGCTAGCACCCGGACCTCGGTGTTGGCCTGGCATGCGTCAAGCGGTTGCTTCCATGTGTCACCCGATATTAGACAATCGGTGCACTTCAGCCTGTCTGTAAGAGCGCACATTTTTGTGTCTCTTCCACTACCTCCTGTAGTGTTGAATTTCCACCAATTAAAGCTAGAGGCAGCAGTGCTAGCTTATCAGTAACTTTCTCACCGAACGCTGACACCAGCTCTATGCTGCCGTGTGGTGTTATTAGCTCCTCCGGAATACTGTTTTCGCATATCACAGTGATATCGGCGCCGGTGTCGACAATGGCGTCAATTACCCTGCCTCTGCAATCTAGTTTTACATCCCTCAGGGCAGCACGCAGAGAGCAATACTCATCAATGGCAACTCTTGCGGTTAGCCTTTCTTCATTCACGGACCCTACCGATTTGATTTTAGTGTCCTCGCGAAGAAGTGGACAGTGCGCGGCAAATGGGTTAAGTCACCGCACCGAAAGCACTCGCCCCGTCGAGCTGACGTTAGAGCTACCTTAGGTAATTTGACCTTTCGTGATTCTTCTGCTCGAGGCTTAGCAATCCCTTGTGCAATTACCAGTTTCTTCAACTCGTCTTTAGCCGCGCCCTTTGGATCAACTGGTTTAAGATCGCTAACCTTCCTTCCTGCGCTACCCTCTCCCGCAGCCTCTTCGAAGGTCTGCAAAAGGTGAGCTAGCTCGTCAGCCTTAAACCATTTTTCGCCTTCTCGAAACTTTACGTACTTATCGGCTTCTTCATTTAAGCCTGCCTTCAGTTGGTCAGCAACGAGAAGCTCCATAAGACTCTCAAAAGACTTCACGCCGCGTGCGTGTACGTAAAAGTCCGTGTAGCTGCGCAGACGCGTCGTGAACGCTTTCCAAGTCTCGCCTGTGCGTTTGGGAGCTGATTGGAATTGTATTTAATATTCGGCTGCAGAGAGCCTTAGCTCTTCCAGCACAATCTTCTTCAGCACCACGTAATCGTGATGTTGACCGGGCGTGAGTCGCGTTGACAGGTACTCCACCCTCTCTGCAATAAACGGGAAAACAATCTGTCCCCAAAACCCTTTCGGCACTCCGTACGCCTCCAGCGAGCTCTCTATGAATTCGAACCAAATGGGTACTTCCGCACCTATGGGCAATTTCGGAATGGCACCTGCTAACAATTTAGCGTAATTCCTCAATGCCACACGGCTTCACTGTGGTTCTCCTTCGCTCGCATGGTCACGTGTGCGCCTTGCGGTGGGGCAATGAAGTCGAGCGAGCTCTAGTTTAAGCTCCAAAGCTTTGCGCCGCTCTTCCGCCATTTTCAGAATATAATCCATGTCACTTTCAGAGAGACGCGTGTGGGACCCATCACTGTTGCCCTCGCCACCCCCGCTATCGACCTCCGCGGTGCCAAGTCGGTCGAGGTCTAGATCAGGAAGCTCATCCGCACTGTCCTCCCCACCTTCGCTGTTTCTCTCTTCAGCGTTTCTAGACATTTTTTCCGGGTTCAAGTGAGCAAATCTCGTCTCCGTGTAAAACCACTGACTCGAGTAACCCTGCGTTCACCCAAAACATAAACAAGGGGATCCACTCGGATGTACCGGTGTGAACGTCAGTCGGTCGGAAGTCGCTCGCCGCCAAGTTCGCCGCTTTTCCGTCGCGATGGTGCTGGCTGCCTTCCTGTTGACTTCTCCCCTGTGGCCCGTCGTCTTCTTTTGACCGTGGCTGTGGTTTCACGTTCCTCGCTGATTCCGATGACGACCTTCTCGCAGTTACCCGCAACTGGTACACCGCCTTTTGTGTCCTACACGAGAAGGGATTTGCTATCGTCTTCCGAGTCTCTTCCTATGCAGTTCTTCGTCCTGTTCGACTGCGCCGGTAAGGAGTGGTTCTTTGTCAACTATTCTTGCTTCTTTCTTGTAATCGAAGTACTGTGCCAATAGAGAGATACTTGAGCGAAAACAAGGAACTCTTGTTGAGCACTGGTAAATGAGTTTTATATACAGAAGACTATTTACAATGACTATATACAACTCAGCGTGATGTCTCACCGGCCGCCCCGTGAACCCACTCCACGGCTACTCGGGAGCACACTCCGCATGCCCCGCTCCGGTCGAGACCAAAATCTTTCTCCCAGCGATGGTGCCGAGCATCGCGCGTCCCGCGCTCTCTCACCACGCGAAAAAGAAAAAAAACACAAAGTTTAATTGTTCTCAAGCCGCGAGCAGGAGGAGTCTCGTCAAACCACGCAGGTTTACATGTGGTTTACTCTCTCCCTAAAAGCCCCGGCCTCGGCGTCGTACACAGCCTGGAAACGCGGCGACGAACGCCCACCCGCAACAGGTGCCGCGACACCCCCTCGAGGCAGGCAAGGTGCCGCTACACGTCTCCAGATGTGGCTAGCAAATGGGCGCGCCGATCCCGGGCATTGTCCGCACCGCGCCATGCCGCGGGGCACCGGCCCTATCGAAGAGTGAATGCCCTCGCTAACCGCAAGCGCGCCCCTCACCAGCTTAACTCTTAAAATAAAGCCGCGAAGCGCGAACGTCGTTTTCCCGTCTCCCAGCCTCGGACACGTGGGCGATCCGCACTCGGCCACGGAGGATGCTGTCTTCCCGCACTCTGCGACCGGATGGAAACGCGACCATCAACTGATAAGGGAGGCTTCTAAGTTCTCGTTCACTTTGGTTTAAGAAAACAGGGAAACGAGCTTTTAGCGGAACAACGAGCGCCGTCCGAACAAAAGACCCCGATGCCCCTGCCGCGCCGCGCGTAGAGTGGCTATTTCGGTGGTTAGTATGGTGCCGGTTAAAATGGAAAGAGGCAAATGAATGGCGCCAACCTTACAGCGGCTCAATCGGACTCCTTTGGGAGTAATCTGGGCAAACACAAATTTGGCTTGCCACTGCCGAGTTGGTCCTTTTTGTTATTATTGGAAGGGCTGACCGAAATCAAAAATAAACCTTCAGCCGGAGCTTCTGTCCAAATCTGTCAGAAGCAGGGACATTGGGGCAAGTTGGCAGGACATCTTCATTTGGCTATAAGTACTTTCTTCTGCGCGAGTTGGTTCATATTAGCAGTACGGTAGTAATTTTTGCAGCCCCAAATTGCTGCCTGCATCGTTCCCAAGGGGGGCCCGTCGGGGCGTTTTTCAGCAGAGAACTTCAAGCCCACATCGGCCCCCGTTGCAGCCCTCGCATCGAGCACACCATGAATTGCTCATATCAGAACCACCGGACCCACTTTACACTGCATGGGAGGGTTGAACACCTGTGATTTTAACACGATGACGTTAAAGGCCCGTTCTCTAAATAATAGATCGTTGGCGTTGCCAGCGCTGTGAGCAAACAATGACGGGCGTGTCACATGTAGGGGGTAATTAGTTGGTAGATGAAATTGCCCAGCAGTGATTGGACAACGAATTTTGTGACATCATGAGACCGCATAGCATGGCTGAAGGTGGCGCCGCGTTGTCACCTTATGCTTCGCATTTGTGATGGACGGGTTAGATGGGAATCCTGCCCTTCAGGACAATAGGGCCTTGGTATAGGCACGCGGTCTTCAGGCTACTCAAGCAGTTTCGCACGCATTGGTTCAAGTTTGGATTCATATCTATGTCTCGTGGCCTCTCAGATGATAGACGTTACAACTGTATACACTAATAAAAATCTCGGGAGTGGTAGAAGCATAAATTTTATATTTAGTATTACGCCAGCAGTGAAATGAAGGCATTGAACACGATAGTTCAATGCCGACAAAAGGGTGTAATTCACACTCTTGCGTCATGCTCTCAAAGGCGCCGTTTAAGTTTGGCCCAGTTTTTGAAACAAGTATTATCCTTTTTTTGAAGAGCTAAAGTTTCACATTCTTAGCTCATTTTGAAATACAAAAGCAGACCAACTTAATAATTATCTGGTTTGATCCTCTCCACCAAACTGAATTCACTAAAATATATCCATGCGAAATTTTAGCACTGCTCTTTGATCGATTTTTTTTTTCTCGATATTGTCACGTAGTGGTGACGAGGTCGACGACACAAATGAAGGGTCGATGATTGCACTAAAGAAACTCTTTATCTGGGCTGACTTGCGCCCGCAAAAGAACTACGCAACTCGGCGGCGGCGATAGGAACAAACGTGCTCGTCGATCGTCGAACAAAGAATACTCGTCACACTCGGCAACGCTCAATTTAAAGGCTGCACAGAACAATCTAGATAACGTCGCAAACAGCTACCAGCACGGGCTGGAACATTGTGGAAAGACATGCGAGTGGCCTCTGCCGTAAACGCCGTTCCCCTGTCCGTGATGAGCACTTCTGGGGCGCCGTGTCGCAAGAGAATTTGTTCCACAAAAAATTTGGCGACTTCTGCCGCGGTACCCTTTGGTAGTGGTCTTGCTTCGGCGTAACGGGTAAGGTAGTCAGTGGCCACAATGATCCACTTGTTACCCATAGACGAAGATGGAAAGGGGCCGAGGAGATCCATCCCAATTTGTTGAAAGGGCGGGATTGGGGGCGGAATCGGGTTTAGTAGTCCTGCTGGTCTGTTCGGCGGCGTCTTGCGTCGTTGGCACTCACGACACGTCTTCACATAGTGGGCAACTTCGGCAGGCAGTCGCGGCCAGTAATACTTCTCCTGGATTCGACGCAATGTGCGCGCAAATCCGAGGTGGCCTGCTGTGGGCTCATCGTGCAACGCCTGCAGAATTTCTTGCCGAAGGGTTTTAGGCACTACGAGAAGCTGCGCAGTCTTGTTAGGTGCGAAGTTCTTCACGAGGAGGCCATTGTTTAACGTGAAGGATGATAAATGTCGCCTGAACACACCAGGAGGGGAAGCGGTCTTTCCTTCCAAGTAATCGGCTAGCGCTTTCAGCTCAGGGTCTGATCGCTGTTGTTCTGCGAAACTGCTGGCGCTTACCGGTCCCAAAAAGGCGTCGTCGTCATCGTCCTTCGGGGGAGCATCGACCGGAGCGCGGGATAAGCAGTCTGCGTCGGAATGCTTCCGGCCCGACTTATAGACTACAGTCATGTCAAATTCTTGAAGTCGTAGGCGCCATCTGGCAAGGCGGCCGGAAGGATCTTTCAAATTAGCCAGCCAGCAGAGCGCGTGATGGTCGCTTACCACCTTGAATGGTCGGCCGTATAGGTATCGACGAAACTTAGAAGTGGCCCAGATGATTGCAAGGCACTCCTTCTCGGTCGTCGAGTAATTGACTTCGGCTTTTGTGAGGGATCTGCTAGCGTAGGCGATTACTTTCTCCTGTCCGGCACTCTTCTGGACAAGAACGGCTCCTAGGCCCACACTGCTCGCGTCGGTGTGAATTTCGGTCTCGGCGTTTTCATCAAAGTGGCCAAGTACAGGAGGGCATTGCAGGCGGCGCTTAAGTTCGTCGAATGCTTCTTCTTGCGGCGCTTCCCATTTAAAAGGTACGTCAGCCTTTGTAAGCTGCGTCAACGGTTCGGCGATCCGCGAAAAGTTTATGACAAATCGTCGATAATAAGCGCACAGCCCAAGGAATCGGCGCACAGCTTTCTTGTCGGCAGGCGGTGGGAATTGTGCGATTGCAGCTGTTTTCTCCGGGTCTGGGCGAATACCGTCCTTGCTAACGATGCGACCTAGGAACCGGAGTTCTTCGTAGGCGAAGTGACACTTCTCTGCTTTTAGCGTTAGTCCCGATGACTTGATGGCTTCCAGCACTGTCTGTAGTCGTTTTAGGTGGTCTTCAAAGTTTGACGAGAAGACAACAACGTCGTCCAAATATACCAAACAAATTTGCCACTTCAAGCCTGCCAGGACTGTGTCCATTACTCGTTGAAACGTGGCTGGTGCGGAGCAGAGGCCAAATGGCATCACCTTGAACTCATAAAGGCCGTCCGGTGTGATGAATGCGGTCTTTTCGCGATCTCTTTCATCGACCTCAATTTGCCAATATCCGCTCTTCAGGTCCATCGATGAGAAGTACCTTGCATTGCAGAGCCGGTCGAGAGTGTCGTCGATGCGGGGAAGTGGGTAGACATCCTTCTTCGTTATGCTATTCAAGCGGCGGTAATCAACGCAGAAGCGAAGTGTGCTGTCTTTCTTCTTGACCAAAACGACTGGTGCCGCCCAGGGGCTGTTCGAGGGCTGGATTACGTCATCACGTAGCATTTCCTCAACTTGATCGCAAATGGCCTGGCGTTCTCGCGGCGATACACGATAAGGGCTTTGGCGCAGAGGTCGGGCGTGTTCGTCCGTTATAATGCGGTGCTTGGCAAGTGGTGTTTGTCGTACCTTCGATGATGACGAGAAGCACTCCCCGTAGCTTCGAAGAAGACTGAGAATCAGGTCTTTCCTGCTGTGGGTCAATGCCGGGTTGATGTCAAATTTGGGCTGACGGAATTGGTCCGGTGCGTCTTCCAGCGTTTGGTCATGGAGGGCGAATACATCTTTGAGGTCGGCTAATTCGTCGAGAAAACCGATCGTCATGCCCTTGTTGAGATGCCGGTATTCTTCGGTGAAGTTTGTTACCAGCACCTGAGTTTGACCTCTCCGGAATTTTGCGATGCCTCTTGCGATACCGACACCTCGTTCTAAGAGCAATTGGATATTTCCTTCGACGATGCCTTCAGCGGTTTCGATGTTTGCGCTACCTACGCAGACTGCGATGCTTGATCGGGGCGGGACGGTCAAGTCTTCATCGAGGACGTTTAGAGGGATGTGTTGCGTCGACGTCGTCGTAGCAGGAATGGCTTTGTCTGCAGAGAGCTTGATGAGCTTGGATCGCAGGTCGATGATAGCCCTATGTTCATTTAGGAAGTCCATGCCTAAAATCACGTCGCGGGAGCACTGCTGCAAGACCACAAAGCTGGTGGGGTAAGTACGCCCATTTACGGTTATTCTTGCAGTGCATCGTCCCGATGGAGTAATCAGGTTGCCCCCTGCGGTGCGAATCAGCGGGCCATCCCAAGCGGTGGTAAATTTTCTGAGCTGAGAGGCTAACGGTCCACTAATAACTGAATAGTCAGCTCCGGTGTCTACTAGGGCAGTGACTCTGCGACCGTCGATATCAACTTCAAGGTCACTTGTTCGCGTCCTCGCATTGCACGTGGGCCTTAGTGTCCGATCTCGGCTCCGTCTTTTCTTCAGGTCATGGCCGGGGCATACCGTAGTTACTGCGCTGGGCGGCGTTGTCTGCTTGCAGTATGGTCGTGATGTCGTCGATGACGTCGTGTGGAGCGGCGGTGAAATGGCTGCGTCGTCGTTAGCAGTCGTCGGCGGCGGACGATGTTCGTCTTTTCGCCGTTGAGCAACCTCACGTCCAAAGGTTGCTCTGTTCAGTTTCCCCTGCGCGGGCTTGGGGACCTTCCGCGCATACTCTCCTCATAAGTACGGCCTGGCGACGCAAAGCGGGCCCTGTACGGCGATGGAGATCTGAACCGACGGCTTGGTGGCGCAATCTCACCGCTACGCAGATAGTTGTCAATTTCTTGTGGTCGTTCACCTGGGCGTGGTCGTGGAGCGTCGACTGCAAACCCGCGGAGACCGATTCGTCGGTACGGGCAGTGTCGCAGAATGTGGCCGGCCTCACCGCAGTGGAAGCATAATGGCCGGTTGTTTGCAGTCCTCCAGGCATCGCACTTCCTGGGGCTTGGGGGTCGTTCGTAGGCTTGGCGGGCGGGGGCCAAGGGGCGGTTTTCAGGAACAGGACGGTAGCGGCGAGGGCTCGGAAAGTCATCACGTCGGGGCGCAGGGCGACGTAATGCACCAGCGTAGTTCATTGCTGTTGCCTCTTGAGCTGGAACAGTCGCAGCCGTCGCTTGAGGAACGCCCAGCGCCTGCTGAACTTCTTCACGGACGACGTCCGCGAGCGTCGCCACCTGGGGTTGTTGCGATGACGGCAGCATTCGGTGGAGCTCCTCTCGTACGATCTCCCGGATTATGTCCCGAAGGTTCTCTCCGCTTGCAGATGCGCTGGGGTAGTGGCATGAGTAGTCTGGTTGAAGTGGTCGCTCGAAGTGGCGCATCCGGGTGTCCAACGTCTTCTCGATGGTCGATGCTTCACTTTCAAATTCTTCCACAGTTTTCGGCTGGTTCCGGACAAGCCCCGCAAAAAGCGACTCTTTAACTCCTCGCATTAGGAATTTCACTCTCTCACCTTCGGTCATGTTAGGTTCGGCGCGGCGAAACAAGCGTTTCATCTCCTCTACGTAGACCAGGACGGGCTCGTTTGGTAGTTGAATTCTTGATTGGAGGAGGGCCTGAGCTCTTTCTTTTCGGACAGAACTTGTAAAGGCCGTCAGGAACTTTGCCTTGAATGTCTCCCAATCCTTGAAAGAAGTCTCGTGATTTTCAAACCAAATTCGGGCATGTCCTTGAAGAACAAAGTAGACCTGCCTGAGTTTCGCAGCGTCGTTCCAGCCGTTGAAATCTGCCACACGGTCGAAAAGGTCCATCCAATCTCCCGCATCTTCATCCGGTAGTCCATGGAAGCAGGGGGGCTCACGGGGCTGGACGAAAACAACCGGTGCTGTAGGCTGGGCCATTGTCAGCGCGAATGCCTTCCGAGATCGAATGGGGTCAGGCAGCAGACCGTGTTCGGGTTGTAGGCCTTGAAGTCGGCGGCTGGATCGGTGACCTGTAGGCTGGTTTTCCAGGGCGACAGGAACAAGGCTGGGGTCTTTGCTTGAAGGATCAGAGGCAGCACCTCCACCAGATGTCACGTAGTGGTGACGAGGTCGACGACACAAATGAAGGGTCGATGATTGCACTAAAGAAACTCTTTATTTGGGCTGACTTGCGCCCGCAAAAGAACTACGCAACTCGGCGGCGGCGATAGGAACAAACGTGCTCGTCGATCGCCGAACAAAGAATACTCGTCACACTCGGCAACGCTCAATTTAAAGGCTGCACAGAACAATCTAGATAACGTCGCAAACAGCTACCAGCACGGGTTGGAACATTGTGGAAAGACACGCGAGTGGCCGGAACCTTCGAGACAGATCTCGGTGCGTCTTGCGCTACAACAAAACTGATAAAGGTGTGACTCGCGACATCGAGCATTAACAAACAAGGATTACGGAACTGATACACGGTCCAGAATCAGAGTGATAAGCCTATATGCCGGCGGCTGTTAAAAAGCAACAAATACTGTTTAGAAGGTTTCGCGGCAATATGCTGAGCTATAAAATTTTAGATGGTATATCTATATAATTTGCAGCTGAACGATAGTGGGCGTACTGTCATTTAATCGTCCTTCCACTGACACTCTGTCCTTTTACAGATTTTGTTTTTAAAGGACACGCTGTGTGACACCTGCCGGCGCCGCCACTTTCCATAATCGAGCTCGACAAGAGATGCGCGAGGATCACGTGGAAGACGTTATCTTCCATAAAACATATTTTGCGACGTTACAATTGATATGGTAAGTATCTCAGCTTTTTATGGTATGATGTCATAGAGTTAATAGCTCCCGTCTATGTCTAACCTTGCATTTCCTCGCTAGCCATTCATGCACTTTGCTACGCGCTTAATCACGAATCCGTTTTGTGCCTTTATTTTCTCTCATTCTCATATCATTATAACATCAAACATATATAGCATACTGTTGTTATCTCCTACATGATGAGGAAGACAATCTTAAAAAGATATTAAGCCCCGCTTCATATTATTTAATTGGCCTATTGGTTATGGTGGGCACGAAATGCAAATCTGAATATCAGTGCAACCCTCTTCACGCTAACAAACATTGGTTCATTTTTGGTTATGAAGTTTGCTGTCTCAAAATGATGTCAATTATTGAGGACACCATAACGTTTAGCTCCTGTAATTAGACCTTACAAGTGTTTCTAACGTGTACTGACACAACACCCATGACGTCAGATGAGAAATCCTCCTGAAACATTCCTCCCAGACCAAGTGGGGGCATAACTTACAGTGTAGCAAGCAATTTCTCTCAGATCGACAATATCTTATCAAGACAATGAGCACATCCCCTATCAATAGAGACCGAGAGGAACCCCAAAGAGCGCGATCCTCTTATCGTTACGTTTCAATCTGGCCATGATGAAAGACCTGACTCAGCTGGTAAAGGTCGAAGGCGCCTAGCATGTGCTGTACACTCACGACATAACCATCTCGGCCAAACGCGCATCGACTGGGGGTATTCAGGCCAACCTGCAGCAAGCGCAGGGATCGAGAGCGCCTACAGCCGCCGCTGTGGCCGTTAATGCTCTCCGTGCAAATATCATTTTTGAATATTCGCCCATTGCCTAAGTGCACCACCAGAAGGGAAAAACTCCTATCCAGTAGTCCGATATCCGAACATGATAAGTTTATAGTACTTGGCCTCTTTATCCACAAATTATGAAAGGACAACACATTATGAGGAAAGGGCACTAACCAAATTGCGCAAGATGGGAGACCTACCTTCCAAAAAACGGGGATTAAGGCCCCCTGTCTTTCACTGTGGCTGGCTCAGGCATTCATGACTAGTCGAGTCCTCTACTCCACTCTTTTGCCCCCATCTGCCCAGGTTTGACGAGAACGCCCTCGAGGTGATTCTCTGAAATACGGGCAAGCGTGCGCGACCGTATTTTTAAAATTTGACCTCGCATGACTAGGAAAGTGTAAGCTTTGTGTGGAGGAGTCTTCTGAAATATTCCACGCGTAGTGGGCACGGCAATCAACCTTGAGCTTCGCGCAAAAACCCAATCACACCTGGGAGGAATGGTATACAGCTTTGCCCGGTTGCTCCGAGTTGGCCAGGCAGAAAGAAGGCACTGGTAGACCAAAAGTGAGCCGCGGCGTTCGTCAATAGGTTCCTGTAATAAGGAAACCATCTAATGATAGTGAGATGTGTCCACGGCGCCAAGAACTTTATGTCTGTAATATCCCTGTAATAACGTTTTCCAGACAGGCAGACTACATCTTTTGTGATATGTTAGTTCATCAGACTGGATTGTATGCGAAATGCTCTTCTCGGCATTCACTTCACACTCCTGCGCACTGAGAAGTAAATCAATTAAACCAACATAAGACTGTCAACGCAAATGAACTTAGGTTATTTGCACGCTGTGATTTTTTATTAAAACACATAGCGTACAATAGCGCCTATGGCCGCGTTCCTGCTGACGTGCAGAGTGTTTACTCAGTTATATTAAGCAGCAAAATAGAGCTCGTTGAATTATGCCAACGAACACGCAATCTTAAAATGCGTGCCATGTGTCAAAGCAGCCTTTGCTGAGAAAAACCGAGCCTCAAGTGATTTTAAACGATCCATAATATTATAAATACTTACAAAATACTTCGCTGTGCACATCGGCTTCAGGGTTCTCTTGCTGTATTGCCCTACTGAAAAAATAAAAAAAAAACACCATAAGTGCATTTTTTGTAATGCTGTCTCGAAGAGCGTCCTGAGCGGTGGAATTTGCTTCTTTCGTGTTGAGTCATTTCACACCCACCGTATTCTAAAGGTTGAAAGGTGTGTGTAGGGCTTGAATAGGACACTGTGGGAAACGCCATTTATTTTTAATCTATATAAATGTTCTCTGAAACGCTCCTTAGAGCTATGTGTTGGTCAATTCGGCTGCAAAACCACATTAGTTTTATATAAAGTGCGGGAGAACCCTGTCACATACTACCTACTGAACTGATTTGAAAGGTCATTCGCAAGTGATCTCGCAGTCTGCTGCACTTATCAATGACATATTTGTGCATTGGCGGGATTTCGATTCATTAATGCCATTGTAAGGTGGTATTTTATGGCTATAGGGCGAAGGAAGTAAATAATA
This sequence comes from Amblyomma maculatum, assembly GCA_023969395.1. NCBI lineage: Eukaryota > Metazoa > Arthropoda > Arachnida > Ixodida > Ixodidae > Amblyomma > Amblyomma maculatum. Next base: position 184,292 of record JAJIZL010024329.1, read on the forward strand.
TTTGCGAAAATAAGGAGTTCGGCGCCACTTCGCCCCCTATATTTATGCAGCCATAATCTGCCCAAAGTATCTGATACAGTATAATCACCCGAGGCGGCGCAGACTTAAATAAATTTACAATATGGACACCCACAAGTAGTAACGAAATGTTTTCGTAAATATAAGCCATATTTCGTGCCGTAAATACAATTTAAAAGTAGTATTTCGAGTTTCTTCTGTTTCTTTTGGCGCTTTAAATCTGCATGTATTTTGCGGCCATGTATATTACAAATTCCATGTTCTCCCAATCCATTACCCAAAGCGTTCGGGTTTTGAGGCACTAAAAATTAACAAAAGCGTGGTATAACTACAAACAGTGCCTATTATGCTCCTGGTGTTCAGCTGATAAATCCCGGCATTCCGGTTGGCTATATGAGTATATCACGACACTAAACGTAATTTTGTACGTACTTCAGAAGATTACCTACTATATTATTTAGCGCAGAAACCTATCAAATGTCTGTATTACCGTTTATTATTCTATTTTTCGGTGAAACAAATATTCATTTTCGGTGCCACAAGATACGAATAAGGGGGTTGAAATTGAAGTGTATTTAGCTGTGCATTCACTAAAGCTGCCCCGCCAATGCCGAAGAGGAATCTATGGCGCTCGACTAGAAGTAGCTTGCTTCATGGCCTAACAATGAGGATTCGTTCAGAGAGACCTACATCGGCGTCACGGGAGTTTGCATGCAATAGTGACGGATAGTAAAAATTCCAGTATTTCGCTTAACAAATCTTTCTAAGGCATGAAAGGTCGGCACTCAGTAGGAGTAATATTTTTTTCATTAAAGCAAGGCGGCACATGTCGACATCAATTTCTCATCACGATCCCTTTCAGACGGGCACTCCATTCCAAATTCTTCTGCTCAGAATCTCACTGGTGCTTCCATTGTTTGGAAAAGGTGGGGAAAAGTTGTAGAGAATATTTTTTTTTCTTTGCACAGCACCCAATAAACTACACTCCGAGAGCTGCGAACATGCTGATAACAAATGTGCGTTATACATCCATCCCCACTTGTATAAACAAGCAAAAACAAACAAGGGACGAACGGACAGGCTTTTGAATCGCAATGAATAGCTGATTCGAAAGGGTCATTGGGCCTCGAGTAAGTCTACTGCAAGATTTATGTAGTTATGTTATTTACAGACTTCAATAAAAATCTGAAAATTAACGACGTCGGCAGCCAAATCAGAAGCCAAAGGCTTGGTGCTGATTTTCTTGGTCATTTTTTGCCACAACGCTTTCATTTGCACAGTTTGGCAGGTAGATACCGGCCCAAGTGAAGGGGAAGAAGGGTATAGCGGTTGGAGGGGGAGGGAGAAAAGAAACGATGTATGCGAGTTACACCGGGTTGTCACTGTATCACTGAAATGGATTCGTCCGAGCTTCCTTTGTCGACTTAACGGCGGCGCATGGTTAATGCGAGTGTGTCTTGTGGAAGCAGAACCTTCATCGAGTAGCGTAAGGAGCATCGACGTCTTAGCAATGCCAAACGAAAATCACTTGAAGAACAAGAAAGCGAAGGACCGCATATCCGGCACCGAGGAGAATACCATAGGAATCAAACAACTGTAAGAACCATAAAGAAGAGGAAGTGTTCAATAAACGTAGAAGCAATGTAATGTGTCTTGTAATACCAGGAAGGCTGAAAGTCTACGGGTTATAATTTTTGTCACTTCGGCCCATTAATCGATATCGCCTGTCATTTGCTTCTTGACGAGCCATAGTGCTTTGCATATGGCAGCATTGTCACCGCCACCATGTCACCTTTTGGATCTTGCCAAATGCGTCCCGCTGTAGATTTATTTGATAACATTACACCTTGCTCCCAAAAGAATGGAAAACCCTAAGGGCCTCAGCAGTATATAGTTTAGATCTGCGGGACATTAGGTGCATTCAGCAATAAACATTAACATCTTGGATACTATTTAATCCTGAAGGCCTCGCCTTCAAAATACGGGTCCGCGAGCCATGGTCTCGCCCGACTAGTGACAACAGCAGTCTCTTTTGAAAACACCGGTTTATTTTCGAATAAATGGAAAAACATGCATTCAATAAAAAGAAACAAAAACACTTAAGAATTGCCACTGCACTGGAAACATGCTGTCGGCGCGTACGACAATAGACTACCAATAATAAAATAGACCGAGGGTCAGGGCTTTACCACGGCAAAACAAAACACACTGCGGCGCGTGGCAACAACTCACACAAATACGCCTAGGCCATATTTGCAGGCACTGCTTTTTTCTTTGTCTCGCAGGTTTTCCTTCCATTGTCCGGACACATCCCGCTGGCCCGTGAAGCTCGCTGGCCGCCCCGCGCTGGCCTCCAGTGGGCCAAAAAGGCCTCAAGCCTTGTTCCGACGCGCTTATCTACCCTAGTCTTTTCACCGCTAACATGCCGCCGCCAAGATTGCCAGCTCACTCATGCGCACTCGCGCTGCCCGCACAAGCACCCATAAATAGGAAACATCGCACGCGGTACGTTTGAAACAGTAAAAGGGGCTGCGGAGTCCCACAATCCTAAGAAATGTTTGTACTGATTGCCGATGTCATTGGTTATAATTAGTCACATTAAGAAACACATTTATATACTTTTTCATTTATTTACAATAAAGATCGAAGTGGGCATTACACAGAGGAAAGCATCTGGCGACACTGCGCTGAACACAATACAACAGTAATGTGGCGGCTCAAGAAAAATGTCTTAGGTTTACATCGAAACAAGTGTTCTTTATATGGGAGAGGGTGCCGATCAAAAGAAGCTACGAACCGAATGGAGTCGTAGTGTTGTGACATAAGAGCAAATAGAAGAGGATTTTATAATACATCAAAACACACACGTTAATATTTGACTGTAAAATTCGTCTAAGATCCCTAAATATGCAAAGGACATACTTGACAGATAATAGATAACATGACGTAAAGCGGAAAACAAAACTAAAACAGGCTTCACTTGTTCAGTGGCGCCGTATACTTGATGGCGTTAAGAGTGAGCTGTACATGTAATGCATGGTTATAAATGCCAGCCACCTGTTTTTCGTTACGAGCACCTAAACTAACTTTCGTAAGCATGTCCCTGAAAGATTCATCTCATGCTTTAAGATTATTTGCCATGATTAGCTTGCATATGTACGGATAAGCCATTATATTCTCCTGAATCACAAAAGCCGAGAAAGCGAGCAGCTAATTTCTTTTGCACGAAGATATTAAGCTAGTAAACGTTTGTTTCTTTGCATTGGAGCTAGATAGCACTAATGTATCCAAGCACCACCACACCACCAGCTGAGGTCTTTCATCTAGTCGTGTTTTTGCTAATGATTGGTTTCTTCAGTAAATCACCGGTCATTAGTGCATGCTTTTTACTTGGAGAAATTACTTCGATTCGCTCGCTTTGAGGACTATATAATCATTTGTAATCTTGCCTGTACTCACCTATGGGGCTGAAACGTGGAGGCTAACCAAGAGAGTTCTACTTAAGTTGAGGACAACCCAGAGGGCTATGGAACGAAAAATGGTAGGGGTAACATTAAGAGATAGAAAGCGTGCAGAGTGGGTCAGAGAAATTACTCAAGTTACCGACATTCTAGTAGAAATTAAGAAGAAGAAATGGACATGGGCAGGACATGTAGTGCGAAGAGAGGATAACCGATGGTCGCTGAGGGTAACAAACTGGACTCCAAGGGAAGGAAAGCGTAGCAGGGGGCGGCAGAAAGTTAGGTGGGCGGATGAGATTAAGAAGTTCGCAGGGGTCAAGTGGATGCAGCTAGCACAGAACCGGGTTAAGTGGAGAAATATGGGAGAGGCCTTCGCCCTGCAGTGGGTATAATCAGGCTGATGATGATGATGATGATGAATCTTTTGTAGTGAAGCATAGCGATGTACTTAACATATATGTGCAACTACGTTTTACTAAATATTTCTAAATATTTACTAAATAATAAAAATGTGCTTGCAGCTGCGCTTATATAATGCGTCCAGGGAAGCTTATACGAATACACCTTTCTTATATAGGTCCCTTGGAAGCATTATTGTGAGAGAAAAGTAAAGTCATGGATAAGTTTGAAAAAATACTTTTGCGGCTAAAAAACATTTCATGCTGTCCATCAAAGTAGCTCGAAAGATGCCACGAAAGGCTACGCGACCAGAGTCTGCATCATCTCGTTAGTAAAGCCAGATGACTGGACAGTGAGGTCACAAACAAAATATTTTCTTCCATGAATACTTTTCTCGCCAATATATCTGTATGACTACTTTCATTTCAAGACTCACCATTTCTTTCGGCTTCAGAGTGCTACCAGACATATCGAATATTTCGCTCGAACATGCTAACTACGAAAATACTTACCTGGAGAAGAGGTAAAAAACAGTGTTATTTGGTACAGTTCTCGTCTCCTCGTAGTCTTTTAACTTCTCTAAGGTCTTAGAGCCATCCAGCGTTTCCAACGTATCCTTGAATTTGACATCGAAGCGGTCGTCCTGAAGGCAGAGAGAGCTCAGTGCACAAATAGCTATGGCGCCTGTTGTAAAGACGAGTCTGAACAGTGATAAAATTGGGTCCCTAGCGCTAACAGGACGTTTTCGACACTGTATCACCAATAGGAATAGAGCTCAGAACTTGCAAAACGTAATTGTAGGCAAAGTGCTTAACAGAAATAGCACAGAAGACATATGTTACTGGACGTATTTATTTCCAACAGCTCAGCACAATTTTTCTTCTATTTTAATTATTGTGTTTTAGCCAGTGGTGCATTTCAACTAATACTGGCCCTCCGAAGTGAAAAAACTTGCTTATTACTTCCACAATTGCGTGCGCACCCAACAGAAACAAAAAGAAAGCATCTATAGGGAATGAATATCGCATTCGCGAGGCCATAAGGACCATGGCCATAAGGCCCCTGACACAGCCGCCGATTTGTATGATTTCTAACCTTTCCACCAAATAATTTTGGATTTTCTTAACGAAGAGATAGGCTTCTTGTATAGCAGCACACCAGAACAAATTAGATTTTCAATATTTATAGTCAGTTATTAACGGTACCCTGCACTCTTCTAATTACAGAACGACGCCTGTAGAGTGCAAGCAGACGAGTTGAAAAAATGAAAAAAATGTTTTACAGCTTTTAGAAGGCGGCTTGAAATGCAGAAAGCATGACCAAAGTGCATCCTTTAAACTCAAAAAACAATTTTTTAGTACTGTGCAATCTCATTATATCACATTTTATATTTCATTACTTCGAGTTAGAATGAAGCCTGAATTTTATCTGTTACGCCGTCTCTGTTGCCACCGCAGATGATCGTGGTCGCACCTACCGTATTCCAGTGGCTTCCTCTCACAAAACAGAATCAGAAGATAATAGAAGATATAAATATTCAGAGTGTCTAAACTCGCGCAGAAAATGCCCACAATGTCTAGGAATATCCCCATAACGACTAATAATATTAGCTCCTTCTATGCACACAAGCTGCATTTTCTTTAACACGAAACTAAGAGAAAGAAATTTGTTAAGGTCAGAGAAAGACCTTGCCAAAATAGCTGCCCCTGAAACCAAAACAGGCTGAGCAAAAAAAAAAAAAAAAAGAGCGCCTAGAGGCAGTACTGTTACGAGTACCTTTCCGATTTGCTTTCCCGATTAAGCCATAATTACCTTGAACATGTCACTTCCCGCATTCCAGCAGTATGTATAATTCATATTTCAGATCATCTCAGTATAAGGGAGAAGAAGCTAAAACTGGACGCATTAGCTGAGCAATTGATGTCTTATTTCACATGCTTCCTAGCCAAACTGGCAGGCCTAGCATTCCGCATCTAGTACTAGTAGCTTTATCTGCACGCTGGCACAATCTAGGTATGACTAATGATAAATCAGTTTACAATGCAGGCGTACATCGAAGAAGTACTTCATAACTAAAAAAGGCTGTTTTCACTAAGCGACGACAGTTTTAGAGTCCCGACAATGGCAAGAACGACAGCACCAAGGCACACAAACGCACTATATGTAGTGCCCTTTTTAGAGCGGGTGATGCGGGGTAACTTTCATTTCCACATGAAATAGCCAGGAAGCGTTTGCACATGGTTACATAATATTACACTCAAACAGCAATGGACACTGACGGTACATATCTGTTAGTTTTATCTCGTTGCATGAATACAACGTTTCAAAATTTTCAAATAGGGTAGTTTATCGTGCACCTTCTTAAATGAATGTCTGATCATTTGACTTTCACACTGTTCCATTTGAATCACTTTTGTTCTATCAATGCTTTGGTGGAATGCTAAAAAAAATTAGTCGTCATTGGAATATCATGCATAATGCAAGCATCTTGCAACTGGGGAAACGTTTATAGAAATAAACTATATGGCTCAGCAACGCGCTATGAACAAAGTAAATATATCAATGTAGAATTTAAGCGAATCTACTCACGCTTAGCAATTTCCTGCCCAGAAACACAAGACAAGTAGTCAGTCATACATGTTTAGGCTTTATCGGTACCCCTTCTGCCTTTACAGCGTTGGCTTGTAAAGAAGTATTTACGGTACAACGGAGAAGCCAGAGAAATCTGTCACTTCTGAGACACAGTTACAGATGTAATCAATCTTGAAACAGCTGGAAATGTGTTTTTCTTTTGCAAGATCTGAGCATGTAAGTCGACAAGCATTTCACGCTTGCTGTCACTGACGGCGCGCGCTACTGCTTATCATGTGACCACACGAACAAGCATTTTCACCCAGAAAGGCGAGCGTATTCACCAAAACAAAGTTCTCGGTGCTGCCCACTTGCTATAGAAAAAGTTTTCTCCAGCAGTAGATTCCTGTCAGACAATATTCAATGTCTATACTGCGCTTCACAAACTGTTTGCCGCACTACAAACAGCAAAGGTTACCTGGGCCAGTGAGGGTGCCGCGTACGGCATAATTCAGTTCGTATGCGCCTGTCGACCACAGTATAATATTGCCGTAGGAAAGATGCCATGCTGTGCGTGTCATCCTGATCGGTCCAGCCGCCCTTAGTTTCGATAGTGTTGGAGCCAACTTGACAACCATGTTTAATGTTCTCATGATAAATGAGGGGGGGAGCTACCGCTACCTAAAATATTCTCACGAAAACTAGTGTGGCATCGTAGGACAGTAATTTGTAATCAGTTATTGCCTATGTACCTTATTGCGCCCTCGGATATTTTTCGTTGCTCCCAGTGGCGTTGCTATTACATGACGCCTATTACGTCAGCGCTCCCGTGGATAAATGTCCACTGCATCGATACTGCGATTGTATGTGAACGCAAACAGCGATGAATGAAACAACATGAGCACGCGAAGCTTGACAAGAATTATCACCCCCTAAATACTCCCGCAATGAAACTCAACGGCTCTTATGCGGCTTACATATAGCGCAATTTCTGTGTTGAAGAGCGTATTCCAGTCGCCAATCCGGAGTAGCTCCACGAGCTGAAAATATAGGGCGTTTCGACAAGTATTACATTAGGACAGTCAGTACTCATTTAATGCATCTAAAGGCCCGTTCACACTTGCGACTAGCAGCGGTCGCGCGACCGTTTTGGTCGAAAAGCGACAGTCGCAAATGGTCGCATCGGTCGAAAAGCGACTGCCGCAGGCAGATCGGGCACTGCTCGAATTTCTAGTCGCGCGACTACTAGTCGCAAACCATTTCACCAATCAGCGAGGTCCAGGAGTGCTCGATCGAGCACCTTCTCAATGCAATTAAAGAATACCCCCACCTTTTCAACAAACGGCATCCGGAATTTAAAGGCAGGGAGAAGGATATGGCCTGGGAGGAGATTGGAAAGATATTCGGACTATCCGGTAGGTACTATGAACTTTTGAGAAATGGGTTTTTCACGCAGGCGCAACATTTTATATTGACACCGTCTATTCGTCGTCGGCGTTCTCGCCTGAAAAAGCTGAAGTGTCTGGCAAGCGGCTACTGCCGACGTTCGCTGTTATCCCCCTGCAGCTTTCCTACTCCCAACTCGTTTTTCGAGAAGGCGACAGTCGCAAGTGTGAACATAGTTCCTCTCCTCTGGTCGCGCGACTGGTAGTCGCGCGACTGGTAGTCGCGCGACCTTCTCCAGTCGCAAGTGTGAATAGACCTTAAATCTCCCATAAAAATAAGATCTAGTTTTCCCCTAGCAATTGTACTTGCTTTGGATCACCGATTGATATTAAGCCATGAACTGCTCTCAGCGAGGCGCCAGAACGGCGGCTAGAAGTCGCTCCGTGTAAGGAACAGTTGGGCTTGTCCTGTGTCTTTTACTTTCCTGCATCCTCCTGGTCTCTTCTTGGTTCATGCTGAGACTGAATAGCGTCTACCACTGCAAACGCTAAAAGAATACGAACCAAGTCGCGGAAAAAAGTGGTATACCCCACGTGAATCGCAACGATAACATTTTTTCACTATAAAAAAATGTGCCACACAAAAATGCTTGGACTAGATGGAAAGTATATCAAGCAAGGTACGTTATGCATATCTCAGAAATAACTGCTTCTATGTCGGAAAACTCTGGCGGGAAGTTTTGTCGCCGCGCGTGGAATATACCCCTTTTGTCCCCGGGGGACAAAACTGGCGTCAAAACTGGGCGTAGCGCATCTTAGCTTATCATGTGTTTCCATTTCCGGCCACTGCGTTACTAATAAACACGCAGTAGCAACACGGTGCTATTTCTGGAGTGACAATCCTGTTCCTGCATTCCTGGAAGAATTCCTGGAATGTGCTCACAGGACTCATCATTACTGCTAGAATGGCAGAGGCATTATAACCGCTCAGAAAACAGCTCAGGAACAGTGAGCATGTGCAATTGGGCAATAGCTAATGAGGTTTGTTAATCTCGCATTGCACAAGCACTGCCATTTTGCACAACCTTCGGAAAAGTAAGCACCGTCTAATTTTCGATGTGACTTTTTTTTCTTCAAACTAGCATTTGATGCTATTCATTCTATACTTACCATGCTAACATTTTTCACCTTGAATTTTACCATGATACTATTTTGATTGAAATACTCTTCTACCTGAAAAAAAAATCAAAAGGATTACTGTCCTGCCGCAAAGAAATTCGTGGTTTTCATCATTATTATCAAAAAGTGCTTCAGTGATCACAGTTTTGTGGCACTGCATTATTCGCATGAAAAAGGAATGGCATTCAGATATGAAATTTTGAACCGCATGATGATTGTGTTGACATAACCGCGGACAGTTAGCGCAAATGCTGGCACCACCGCTGCAAAGTTCCTGAAATAAACCGGATGTAGAATTCTTGAAAAGTGCTAAACAAATTCGACAAGCGTTTATGGGAACCAACAGTGGTCTAGCCAACGTTCCCACGCTTTTGTTGCTATTCTCTCCCCTGATTCCTCTCCCCCGGCTACCGTTTCCTCCTCTTTTTCTCTCTCATTGCCTCTTCAGGTGTCTTTTTCTTCTTTCTCATTTTTTTAGACCACCTGACATGGCCTGTTTATGCTGTTCGATTATTCATTTCTATTTTTTGTGTTGTTCCCATTCTTTCTCTCTCTCCTGGTTATAAAATATCTTTCCTTTTTTACATTTATCAGCATTTACGTCAGCTCTGCTTTTCTTTTGTGCCCTTTTTATTCTAAAAACAAATTTAATATGCTTAAATTCAAGACAAAATTCAACTTTTATGTGGTGATATTTTTCTCCATATAGTACCAATAATAAACGTTCGCAGTCGTTGTGTGCTCTAGTGAACGCAAAGCAAGAAGCGAGATTTATATTTCTCTTCTGGACGAAGGTATCCCTAAGTGCACTCTTCTATTTTACTTTGTGTCAAGATCACCTGGTTTTTCTTTGTGGTGTCAATTCCAGCACAGGAGTTGTACCTTGCAAAGAAACTTCAATATTCAGGGAAAATAATATTTGAATTAATGATGTTCTTTACACGCCTGGTGAATCTGCTGTTCTCAAATGTACAGAACCGAGCAAATGTACAGAACCGAGCCAAGGATTAGCTTTTTAATCTTTCAAATTCAATTTACTCGTGAAATTTTCGAAACAGTTCCTGGCATAGGCTTGTCCCCGCTGTGCCTTTCTACAGATTAAATAAAAATTTATATGGCATTTGTCATTGTCTCTGCTCATTGTAGTACTTTCATCTAAATCATGTAGAAGAGTGGTGGCTTTGCGAATACAGCACCAGCTCGCATTCTCTAGTTTAGCTTTAGTTTACAGATTTAACGTCCCTACGGCACTCAGCCTACGGGTACTCCGCCTTAGGAGGACAGGTTCGACCACCTGGTGTTGTTATAGGGTCCATGAAAAGCTCTTTACTAAAATTTTAAAATGCGCATGAGGAATAGATACCCTATGAACCGTCATCGGCGCGCAAAATTTTTATGATAGCTTTCTTATCACTGAATATATAGACGATCGAAAATGATCCTCCTCCTTTTCCCCCTCAACTCGGCCCACACCGGCCCGAAAGAAAAAAAATTGAAGTAAACATGTCGCGACAGCGCCTCATCACGCCCCGTCCCGCCCGCGTAACTTGAGAGCGTTCAATGAGGGCGCGCCCTTCAAGCCCATGCGACGTCACATGGCAGATTTGCGCGCGGGGATTTGTCGCGAAATCTCTCGGGAGCAGTCGCCACGAGCAGTTTTTGAAAACTATTTGTGAATTATACGCTCCTCCTAAAGCGTTTAAATTTGACTCGCATACTCATAGGGACCACCTCTATGAATTTTTTGAATTAGAATTGTTTACCTAAAGTTGCATTTCAGGGACCTTTAAACTTACACTGGCAGCAAAGGCACACGGGTATCTTGATTTATACCTTCATCATGACGTGGCAGTCACAGCTGGTATCCTACTTGCTCTCCCAATGGGCAGTCGAGAGCTCTAAGCATTGAACCAATCCGGCAGGGCGCATTTGAGGGGGGCTTTGTTATATCCCCAGTGCCGAGCTTCTACGAGTTAATGCAGCTCGTACAAGCCTTGCTCTTGCCTAAGGCAAGGCTTTTGTGGGGATAAGGAGAAATGCTCGCAAGAATACACTTTGTACCCGCCTTAAGTAGAGCATACCTTGCGAATGGCTCATTAGCCAAGCTGGGCTTTCTGCATAAAACTTCGTTGTCGTGATCATCATAATAACGTCAAGGGATGTGTATGCACACTCTTTTATTTTGACCTATATAATGTTTTCTGCGAATTAGCTTCCCTAGAGGCGTATTTTTTGCATTTGCAGAAATAAACTAATACCTATCTACAGATTTGCACATACTATACTCGTTCTTGCAGCAGCGTGCGATTTGCAATCACGATGAGTGCTCCTTAAGATCTCTTGAGAGCTCTTGAGAGCTCTTAGAAGAAAACCATGACCTTGCATCTTCCTGTTTTTACAACTAGCTAGAAAGAGATGTCTGATAGGTGAGTTTTCGAGTAGCTCTTTATGCGGTGCTGTGCAATATACGAGGGTCTCGAAGCAATGACAATGAAATGACCCTTAGGGAGAAAGCCTAATAAAAACAGCAAATTAAACCTCGCCGCAGAATGCTACCTGCAGGAGTCCTGTCGAGATATCACTATTATACACAATGTGTACATATGCAAAGTTACGCATGCCATAGGGTAGCACAGGTCTCAGAATTTTTAGTCAGCATTCTTACACCGTAACTGCGGGAAAGATACGAAGCAGTCAGAATTCTCATTACGCTTTATTCCTTCGTGCTAAGTACAATGTTTTTATTCTGTAGGCATAAATATCAAATTTTGCTAGCCCTTTATTATTAGATAAAACATGTAAACATGCACACTTTACCTTTTTGAATATGGCTTCAAAAATTTGTTCCGGAAGGCATTCTTCCCCGTCTGCGGTTTTGTAGCTCGGAAGCTCCTTTTTGACTGTGCTATCGTACAAGACGCGCACACGTATTTCAATTCCTTCGCCGATCGGTGCCGGTTCTTCAGTTTGGAAAAAAAAGGGTTATGAAAAAAATACATGTTTCATTAAGAAAGATATATGTGCATGCAGTCGCGACAATCAGATTGACACTTCTGAACAAATACATTCCTGCGCATGGCCAACCCGAGCCTTTGTATCGAAATACTAAAATCTATGTTTGGCTGTTACTTGTTTTTCTGTTATGTTTATTTACGTCCAACAGCGTCAACTACCATCAATTAGGTAGCTTAGGCAGCAGGAATGCTGCCTAAGCTACCTCCTACGCAGTGTTCGCTATACTTGGTGGTTAGTGCAGAATGAGTCTTGAAATAAATAGGGTCTCTAACATTATCCGAGGCAGGAAGGAACTTGGATTCTGATGACATGAGATATCCAGATAGAAGGTACCAAACGTTTTATGCAAGTTCAAGGAAGCATTTTACTTTCAAACAGTGATATAAACATTAAGCAAGAAGTTAGTTCGTACATAACAAATTGTTTCAGTTGGAATGTATTGGCACTTCTCAATCCGGTCAGCAGAAGCCGCTTTTTTCCCATTAAACAAAGCACTAGCCACTTTGTAGCCGGAAGTGACAAACAGGGGAACTTGTCTTCCTTTTTTTAGATGTGCTTATATGTCCCCATACTGCCACCTAGAGGCAAGACTAACTTATTTTGCGCCTCACTGCACCGCGGTTACTATACAACAGCTGTATTCAAAGGATTCTGGTCATACTGCGTCTCAGCGTGGTGACAGCTCTGACTGAACACTTCAGGGTTACAAATACTTTACTTTTACGAACACCCCGTGCGAAGGAAAGCTTTAAGAAAACGGCAGCACTGCGGGATGTGAGAGCTATTGATGGCATAAAGGTTGTGACTAATAGCATTTCGGTTCCTGTGAGAAGCAAGGCCCTTCAAACGCCATGTGCAAGTTTGATTTGTTCGCAAATGCTTAGCCGGAATTAAACGTGTGAGGTTGTGGTGACATCAACAAGCCTGAACTATTGTATTCAACAATTCGTATTTCCTGTGGTAAATGCTCTTTACGTCATACTACAGGAGTCCGGTTGCATGTTTAATCCTTGGGAATGTTTAGAGTGCACTGACCTCAAGCAGTAGATGGCCACTTCTGAATTTATTTTTTTTAATTCAGTCCACACTAATGGAATTGGATACCACGAACGTGAGGTCACCAACCGAGTGCAAATGCATGTGAGCCATAGCACCAGTCAGAGGCTTGTTGGCAATATGAATGACGTGACAAAGATGCCAAGCTCGCTGGTACTGTTACACTAACAATAACGTGAGCTGTCACCAACCCTCTTGGTATGGAGACTGTCGTACTGCTTTTGAAGAAATTTTTATTCCAGAAAATCAAATCTGTCAGAAGCGCTATATGGTCAGATAGTTTCCACGGTTTTAACAAACAGTAAATATGAAGGTAAAATACATTTCTTCTTTTTAGTACTTTAGCTGAGTACAAAGCGCTTTCCTACATGTAACTACAAGTAGCCGAACGGCAATTCAAACTAACTGCACTATTGTGCTCCAAGGAACCATACACAACGAGCCTAATTTGCCCTGGTTTTCTCGAGATGAGCATCTTCAGGGGTGAACTGTCTCAAGAATATCTAGGTAGACAGCACCACCTTCAGCTCACCAGCGATGGTAGTCTCACAAACCATGTACACGAAACTAGCCTATTTATCTCTTTTTTGATCTCAGCAGATATAAGCCCTCCACATGGTGGTTATACTGTCAACATCACGACAATACAATGCCCAATACAATTCTACTCCTTTTTGAACCTAGAGAACGGTCATGCCTTCGACCTAGTGCGATTTCAACACAGCCCATCAATGCACCAAGAAGAGAACAGTATCAACCTTCCCTACGTGTAAATCTCTAAAACCGGTACGAACTCTGTTCGCGAAGCACTGGCCATTCGCCAATACATTCTCCAGTACCTTCTGGGGGTGGACCATGCCACGCGCCTTAAGAACAGTTGTTTGTGAAGGACACGACGATCCTGAATGCAGTCTGGTATCAAGAAGGGACATACCGAACGATGAAGCATAATATTCAAGAAGCGTGGTTTGCTGGGCGAGTCGGTGAATTGGCTACCAGGACACCTCCATGAAGCCATTCCTCTCAAGACATCGCCTGTTTCGTTGCAGACGTGAAGGCCGTTCATTTTCCGAGAGCCTGGGCCAGAGGCAGTCCTTCTGAATATCAACCTATCACGAGCAGAGCCAAATGAAAGAGCTCACTAAAAGAGAATTGATTTACCGACCCTAAACGTTTCCGAAATGTCTCGAGCACTTTAACATCTGCCGAGAGGAAACGGCGAGCAATACCTACGCCCATTCTGGAGACGAGTAAACGTTTCTCATCCCTTGGCGCCTAAAGCGATTTTTAAGTCCACGTCAAAGTGCTGGACTGGATAATGATTGCTTATACAGATACGTAAGCGGCTGCTAACGAGTGCGCCAAGTGTTTGGTCGAGGATGTCATTTCGATGCCGCCTACGATGTTTATGCGCGCATGCTTTCTTTTTAAATGCACGGAAGTTGAACACCAATGCTGCATCGTCTTGGATATGTATATCATTGAAAATACTCATCCTGTCCATTGTTTGTCCCCGAGCGACGTTCAGGAGGAGCTTGTACAAGCTCCTCCTGAACGCCGCTCGGGGACAAACAATGGACAGGATGAGTATTTTCGCGTCGAGGGAGGTTTGGTGTTTCGCAGCGGAGTGGAGGATGGCGTGAGACAGCGGCGTAGTTCATAGTTTCGGATTGCTGCATTGTATCCGTCAAAATAGAATTCCCAAGCGCCTGCTGCGACACACCACAGGCTATATCCGTGAGCGTTACTACCTGGGGCTGATGAGACGACGGTAGCAATCAACGCACTTCTTATTGAGCGACTTTACGCATAATCTCACGGAGGTTATCTCCGATTGTAGCTGCGGCGTCGAAGCTGCTTGCAAAAAACACTTGAAGAGGCCTGTTCTACTGCCGAGTCTGGGCGTCAAGGGTAAGTTTTAATAATGGCGTTCCCTTTCAAATTCGGTCACGGTTTGGGGTGAGTTTCTCACGAGGCATGCTAAAGGTTAATGTTTTAAGCCTCGCATCAAACATCTTAGCTTCACTCATGTTTGGTTTGGCCCGACCGAAGAGGCGTTTCATTTTCTCAAAGTAGGCGAGGATGAGCTCATTTTAGAGTTGAATGCTTGATTCAAGGAAGGCTTGGGACAGTTGCAACGGCCGTCAAAAACTATTTCCTGGAAATCTCTCAATCCTTCAAAGCGATCACCAATTTTCGAATCATATTCGGGCCGATCCTCAAGAACAAAGCAGAACTGCCTTAGCTTCGCTTCGTCGTTCCAGGCGTTGAACATTGCCACGCGTTCGAACAGGTCAAGCCGGTCTTCCGCATGCTCATTGGCCAGTGCTTTTAAGATCGGAGGCTCCCGGGGCTGCACGAAGACAACAGGTGCTGTAGACTGGGCCATTGTGAATGTTGGGGCCTTTTTCCGGTGTAGAACGGGGTCCAGCAGCAGACCGTATTCGGGTTGGAGCCCTTGAATTCGGCGGCTGGCTCGTTGACCTTCATACTGGTCCTTCATGGCGGCAGGAACGAAGCTGAGGTCTTAGCTTGAACGGGTATACCGGATCTCAAAGGGCAGCACCTCCACCAGATGTAACGTAGTGGTGACAAGCCCAGTAGCCGCAAATGATGACACTGCATTGCACTTGAACGAAACTTTTTATTGGGCTGACTTGCGCCCGCAAAAGAGCTAAGCGAATCGGCGGCGGCGATAACAGCAAACGTGTTCGGCGGTCGCCCGACTAAGAATGCAGTTTCACTTGTCACTGCTCAATATAAAGGCATCGAAAAGGATCTACATGAAATCATGAACTGTGACTAGCATACCTTGGAACATTGTAGAAGCACACGTGCGTGGCTGGAAACTTTCCAGATACATCTCGAATCATCTGCCGACACAAAGGAAATTATAAGCATACCTTGGAACATTGTAGAAGCACACGTGCGTGGCTGGAAACTTTCCAGATACATCTCGAATCATCTGCCGACACAAAGGAAATTATAAAGCCGCGTCTTGTGAAAACGAACATGGACAAGCAAAGAATACAGAATTGATCCGTGCTTCGAATCAGAACAAATAGAAAAAAAAAACAAATAGACATTTGAATGGTTCGCGGCAATATATAGTGAAGCCATAGAAGTGGTAGGTGAACATGTGATGCTTTGCAGAGATAGTAAACGCCGATTCCGACCAGAAAAGGGAAATAACTAGAAGATTCGGAAGGAACGCATTTGGTAACTACTCACAGATCATCTAGACGCTTAACGATAACACATGGAATAAAGTATATAACAATTGCACCTGAAGGCTGACAAAAATTGCTCTACATACGGTGAGGACAATGCAGAAAGCTATGGAACGGAAAATGGTGGGTACAACGTTTAGACACTGGAATCATGTAGAGTAAATCAAAGAAATACCTCCAGATAATGACGTTCTAGTAAAAATCGAGACACAATTGGCATGGCCAGAATATGTACTGTGAATAAAGAATAACTAATGGTCGCTAACTGTAACAAACTCCATTCCAAGGGAAGGAAAGCATAGCAGGAGTTGGCAGAAAATTAAGTGTGAAAATGAGGCTAAGATGTTTGCAGGGGCCAAGCGGATGTAGATAGCATGGAGAGGGGTAAATTGGAGGAATATGGGAACGGACTTCGCCTGCAGTGGGTATAGTCAGGCTGATGATGATGATTCACATAACCTATTACATTAGTCTTGTTTCCTTGTGTTCTCATGACTGCGACCCTGTGGACACTACCAGATCATTACGTACCCATTCGGAGTACCAGTAAATGAAGCCCAAGGTGTACTTGTAAATCACCACGACAAAGTGTTGAGATAAGAGTGTAATTAGAACATTTATATGGGATTTGACCTTCGTTGTGCGAGAAACATAGAACTGCTTTCGTGGACACCTGAAGGCCCCGCCGGGGTGGTGCAGTGGTAAGACGCCCGACTACTGTGCCGGAGTTCCCGGGTTCGAACCCGACCCGGCTGCGTTTCGATGGAGGCGAAACGAAGTGGCGTCCGTGTGCTGTGCGATGTCAGCGCACGTTAAAGATCCCCAGGTGGTCGAAATTATTCCGTAGCCCTCCACTACGGCTCCTCTTCCTCTCTTTCCACTTTCATTCCCACCTTCCTCCCTTCCCTTACGGCGCGGTTCGGGTGTCCACATAGCAAGTGTGACAGTTACTGCGCCTTTCCCTTCCTGTGAACCAATTTATTTAACACCTGAAGCGCGCCGTAAGGAAAGGGAGGAAGGTGTAAACGAAAGTTTCCACTTTCATTCCCACCTTCCACTTTTCCCTTACGGTGCGGTTCCGGTGTCCACAGAGCAAGTCTGACAGATACTGAGCCTTTCCCTTCCTGTGAACCAATTATTATTATTTTTAATTGTTGATAGTAGAAGCACCCTGACTAAATGTCATTATTTGAAGAAATTAGGCGCAGTTGACATTTCGGACTTTAAATATCCTGACTTTCTCACGTTGTGGTTGTTGCGCTAGAAAGTAGTTCATTTGCATACGTTCCAGAAAGAGCGAGGCGTTGATAAATCTGATGGTACATTGACATGATATCGCAGGTATCTTCGCTGAGCGGATGACTGCGGACTACCTTCGCTTAATTTTTTTCCCTTCATTGCTAAGGTATACAGGCGTGCGTGGGGTCGTTCCTGTATAGCCTATTTTACCTTGTGGAGCACAATTAGGCAACACTTGTTTCGTTGTCTTTAAAGCCGCGCTATACATCATCTGTCTATGTGTTGTGCATCGCAACGCCAATTCTCGTGTGATTTATAATCTTTGCGAAACAACTGGTCGGCGCCGCTTTCCCGTGTCAAGCTCTCCTGCACGCCCTTGTAAAAAAGGCTATAAACATATCACCGCCATCGTCTGCCTTCCAGGTCAAGAAGGGTTAGAGAAATAATTTCAGACGTTCGCCTCATTACCGTAAATTTTTAAAACGAAACGTACTTGCAATATGCACTGCGGCATCTTAAGAAATCAAAACATAATCTTGTAGACATAATAACCACAGATTGTGGTAGTAAAAGTCGACGCATCGAATTTCTCTAATCGCAGTTTATAAGCGATGCGTGAGCTGTTTATTACATACCAGTTATTGACACTTATGACGTACTGAAAGAAATTCTAGGGGGGCCCTTTCGATTACTAAACTGCGATGAGACGAAAGCCTCGATCGCTCGCTGGTCCGAAGCCCTTCACTAAGGCACCTCTTTCTCTCTGCTTTCACTCCCCACTTCGCAAAGACGCGATAGCGTAAGGTGCCAGCCAACATATAAAGCCCTGCTTTAACCAAGCCGTATGAACGAGCCTGCGTGGTCTATAGGGTAACGTGAATGCAAGGGTTTTGGCAGTCTGATTCTGATATCACCCTCCCGTATGGAAAGAGTGACTTTAGTTGGCAGCTCCTGCCAAACGTAACGTCAGGAATCCCTACGTCCAGTTAGGGCTCAGCCACATCAGCTGCCACCTACCCCCCTCCCACCACTGCTTTGGCGGAATACTTCGCATTGCGCCCTCGCAAACGCTTTCGTTCAGTATCTATCGCTTTAGTCCCAGGAGAAGCCTGGAGCCGCCGTTGGCGCATTCGTTTATTGATCTTCTGCCGATTGGTTTTGAGGGAATCCGCCTTTCTGCGCTTATCTGAACTCTTGGTGCGGAATCACTGGGCCACTTGGGAGCCATCCGACTCACTCACTCGGCTGCGACTACGCGTCTAGCGAAAGCGATAAAATAAAATAGAAGACAGCGGCGGATCCAGAAATAATAGGGGAAAATATTTTGCAATATGGAGTTTAAGAGTGCGAAAGGTGTAACTCTCCTCTGAAATTGTCGCGATGACATCGAGATGTGCCAAATTATTGGTGACACACGATAATAATGACAAATTATTAATCTCCACTTGCTAACCTGCTATGCCAATCATGATTGAACAGTACTTAAGGCGCTCGATTGTTTATAATTACAACGCGACTTTTACCCCGACCGCACTGGCCGCGTTCTGATAGAATAATGCAAGCCTGACATCGTATCTCGCCTTCCGGCGTTAAATTGTATGTGAGATATATCATGCTTCCATTCAACTGCTATATTTTCTCTGTCAATTTAGAGGTTCCGACATAATTGATCGTATGTATGCCTCTCTCAGAAAGAAACCAGACAGCGAAGAACGTAGTTTATCAGCACTTCTGCGTCAGGAAGATTGCTCGCCATATAAAACAATGATCACTACGTTTGGGATATGCGATCTCACAGTGGAACTAGAACTACACCGTGGTGTCCTTGCAACACACTGTAAATACAAGAAATACGTTTAGAAGAACTTGCAGATAATTGTAGAAATAGTTAACCTTCACATAGCTTACAATATAAGTTTCATTCGTAGTAAAAGGTCGTATTTTAAAATTTATTAAAACCAAGAAACATTACATCTTGCCAAAACATAATTTTTGGCTCAATTTGAGCGTAAACTAGTTTTCTCGTTTCAAATGCAAACTTGATAGAGAAGGAATTTCGGGATTATATATGCCACCATGTTGCTGGAGATAAAAAAGACGGCTGATTATATTTTACTTCTCGCTAGCAGTTAGTTCAGGTAATGATATATGATTTAGGACAGATATAACAGGTCGAACAAATCGATAAAAAGCGGAATTTTAAGGATATCTGCTACTAAATGTACAAATAATTCGAAAAACTTGCTTTCCGGAGTATAAGCGCCAACTTTGCATGCTGCGACGGAGAGGCACAGAATCACGTGGCAAAGGTTGAGCATCGCCATAACTCCTAGAGAGGTTGCCCTTGAGACGATACATTTATAAGGCGTTGTAATAAACACGTTTCTAAATAAGGCTTCCTTTGGAATAAAAATTCTGACCTATCTCCTGGTAGCTTTCGAAAACCGATATGTAATATTCGCTCTATATACTTAGAACTATATGATAAATAGGTTCGCGTTTCTATATCTCTCGACAGCTGATGAAGATAGCTACATTTAGCGAAATTAGTCTTTGTGTTCGCTGCATTTGATTTTCCCGAAAATATGCACAGCTCCCTCGGATATGCACAGCTCTCCTGGATAGCATGCTAACAGGCGTCACTGGCCAAAATGGATAGCTTAGACATATTTTAGAGATTTCGATAGTTACATTTAACACACAACGTTTCGAGTCCTACATTTAGAATATAAACCTAACCAGACAGCATGGTTTCTCCTAGCCACGTACTCACGACTGTTTACGTGGCACATAATAAGCTCTGTATCTGTACAAAGTACGCAGAATCTTCGTCATCCCCTTCGAGGATATTTTGTTTTTCAGGGCTGCCGTATAACTTCACAATATGACATAGAAGGAACCCCGTTACATGGCTCTAGCGAAAACGACAATTTAAATAGTTGTTTTCGACTTAGTGTGTTAGGTCGGTCAGTAGGAAACTGTATGATCTAGATGACGATAGTACGGTATACGAGAATACATATCATTAGTGGCGTCTGTTATAAAGTGTTAAGGACACCATGAAGTTAATTAAGCTGTTAAGCCCTTCTCGCGGGGCCAGGTGTGCGGCACATGTTTGTCATTTGAAATATCAGAAACATTCATTTCAAGATATTCAAGATTATTCCAAGAGAATCTTTTTATGAATCTTTTTATGGCACTTTTTATGCGAAGTGAAATTAAGTACTACGAATCGAAAAACATCAGCCTTGTGACTCACAAGGTATTTTAAGTGACTTTTAAATTCCCTCATAAACTCTACAGAACTGGGTTTCTGGAGATTGCCTGGGTATAAGGGCATAGATACTGTGCCATCAAAGAATGCAAAATAGGATCTGTGTCATTTGAATGCGGTAATTCATCACCAACTGGCGTTTGCGAACTGTAGGACTTTGACATAAAGGCTTCGCCTGTGACAAATGCCTTTTTCTGCTGACGAGTAGATTATATGCCTGTATCAGCTTCATTTATATGTGTCAGTTTGATATTCTGATACTTCGTCAAAAGTGCTTAGCGCTCTGATTTGGCTTTGCTCTCTTGAATGTTTTTCTTGCGTTGTCTCCACCTTCGAAAACAGCGAAATGAGTGTTTATAAAATATAGTTTATTGGGGTAGCGGCATTATCACGTCACATTTTTCAAAAACTCCGCCAACATCGTCATTGCTGAGGTCTTCCGTGTTGTCAACGAAAAATCACAGACATAAGTCTGACAGGCGTAGAGGTGACCACGCCGAGCACATTGATTCGTCGATGTGTTGCGTGAAGTAACGAGGCCACACGTGACCACAAAATAATGAGTTACCTAGTCGCGATATTCATTTGAGGTGGAAGGGCGGAACAGAAATGTACCTTTGAGTGCTCCTGAATGCCCAATGAAACACGCTACTACTACGCGAGGCCAAGTTTTGTACAAACTAAACGTGAGCAGTGAACATGCTTAGAAGCTGGGGCTCATTTAGGCTCACCGAAAAATGCTGCAAATAAAAAATGGCGGACGCTACTTATAGTTTCTCCTGACCGTTGTTAGACAGAGTAGGAAACCAGACTTTCCTGCTGCTTTCCCTCCATTTTTCGAGTTATATTGTTGTCATGGCTAATAAGATATTCGTTTCTATTCCGTTTTTAGTGTCCTGCGTATTAGTTATCGCCGATCTGGCGCCAGCTTTGGAAGCACGAACTGAGGCACTTTGAAGTCTCTTCAATTCGCTCCCATGTGGAAACGTTGCAATGCGAAAACGAAACAACGTATTCACATTTTAGTGTTCATGTGTGTGGGCAGGGGGGGGGGGGTGATTTTCTAGCGTTTAAAGACAGTGAACTCGCTATAAATGGTGAAAACAGAAATCGCATAGGAGGTGCATTGCTAATAAGAAAATAATTACTTTCTTATTAGCAAGGGCTAATTACTAAGTGTTAATTTCTTAGCCACGTTTAACACTTTGCGAAACACGCTTGGCCTGAAAATGTTAATAATATTGCAATACTGTATTTAGTCAACCAATTCAACGGAATTGAATAATTGAAGAGCACCACATGACGGAGACCTTTACTTTTGCCGCATGCGTGATTCTCTTTTGTTCTGAACCACACTTACACTATTATCTTTTCCGAATCAAGCAATATTCTTGGATATTGATTAGGGGTTTTATTTTCATCAAGTTCGAAGTACAAAATTATTAAATCTGTCCCTCACCACTGTGAAAACAATCTATTATGGATCCATTGTTGGTTTGGTTTGGTTTGGTTTGTAGGGTTTACCGTCCGAAAGCGACTCAGGCTATGAGAGACGCCGCAATGGAGGTCTCCGAAAATTTCGGCCACCTAGGGTTCTTTAACGTGCACTGACATCGCACAGCACACGGGCGACTGGCGTTTCATCTAAACCAAAAAGCGGCCGCCGAGGCTGGGATTCGATCCCGCATGCTTGGGCACAGTAGTCGGGCGCCTTAACCAATGCGCCACCCCCAGTGGGCTAAATCCAGTATTGAAAAGGCACAGACGGAAAGGAATTATTTCATAAACGAAGCAAAGTAAACAAGGGTTGAAGGGAATGCGCGAGCACGCTAGCGAATATTACGAGAAAGAAGACAGCGCCCAGACGACGACAAGAGTTGAAACACTGGCTGTGCCCTGAAGCTTTCCCTTCAACTTGTGTTAGTTTTGCTTTGTGTCCATTACGCTAGAAACAGATTTGCCTATACATGAAGTTATATGAAAGACTAAGACTTAGACAAGGGCCAAAGTACAACCTTCATGTATATTTAATTTAGGGGCAATTATGTATCAATTAACAAATTGAACGAACTACAACTATTAATTGATTCAAGTGGTCATAGCCTCGTGACTATATGCTTCAAATAAATCAATGGAAGGAGAAACCAAATAATTATTTTCTTCGCTCTGAATTAATTCAACTTTATCGGCTATGTTTTCCTTCCTCTCTCACCTGAGAACATAACTAAAAGGAAGCGAAGGCTGCGAGTGCAAACATATTTTGTGCACCGCCAGTATGTAACGCATTTTTAATTTCTAAACGAAAACTCAAACGAATAGCCATATCCAGCTGTAGTAAAGAAGAAGGGGTCACTAATGTACCACCAGCTGTACCCCAAAACCTGAATATTGTGAGCCTTCTGTGGACCTTCTTTCATTTGTACATGCCATCATCATCTTCTTTCATTTGTACATACCATCATCATCGTCCCGCGGCGCCGGCTCTGGCGCGTGCCTGGGTTGGTGACCGGATTAAAACGCTGGACAAGGCTTCGCTGTCCTTGCCGCCACGACCTCGCCGTCTTGACCTAGCCTTCTTCCACAAGTGGTGGAGGTGAGAATTGATCCCCTTGCTGTTTTGTGCCCTGCCTCTCGCTGGAGCTACGTTCCGGTCGCTGTTTACCGCCTGCCACCATCGTTATGTCTACCGAGAACACCCAAGAATCGGCAGGACCCTCTACCTCGGCGGCACCACCCCCTCCGACTATGCCCGCACGACAACGCGACCCGCCGCTGTTCGCTGGTCGTCGCGACGAAGACGTCGATGACTGGCTGGACACCTATGAACGCTGCAGTAACTACAACCGGTGGGACGACGCTCTAAAATTTCTGAACGTTTCTTTCTACCTCATTGAGGTCGCCAGAACCTGGTTTATTAACCGCGAACCCCACACCACTAACTGGACAACATTCAAGCAGCAGTTCCGCCAATATTTCGCCGACCCAGCAGTTCGCACTGAGGTCGCGAAGAACAAGCTCGCCTCTCGCCTCCAAGGTCCCGATGAGTCGTACGCGTCTTACATAGAGGCCATACTTGCACTCTGCCGGCGTGTTAGTCCCACCATGCCGGAACCTGAACGCGTACACCACATCTTAAAAGGAATTAATTCTGTGGCTTATAATACCCTGATTGCCCAGAATCCTTCTACTGTTGACGCCATTATTGCGACCTGCCAACGCATCGACCAGCTGCAGTCCTCCCGATTGCAGCCCAGCATTGCTACAGGCCCGACCTATGCTGACCTGGATCTACGGGCACTGATTCGAGCCATCATCCGGGAGGAGCTCCAAGCCCTCAAGCCTGTCTGTCGACACGGGTGCGATCATTCTTCCGTACCTTCTAATGACGCCGGTCTACGCAACATCATTAAAGATGAGCTGGCAACAATCACGCGACCTATGCCGTCCGACCCTCCTGCTCCCCGCCAAGCATCGACTTACGCGCACGTCGCAGCATCACCCCCTCCTTTTGTTCCGCCGCCCCAACTGGCATCGCCCTACAACCACATCAACGCCGTGACGACGGCTCAGCCTACGCCACACTATTACGCACCCTGGCGCCCCTCTCGCCCAGTGTGCTACTACTGTGGAATACGAGGACATATATCCCGCTTCTGCCGTCGCCGTATTCAGAACGAGCGGCGTGGTTATGACGCATTCGAAAGTGACGTACCCTCATATTATCAGCGACGACCTCCTATGTCCAGCCCACCTCGAAGATCATCTCCACCTCCAGAATCCTCGTCTGAGCCTCGTGGAACCCATGCGTCCCGACGTCGGTCCCTATCCCCATACCGCCGCTCAGTTTCCCCTCTCCGACCCGCAACAACTCTCCCTGTCCGCCATCCGGAAAACTAAGCGTTGCAGTTTCCGGAGGTCAAACTGCAGTCTGCGAACTTACCAAAAGTCCTCCAGATCGCCCGTATAATGTGATTTCTGTTTTCGCTGAAGGATTACCGGTAGAAGCATTAATTGATACAGGGGCTGCAATTTCTGTCATTCACGCTGATTTGTGCTACCGTTTGCGAAAAGTTACGACACCATATGATGGGCTTGAACTCCGTGGAGCCAATGACGTCCCTTTGCGCCCTTTAGCAAAGTGCACCGTACGAGTTGTTATTGACGGCGTCCGCCATCATGTGCAGTTTGCTGTGCTCTCTCCATGTGCGCATCTGATAATTTTTGGATGGGATTTTTTGTCAACCGCTTCGGCATTATTTTCTTGTGGCGACCGTGTTATCCATATGACAGAAAGCGATTTTTCATCTGAAGTTTCTGAACGACATCATCCCCTCGTTGCCGCCGCTGATACTGTTCTGCCTCCTCAGTGCGAAAAACTGCTTACCGTTGTTTCTGACCACATCGCTGACGGGGACGTACTCATCGCACCATCTTATCGTCATCTTGAACGCGGTATCGCCTTCCCGTCTAGTCTTGTGAGGTTCTGCAACGGCTCAGCGACAGTAGCGGCCACTAACACTTCCCGTGAATCCCTCGTGCTCCGAAAAGGAACTTCTCTTTCCTGCAAGGTGGATGTTCAACCTTTGTCCTTGATGGTGCTCACCGCCCCTCAGCCTCAGCACCGTGTTTCGACAGACGTATCTCTTTCTGTTCTCACAAAGACTATTAATCCTAACCTCACGCCGAACCAACGCCAAGAACTGCTGACATTGCTTCGACAACACCAAGCCATTTTTTGATGCCACTTCCCCACCACTGGGACGGACTAGTGTTGCGCACCATCGCATCATTACTGAAGGTAACTCTATCGTTCGCCGACGGCCTTATCGGGTTTCCCTCTCTGAACGAAAGGTAATTGAAGAAAATGTAAATGACATGCTCCATCGCAATATTATTTGTCCCTCGACAAGTCCATGGTCCTCCCCAGTAGTGTTAGTTAAAAAAAAGGACGGCTCGGTACGCTTTTGTGTTGATTACCGCGCACTCAACAAAATTACCCGCAAAGATGTATACCCAATGCCAAGAATTGATGACGCCCTTGACTCTCTCCAAGGCGCCCAATATTTCTCGACTTTGGACCTCCGCTCGGGTTATTGGCAAATACCTATGCACGAGGACGATAAAGAAAAAACCGCTTTCGCAACTCCCGATGGCCTTTACGAATTTAATGTTATGCCTTTCGGACTTTGTAACGCACCAGCGACATTTCAAAGGATGATCGATACTGTGCTTCGTGGCCTAAAATGGAGAACCTGTTTATGCTACTTGGATGACATTGTCATCTTTTCGTCAACTTTTAACGACCATCTCACGCGCCTGAATGAGGTCCTCACGTGTCTCGCTTCAGCGGGCCTTCAGCTCAACACCAAGAAGTGCCACTTTGCACAGAAGGAAATTAAAATATTGGGACATCTAGTCAGCCATGACGGCATTCGTCCAGACCCTGAAAAAATTATCGCGGTCTTGAAATTTGCTCGTCCACAACGGACTACAGAATTGCGCAGTTTTCTCGGCCTGGCGTCTTATTTCCGGCGTTTTATAAAGCATTTTGCAAGTATTGCTGCTCCCCTCCATCAACTACTTAAAGCACGCAGCCCTTTCGTGTGGACTGAACAGTGCGAAGCTGCTTTTAATAACCTGAAGCACGCCCTCACATCAGACCCTGTTCTTGGCCACTTCAGTGACAGCGCTCCAACCATCTTGCACACTGATGCCAGTGGTATCGGTCTTGGCGCTGTACTTCTGCAGCGCGATGCAACTTCGCGTGAGAAAGTGATTGCCTTCTCCAGTCGGACTATGACTCCAGCTGAGAAAAACTACACTATTACAGAACAGGAGTGCCTTGCCGTCGTCTGGGCTGTCCAAAAGTTTCGCCCTTACCTATACGGTCGGCACTTCACAGTTATTGTGACCGATCACCATGCTCTTTGCTGGTTGTCTTCGCTCAAAAATTTGACAGGCCGACTTGGCCGTTGGATTCTACGCCTGCAAGAATACGATTTTGACGTCATTTATAAATCGGGTCGCCAACACCAAGACGCCGACGCTCTTTCTCGCTGTCCACTTTCGGAATCGGCTTGCTGTTTCTCTTCCCAATGCATTTCCACCTATGACCACAGCCGACCATCTCTTTCCCCGACGTATATCACAACAGTTTCATTTGACGACGCAGAGAACAAACACACTCTCCGCTCACAGCAATTAGCCGATGCCTACTGCCGTCCCATCATCGATCGCCTTATTGGCGCTTCGGACCCACCCAATGCTCGGCTTCGCCGACAACTTCGCAATTTCAAGCTCGAAGATGGCATCCTACTCCGCTTCGTGTATTGCACTGATGGAACTCGCTGGATACCAGTCGTGTCGCATGTGCTTCGTCAACGAATACTGGCGGCTCTCCACGATGACGCTACTGCAGGTCACCTTGGTATTGACAAAACCTACGACCGCGTGAAAAAACGATTCTTTTGGCCTGGCCTATCTTCCAGCGTTGCCAAATACGTCGCATCCTGCCCTCTATGCCAACGTCGCAAACGGCCGACTTCTTCACCCGCTGGCCTTCTACAACCCGTTCCCTGTCCCGCCACGCCATTCGACGTAGTCGGCATCGATTTATATGGTCCCCTACCTCTCTCCGAGGGGGGTAACCATTGGATTATAACAGCTGTCGACCACCTTACACGCTATGCTGAGACAGCACCTGTACCGACCGGTTCCGCTCAAGAAGTAGCAAATTTCTTTTTGCAATCAATTGTATTGCGTCATGGCGCTCCTCGGGTGCTCCTAAGTGACCGCGGGACGGCCTTCTTATCGACAGTCGTTGCCGAAGTTCTTTACGCGTCATCCACCCTTCACAAGACAACCTCGAGCTACCATCCCCAGACTAACGGGCTGACTGAGCGATTTCACCGCACCTTATCGGATATGATCTCCATGTATATCACACCGGATCATCGAAATTGGGACACTATTCTACCATTCGTCACTTTCGCCTATAACACAGCAGTACAACGGACTACCGGTTATTCTCCATTTTTCCTCGTTTATGGCCGTCCTCCCACTACAATTCTCGACGCTTCCTTCTTCTCTACGCCCGACTACTCCACATCGGTACCTACCCAGTTCTTATCTCGTGTGGCCAGATGCCGTCATCTTGCCCGCCTCAACACAGCAGCGTGCCAGGAAGACCGCAAGAGCCGCTACGATTCTACGCATCGTGTGGTCTCTTATCGTCCCGGTGACGAAGTACTGCTTTATACTCCACTGCGCACCCCTGGCCTTAGTGACAAATTCCACCACCGCTACCTTGGTCCCTACAAGATCATCAGCCAAACTTCTCCAGTTAACTAAAAAGTCGCGCCTGTTGATCCCCCAGCCGATCGACGCCACCGTGGAACTGAAATTGTCCATGTCTCTCGATTGAAACCGTTTGTGCGCCGCGGTACATCGGTTAGTTAGGAGCGGCCAGGCTGGCCGCTTCCGACCCCCCGGGCAGATTGTGTGAGCCTTCTGGGGACCTTCTTTCATTTGTACATGCCATCATCATCTTCTTTCATTTGTACATACCATCATCATCGTCCCGCGGCGCCGGCTCTGGCGCGTGCCTGGGTTGGTGACCGGATTAAAACGCTGGACAAGGCTTCGCTGTCCTTGCCGCCACGACCTCGCCGTCTTGACCTAGCCTTCTTCCACAATATCTGTTATAAGCGAGAATATTTCATGACATTGTTTCCTTTACATTTCGCTTTCACCAAAGTATGTCCCGGGTACTATGGAATCAAGTTCAGGCATCAATAATTTCGATCACGGGATCCGTACCGGAATGCCAGCAACTTAATCAGTGCAAAAGATATGTACTTTATTATGAAAGCTACCAATTTTTGATCACCTTAAACCTCGCTCCGCTACCTCAAATATTAGAAAACTATTCAAAGGTCTGCCTTTTAATAACTGCTGGAAACTTGGAAAAGAATTAACTAATAATGTGTGCTTTAGTGTGATTTTAACTTTCATTTGTGTCTAAACGGACGTCACCTCAACAAAGAGTTGCATTAAAATGCTTCAGTAAGGAGCCGAGTAACACATAGGCTCATTACCTAGACGCACTTAGCGCTATTGTTACTGCATCAGCCTGTGCTCGCTATTTTTGACTGTGTAGGTTACATGTTGTAAACAGCGTTTGCTTTTCACAAGGCGTGTAATATAAGGAGTCTGATCGACGCATGCGTTCATGTTTATTTTCTTTTTCTTTAAAGTATCCTGGTTTTAAGAACTTGTGGTCCTAGGCAAGAAGTGACAAGCTTGAACGAGGTGGTCGCTACGTGGTAGTGCTTCACAGTGCGATAAAAACTCGCATAAAAACTTTCATTAGTTGCGACGTGTTATTTACTTATTATGGGATCATTCGCACACTCCTGTTCATATCCACCAAACCTTTCCATGCGACAACAGACAAACAGAAATGCCCATTGGTTGCCAACTTTGGAGTTTAATGTGATAGTTTGAAGAATAGAGGGGTTGAAACCATAGGGCGAAAATCAGCCAAAAATATCACTACATGGGCCCTCTTTTAGACCCGCGTTTTACTCCTTTTTGCATCTGTTATCCTTCTGCTGCATCAAAACTTCCAAAAAATATTATAGGCTCTATGCAATGGGTAGCCAATATTTGTCATTTTTCGGTGCGTCTAAACCTACCTAGAAAATTACTACACAACCAGTAAAGCTCTGAACTTTCATGTATTTCTCAAAGGGCGTTTTCATGCGAACAGTAGAAGGCAGTTTGCTCTAAAAGAAAAAAAAGCTACTCAAGCTAAAAATACTTTCTCTTCGCGCCCTAAGCAAGAAAATGCTGTTACAAATTTATGTCGGCAATTATACTACCTATTATCGGAGACAAACATTCTTTACTGCCTATTCTATAGCATTTTAGGAGCAAACGAATGTTCCATTTGTAGCATATGCGCCAAAAAAAGGACCCTAAAGTTAGTTCCCAAGTTCTAATGAAAGAAGAGAAAATTTTGAAACTCCGAGATTAAAATGTATTTCTTCAATAACTTTTGTTCTCTACATATTGCTGCCCAGTTCCTTAGAAGGTGACTACATTGGGATTGCACAGTTGACTACCCATATGTGACTACGTGAAGCACACCTGCGAGTTTTCTGTTCCAGTGTGAGATGAAGCCATCTTTGCAAATTTTAGAGGACTTGCCTAGCAATTTTTACTTTTAGCAGGAATGATTCTCTCTGAGGTGTTTATGGTTGATCTACGTTGTTCTCTGAGCATTTTTTAATTATATTAGGCAATATTGAGATACTTAAACTGCGTTCCGATATATATGCATATAAATTAGACTGACATACGCTTAAATACATAACCAGCCTTCACTGACGCTCGGACTGGGGACTGGTCCCCAACGTCAGTAACACCTTGTTTTGTGTATAAGCGCGTCTCAGTCTACTTTATAAGCATATAATTTCTGGTTCATAGTGCTTTCTTTTGAATTGAAATATCTCCATACATTTACCTTGGACTCTCATAGGCTATTCGCTTCTTTAATTATATATATTGTCACGTAGTGGTGACGAGGTCGACGACAAAAATGAAGGGTCGATGATTGCACTAAAGAAACTGTTTATTTGGGCTGACTTGCGCCCGCAAAAGAACTAAGCAACTCGGCGGCGGCGATAGAAACAAACGTGCTCGTCGATCGTCGAACAAAGAATGCTCGTCACACTCGGCAACGCTCAATTTAAAGGCTCCACAGAAGAATCTAGATAACGTCGCAAACAGCTATCAGCATGGGCTGGAACATTGTGGAAAGACAAGCGAGCGGCCGGAACCTTCGAGACAGATCTCGGTGCGCCTTGGGCTACAACAAAACTGATAAAGGTGTGACTCGCGACATCGAGCAGTAACAAACAAAGATTACGGAACTGATACGCGGTCCAGAATGAGAGTGATAAGCCTGTATGCCGGCGGCTGTTAAAAAACAACAAATACTGTTTTGAAGGTTTCGCGGCATGACTCCCCCCTTAAAAAAACATCGTCTCGATGTTCAAAACAAAGGAACTTAAACATAAACACTGCAAAGTTTAAACACCACAGATTCTTTAACGCGCGTAATATGGCTTCAGTCGTACAACATGTACAATTTCTGGGCGTGCGCGTCGCCGTTGTGATGCTGACGTTCCGTCGGGAATGACTTCATAGTCCAGTGGTCCGACGCGGCGAAGGATTTTGTATGGCCCAAAGTATCGACGCAACGACTTTTCACTTAATCCGCGATGGCGAATTGGTGTCCAAACCCACACTTGGTCTCCTGGATTGTACTCTGCGTGGCGTCGTCGTAAATTGTATCGTCGGATGTCAGTGCGCTGTTGGTCTTTAATACGCAGCCGTGCGAGTCGTCGGGCTTCCTCTGCACGCTGCAGGTAGGCGGCGACGTCAAGGTTGTCCTCGTTGGTTACGTGCGGCAGCATTGCGTCGAGCGTCGTCGTGGGCTCCCTGCCGTACACAAGCTTAAACGGGGTCGCTCTGGTCGTCTCCTGGACTGCCGTGTTATACGCGAAGATCACGTACGGCAAGATGGCGTCCCAGGTCTTGTGTTCAGCGTCGACGTACATAGCGATCATGTCCGCGATCGTTTTGTTCAGGCGCTCCGTAAGGCCATTGGTCTGGGGATGGTACGCAGTTGTTCGTCGATGGCTTGTGTGACTGTATTCCAGGATGGCTTGCGTCAACTCTGCCGTAAACGCCGTTCCCCTGTCTGTGATTAGCACTTCTGGGGCGCCGTGTCGCAAGAGAATTTGTTCGACAAAAAATTTGGCGACTTCTGCCGCGGTACCATTTGGTAGTGCTCTTGCTTCGGCGTAGCGGGTAAGGTAGTCAGTGGCCACGATGATCCACTTGTTACCCATAGACGAAGATGGAAAGGGGCCGAGGAAATCCATCCCAATTTGTTGAAAGGGCAGGATTGGGGGCGGAATCGGGTTTAGTAGTCCTGCTGGTCTGATCGGCGGCGTCTTGCGTCGTTGGCACTCACGACACGTCTTCACGTAGTGGGCAACTTCGGCAGGCAGTCGCGGCCAGTAATACTTCTCCTGGATTCGACGCAATGTGCGCGCAAATCCGAGGTGGCCTGCTGTGGGCTCATCGTGCAACGCCTGCAGAATTTCTTGCCGAAGGGTTTTAGGCACTACGAGAAGCTGCGTGGTCTTGTTAGGTGCGAAGTTCTTCTTCACGAGGAGGCCATTGTTTAACGTGAAGGATGATAAATGTCGCCTGAACACACCAGGAGGGGAAGCGGTCTTTCCTTCCAAGTAATCGGCTAGCGCTTTCAGCTCAGGGTCTGATCGCTGTTGTTCTGCGAAACTGCTGGCGCTTACCGGTCCCAAAAAGGCGTCGTCGTCATCGTCCTTCGGGGGAGCATAGACCGGAGCGCGGGATAAGCAGTCTGCGTCGGAATGCTTCCGGCCCGACTTATAGACTACAGTCATGTCAAATTCTTGAAGTCGTAGGCTCCATCTGGCAAGACGGTCGGAAGGATCTTTCAAATTAGCCAGCCAGCAGAGCGCGTGATGGTCGCTTACCACCTTGAATGGTCGGCCGTATAGGTATGGACGAAACTTAGAAGTGGCCCAGATGATTCCAAGGCACTCCTTCTCGGTCGTCGAGTAATTGACTTCGGCTTTTGTGAGGGATCTGCTATCGTAGGCGATTACTTTCTCCTGTCCGGCACTCTTCTGGACAAGAACGGCTCCTAGGCCCACACTGCTCGCGTCGGTGTGAATTTCGGTCTCGGCGTTTTCATCAAAGTGGCCAAGTACAGGAAGGCATTGCAGGCGGCGCTTAAGTTCGTCGAAGACTTCTTCTTGCGGCGCTTCCCATTTAAAAGGTACGTCAGCCTTTGTAAGCTGCGTCAACGGTTCGGCGATCCGCGAAAAGTTTCTCACAAATCGTCGATAATAAGCGCACAGCCCAAGGAATCGGCGCACAGCTTTCTTGTCGGCAGGCG
>JAJIZL010024330.1:0-29886 GCA_023969395.1 Amblyomma maculatum
AGAACGGCAGAGCGTAGGTGTTGGGGAACGACGAGCAAGTGCTCAGCGCCATCAGGTCGCATGTTGCGGCGGTATAGCGTATTCCCATGAAGGAAGAACAGGGCGAGGGAAGAGTCACGGCTGTGTGTGCGGAGGCGGTCGATACGAGAACTGTGGGTTGGGTCCAAGCGCTGTTCGTCGACTATGTGAGAAAAGCCCGATATAGAGAACACACAGGGGTCCGACTCGTGGTCAGTAGAAGGGGGATCGACGGGATAACGGGACAGACAGTCTGCATCCTGGTGGAGCCGACCTGATTTATACACAACGGAAAAGGTATATTCCAGCAAGCGCAGTGCCCAGCGGCCGAGGCGGCCAGCATGATCCTTGAGGGAAGAGAGCCAACATAGGGTGTGGTGATCGGTAATTACTGTGAATGGTCGGCCAAACAAGTAGGGTCTGAATTTTTCCAACGGCCCAGACGAGAGCCAGGCACTCCCGTTCCGTAATAGAATAGTTCTGTTCAGCTGATGACAGGAGACGACTGGCGTAGGCAATCACGCAGTGTTGGCGGCGTTGTCGATGTGCAAGAATTGAACCAATCCCGTGGCCACTGGCGTCGGTGCGAAGTTCCGTCGGGGCAGACGGGTTGAAATGGGCCAACACAGGAGGATTGGTGAAAACAGCGATGAGGGTGGAGAATGCGTTAGCCTGCTCTGGTCCCCATGAGAAAGGAACGCCTTTCTTCAGGAGATTGGTGAGAGGACGAGCAACAGCGGCAAAGTTTGGGACGAACCGGCGAAAATAAGAGCATAGTCCTATATAGCTGCGGACATCACGGGGTGAACGGGGAGATAGAAAAGCACTGACAGCACGAACTTTGTCAGGATCGGGTTGCACGCCGGTTGAATTCACCAAATGGCTAAGCACTTTAAGTTCGCGGCAACCAAAACTGCACTTCTTTGAGTTCAGTTGAAGTCCGGCACGGCGGAAAAGTGTGAAGATGTAAGAAAGGCGACGAAGATGGCTTTCGAACGAGAGCGAGAAGACAATCACGTCATCCAAGTAACATACACAAGTCGTCCATTTGAAGCCGCGGAGTAAGGAGTCCATCATTCGTTCAAGCGTAGCAGGGGCGTTGCAAAGTCCAAAAGGCATAACCTTAAATTGGTAAAGACCATCGGGTGTGACAAAAGCTGTCTTCTCGCGGTCTTGTTCATCATCATAAATCTGCGAGTAGCCGCTACGAAGGTCGATAGAGGAAAAGTAGCGGGCTCCATGTAAACAGTCCAAGGCATCGTCTATTCGCGGCAGCGGGTAAACATCTTTCCTTGTAATCGTGTTCAGATGTCGATAGTCGACGCAAAAGCGCCAACTGTTGTCTTTTTTTCTAACGAGCACGACAGGAGAAGCCCAGGGGCTGTTCGAAGGTTCGATGATATCGTTGGCCAACATCTTGTCGACCTCCTGCTGGATGACTTGGCGCTCAGAAATGGACACACGATAAGGCCTCCGATGTACAGGTTTTGCATCGCCGGTGTCAATGCGGTGAGTCACAACTGATGTTTGGCCCAGAGAACCGGCAGCAAAGTCAGAAATGTCGGAAAAGGATAACAAAAGGTTGTGCAGGTCCTGAGCGTGTTCGGGGCTGAGGTCAGAGGCAATCATTGCGGAAATAGCGTCTGTAATTGTGGTGGAGAGTACGGGTGTTGGAAGTACGCTTGAATGTGGGCCAGGAGTGAGTGCACAAATGGTGCAATCTGTGAGAGGAGACAAGGTAGCAAGGGATATTCCTTCGGGAAGAACTTGGGGTGACAGACTGAGGTTCAGGATAGGAAGGTAGGTGTTGTTCTGTGTAACGCGTACGATGAGATGAGGAAGAACGACGTTGCGGTCAAGAAAGACCTCGGTGATAGGGCGAGCAACATAGTCACCGTCAGGCACAGGCGGGAAAGGTGACAGAGGTAGGTGAACAGCAGAGTCAGGGGGCAGGCGAGCGAACTTGGTGGAGAGAAGGCGGGGTGTAGATGGAGGATGTTCTGAGCAGAAAGGTAGGACCAAACGAAGAAGGCCACTGGAACAGTCGATAAGGGCAGAGTGGGCCGTTAAAAAGCCAAGGCCGAGGATCACGTTGTGAGGGCACTGGTTGAGGACGGTGAACAAAACAGGGATGTGATGACCGGCAAGGGTGACTCGGACAGTGCACAGCCCAGTGAAGGCAGCTGTACTGCCATTGGCAACACGAACGGTGGGCGAAACGGTGGGGGTCTGTACTTTCTTAAGGCAGCGGCAAAATGATGAGCTCATGATCGAAACTTGGGCACCAGTGTCAATGAGGGTAGAGGCGGGAACACCATCCTCGAGCAGGGAGAGGAGGTTACAGGGCGAAGAAATGGGCAGAGGATTTCCAGGTCCGGGTACCAACGCAGCGTCACCTCCGGGAGCTGCATCGGCTAGTTTCCCGTGAAGCGGCCGGCAGAGGACGGCGAGGAACTGCGGCTAGGAAGAGGTGAACGGGAACGGCGGGCTGGCGGCGAAGGAGAGCGACTGGACACAGGAGGAGGCGGAGTGTTATCGGTGCGGGGCGGCTCATAACGAGGCGTGAAACGGCGGTGACCGTAATCGGAGTAGCGGTCAACGTAAGGGAAACGTCGAGGTGGTTAATTCTAGCGGCTGCGGCAGTGGCGAGAGATGTGGCCAACACGTGAGCACGTGAAACAGATCGGCCTGTCGTCAGGGGTGCCCCACTACTCAGGATTGCGGTATCGGTAGCGTGGCGTGTAGGTGTTGCGGGGCGCAGCGTGGGCGACCATGGGAGGGATGGGGCTCAAACTGTGGTGTTCCACGTTGTGGCTATAGGGGACGCCCAAGTTAGCAACCTCTTGACGAACGACGGCTTGAATGAGGGATATCGTCGCTAGGTTACTGTCCGAGGAGGGCGGGTTGGATGCAGCAGGAGCGAGCGCTTCCAGTTCACGACGCACGATGCGGGTCACATTTTCAGTGTAGGAAGGCTGCCTTAGGGTCGGCAGATCCTCGCACGTGGAGCTAGGGGCAGTGTTGGGGAGCCGATTGAAGCGATGTGCAATGCGTTTGTGTTTGGCCTGCTCGAAATGTCGACAAACTTGCAGAACAGAGTCAACCGTAGAGCAGTCTCGACAGAGTAGAAGATTGAAGGCATCGTCGGCTATGCCTTTGAGGATGCGCCCCACCTTATCAGGTTCTGTCATGTCTTTGTCGACTTTTCTGCAGAGGGCCAGAACGTCTTGTATATACGTAATATAAGGCTCGGTAGATGTCTGGGCACGTGTGGCGAGGTCCCTCTTGGCGGCGAGTTGACGGCCAACCGGTTTTCCGAACAGGTCACGAAGTTTTTGTTTGCAAACATCCCAAGAGGGTATATCTGCTTCGTGTGTTTCGAACCACACGCGTGCCGTGCCAGTAAGGTAGAAGATGACATTGGCCAGCATCAGCGTGGCGTCCCACCTGTTGTGCTGGCTAACACGCTCATAAAGCGAAAGCCAGTCCTCGACGTCGACCTCATCTGTACCGCAGAATGTGCCAGGGTCACGGGGGTGGGCTACGATGACAGTTGGAGTTGCGGAGGTTGATGGAGCCGCGTCGGTTGTCATCGTGACGGTTCCGAGGTGACGGCCACTGCGGAGATCCAGCGTCAGATTGTGTCGAACCCGCGACCTCCACCAAGATGTTACGGGGATGTACTTAATGTGACGGCACTGCGATGAGCTGAACTCGACGCTAAGACTTCGGTAGCCGTGCAGAATCCACTCTCTCAGCGTCGTTCTCTTTTTCAACGCTTCGTCTTGGCCGCGTTCCTCGATCGTCGTCTTTGTCAGTGAGCACATCACTTTGGTCCCGCGTTTCCCAGTAACAATATATAGTGACCCCTAAGACCTCAGAAAGGGCATTACGTAAGTTGTGGGCATTCATAACTAAAACAATAAAACAACAGCCAAAAGTGTAAATATTGGGCACATTGCCTAAAGAGAAGGGCTAAATGAATTTGCTCTATCTATTCAAGAAACGGAAAAAATGTCACACGACTTCAGAATTTTGGCCATGTTTCCAAGTAATTTGCGATATTAAAGAGGTTTCATTTTTTTACATTATTTCAAATGTCTTAGAATGCTGAAATGAAGTCGTCACGCTTACCTTGCTTGCGTGGTTCTTTTATTTCTATTGTAGGTTGAGCTCCTTGCTTTATTTTTACCTTTATGGTGATGTTGAACTTGCTAGAACGTTTTGGACAAAGCATTGTTACACATGTTATTGCGCAATTTCTTGCCGACTGACGCAGAGGATATGAATTGATATGTTAGCATCAGAAATTCAACACGGCATAGAAATCGCAGCAGTCCAGTAGGAACTGCACATTTAGTCCTTGTTGAACGTACTGATTTATATATCGCCTCTCGTTTTTGTGTCCCTAAGATTATGATAATATTGTTACTGAGCGGTATTCGCTGGCCGTGCTGACGAAAAAGAATTGAGACAGTCCCCCAGAAGAAGAAGACGCAGACGAGTGCTGTGCTGTGCGAGTGCTGTGCTGTGAGCATCCTCAGTGGCGTGGACAACTGCCTTACTGTGAATATTTCCCGTAACATCTCTTGGTGGAGGTCAATCTTTCGATCCCCGTCAGAAGCTGGATTTCCGCAGTGGCCGACGCATTATTACCGCCAGTATGACTACTGACGCCGCTACATCTACTGCCGCCGCACCTGCTGTCGTCATGGCCCATCCCCGTGACCCCGGAACCTTCTGTGGGACCGACGACGTTGATGTCGACGACTGGCTGGCTCTATACGAACGAGTCAGCAAGCACAACAGGTGGGATCCCACACTTATGCTTGCTAATATCATCTTTTACTTGACTGGGACAGCGTGGGTGTGGTTTGAGACCCATGAAGAGGACCTCACATCTTGGGACATCTGTAAGCAGAAGCTACACGACCTCTTCGGAAAGCCCATTGGCCGTCACCTTGCCGCGAAAAAGGCGCTCGCTTCTCGCGCGCAAACGTCTACAGAGTCTTACATCACTTACATACAGGACGTGCTATCCCTGTGCCGCAAAGTCGACCACGCCATGCCTGAGGAGGATAAAGTCGGCCACATAGTAAAAAGCATTGCCGACGATGCTTTCAACCTCCTTTTATGCAGGGATTGTTCCACCGTGGACTCTGTACTACAAGTATGCCGACGTTTCGAACAAGTGAAACAGAGACGCATATTACATCGTTTCGACCGTCTACCGAACACGGCTGCCAGCTCTTCCTGTGTCGATCTTCCGCCTCCTCGACCGCCAACTAATGACACTACTTTGACCCGCATCGTCCGCCAAGAGCTCGAGGCAATGACTCCTGCAGCTTCACTCTCGCATACCCCCGACAATACCTTGGCTACAATATCACTCATTCAGGCTGTTGTTCGCCAAGAGGTTGCCAATATGGGTCTTCCTTCTACCTGCCGCACCGACACCGTGGATTCAGGACCTGCCCCTCCAGTAATTGCAGCTGCCTCACCTACTGCCGGTTTCTCGCCCCGATATCGGTACCGCAATCCAAATGAGTGGCGTACCCATGACAATCGTCCCATCTGCTTTACTTGTTCCCGCGTTGGCCACATTTCCCGTCACTGCCGTAGCCGTTGGCAAACGCCATCTCGTCATTTCAACTACGTCGACCGCCGCGGAGACTATGCCCCTCGCTATACCTCACCTCGCCCCGACCAGACCACTGTTGACCCCGGTGTCCCTGCTCGTGATGCCAACCGTTCACCATCCCCGCAGACCCGACGCTCGCGTTCTCCTCTTCCTCGCCGCCGTTTGTCCCCGTCTTATTCCAGCCACATACCGGAAAACTAGCCAATGCAGCTCCCGGAGGTGACGCTGCATTTGTGACCCGGACTGAAAAACCTCTGCTGACCCCTGCCCTACAAAATAATCGCATCGACGTCCTTGTGGATGGTGTTCCCGTTTCTGCTCTCATTGATACCGGCGCCCAACTGTCCGTCCTAAGCTCCTCATTTCGCCGTCGCCTCAAAAAAGTCCTTACTCCAGCCGTCTCGCCCACAGTTCGCGTTGCCAATGGAAGCCCTGCTGCCGTGGTTGGCATGTGCACAGCGCGAGTTACCATTGGTGGTCGTCATGCTCCAGTGTTGTTCACCGTCCTCCAAGAATGCCCCCACGACGTTATCCTTGGCATTGACTTTTTAACAGCCCACTCTGCCCTCATTGACTGCTCTACCGGCCTACTTCGCTTGGACCTTCCGCTCTGCTCTGAAGACCCCTCCTGCTCACCCCGCCTTCGATCAGCACAGTTCTGCCGCCTACCTCCTGAAGCTGCCGTCTACATCCCTATGTCACCATTCCCACCCGTCCCAGACGGCGACTATCTCGCGTGTCCCATTACTGATGTCATCTTGCAGCGGCACGTCACCCTTCCTCATCTGATTGTGCACATCTCCCAGAACCGTACTACCCTCCCGGTCCTTAACTTCAGCTTATCAACTCAGGTTCTGCCCGAGGGAATTTCACTAGCAGAGCTGTCGCCGATGACAGATTGTGCCATTTCAGCTCTGGCTACCGATAATCCGAATGCCGTCCCTGCAACATCTCCCTCGTCCTCTACATCGCGCACTGATCCTGTTAAAAGCATGATTGCAGCTGATCTCCAGCCTGAATTCGCCGCAGAGTTAAAACAGCTTTTGCTCACCTACAGTGACCTTTTTGACTTCGGTACCCGCCCATTGGGTCAAACCACAGTTGTCAGTCACCGCATTGACACCGGTGACGCCAGTCCTATTC
Source organism: Amblyomma maculatum (assembly GCA_023969395.1). Taxonomy (NCBI): domain Eukaryota; kingdom Metazoa; phylum Arthropoda; class Arachnida; order Ixodida; family Ixodidae; genus Amblyomma; species Amblyomma maculatum. The sequence goes on from JAJIZL010024330.1 coordinate 6,803, forward strand.
ACAGGCGGCCCTATCGTGTTTCGCTTGCCGAGCGACGCGTCATCCAAACAGAGGTCGACAAAATGTTGGCGAACGACATAATTGAGCCTTCCAGCAGCCCCTGGGCATCCCCTGTTGTGTTGGTCAAAAAGAAAGATAACAGTTGGAGATTCTGCGTTGACTATCGTCATCTAAATAAGATAACCAGAAAAGATGTGTATCCTCTTCCGCGTATAGACGATGCGCTTGATACTTTGCACGGAGCCAGCTACTTTTCGTCCATCGACCTACGTTCCGGCTACTGGCAGATCTCTGTCGACGAGAGAGACCGTGAAAAAACAGCGTTCATCACCCCTGACGGCCTCTATCAATTCAAAGTCATGCCTTTTGGCCTTTGCAATGCCCCAGCAACCTTCGAACGTATGATGGACTCTTTGCTCCGAGGCTTCAAGTGGACCACTTGTTTGTGTTATCTTGACGATGTAATAGTTTTCTCGTCTACATTTGAAAGCCATCTTCGTCGTCTTTCTACAATCCTAGCGCTTTTTCGCCGCGCGGGACTGCAACTAAACTCCAAAAAGTGCAGCTTTGGTCACCGACAAATCAAAGTCCTTGGTCACGTGGTTAATGCTGCTGGCGTTCAGCCTGACCCCGACAAGATTCGTGCCGTCAGAGATTTTCCCACTCCACGTTCATCCAGCGATGTTCGAAGCTTTATTGGCCTATGTTCTTATTTCCGACGATTCGTCCCGAATTTCGCAGCGCTAGCTCGTCCTCTCACCAATCTCCTAAAGAAAGACGTTTCATTCTCCTGGGGGCCTGAACAAGTTGCAGCTTTCTCGGAACTTATTGCTGCTCTCACAACTCCACCCGTCTTGGCCCATTTCAACCCATCTGCCAATACTGAACTCCGCACCGACGCAAGTGGCCACGGCATTGGAGCTATACTTGCCCAGCAACAACACGGCCATACAAGGGTGATTGCGTATGCCAGCCGCCTCTTATCTACGTCCGAACAAAATTATTCTATCACAGAGCGAGAGTGCCTGGCACTTGTTTGGGCTATTACAAAATTCCGCCCTTATTTGTTTGGCCGGCACTTTACTGTTATAACAGACCATCATGCCTTGTGTTGGCTTTCCTCCCTCAAAGATCCTACAGGCCGTTTGGGGCGCTGGGCGCTTCGATTACAAGAGTATACATTTTCCGTCGTGTACAAGTCCGGCCGGCTTCACCAAGATGCAGACTGCTTGTCCCGTCATCCCGTCGACTCCCCTAGCCCTACCGACTCGGACGATGACGCATGTGTCTTGTCTGTGTCGGCCTTTTCTAACATTGCCGACGAACAACACTTAGATCCTTTGCTCCATTCCATTATCCTCCGTCTGACCTGCGACCGACCTGATCCATCTCTTGCCTTATATGTACTCCACGAGAACACCCTATACCGACGCAATATGCGACCAGACGGCGCAGACCTTTTGCTCGTCGTTCCTCAACATCTGCGTTCCACCATCCTTGACCAGTTTCATGATGCTCCAACAGCTGGCCACCTGGGTGTGTCTCGCACATACGACAGCCTGCGACGACGCTTCTACTGGCCGGGGCTCTATCGCTCCGTCCAACAATACATTGCCGCATGTGAATTGTGTCAGCGTCGAAAGAAACCCACAATTTTGCCTTCAGGCTATTTGCAGCCGATCCCCATACCCACTGACCCGTTTTCCCGTGTAGGTGTTGACCTTCTTGGGCCCTTTCCAGTTTCAGCCTCAGGGAACAAATGGATCGCCGTCGCCACCGATTATTCTACGCGGTATGCTATTACCAGAGCCATCCCGACCAGCTGCGCCACAGACGTCGCTGACTTCCTCCTAGAAAACGTAATTCTACATCATGGTGCCCCTCGTGAACTACTAACTGACCGTGGCCGCTGCTTTCTGTCGCGAGTGGTTGACGAAATTCTCCGTTCGTGCTCCGTCCGTCACAAATTCACCACAGCCTATCACCCCCAGACCAACGGCCTCACGGAACGCCTAAACCGTACCCTCACAGACATGCTGTCCATGTATGTGTCTGACGACCACAGGGATTGGGACGTTCATTTACCCTTTGTGACATTCGCCTACAATTCATCAGTCCATTCTACCGCTGGATACTCCCCATTTTATCTGTTATTTGGCCGACACCCGTTACTGCCCTTCGACACCTCGCTACCCGCGGCAGACGCCACCAGTACTTACGCCAGTGATGCCGTAGCCCGCGCTCATGATGCCCGCCGGATAGCTCATGCCAGGCTCTCTGCATCCTAAGACTCTCAAAAGTTCCGGTACGACAGTCGCCACCGTAATGTCCACTACAGTCCTGGGTCACTCGTCTTGCTGTGGCTCCCGTGCCGTCGCGTGGGCTTGTGTGAAAAACTTTTGCCCCGGTACACAGGCCCTTACCGAGTTTTGCGGCCCGTGACAGACGTCACATACGAAGTTGAATCTGTGCCTCCGAAATACTCGTCCAGAGCGCCATGCTCTGAAATAGTGCATGTGTCCCGCTTAAAGCCCTATTATGCACGTTCTGTTTCGCAAACGTAGAACGCACCGGGACTGTGCTTTTCCCGAGGGGGGGTAGTGTTACTGAGCGGTATTCGCTGGCCGTGCTGACGAAAAAGAAGTGAGACAGTCCCCCAGAAGAAGAAGACGCAGACGAGTGCTGTGCTGTGCGAGTGCTGTGCTGTGAGCATCCTCAGTGGCGTGGACAACTGCCTTACTGTGAATATTTCCCGTAACAATATTAACAATAATAAAAGCAGGTGATGCGGGCGGCTCCTTTGTTACATTTTTGCCAGAAGTAAAGTTTGAAAATATGGTGCATGAACGGCGAACTCCTTCTAACAAAAAATATCTTCCATTTTCAGCGTGAGAAATATTTTCAGATATTTTCTAAAAACAAAGTAGTTGTTACCGATGAGATATTATTTTAAATTAATAGGTAATTAGCTCGGTTATTTCACTACAGTTACCAAAGTCTGTACACCTGTTTACCTCCTATTTTAAAAAAAGAGAGGCGAAGTTATACCGATTGCAAATGCTAAACTGCATCGAATGCTCGCCTCCTCTTAAGTAGCCTCTCAAGATACGTTTAAAAAAATGGAGCATCTGCATATTTAAAAATGTTTTGAAAGAAGTTGAATTATATTTGTTTGCGAGTAAAACTTTTTCTGCTAGAAAATTACAGATCTGAAGCATTTACTGGTTAGAAGCAAAGGAAAGATTAAATTTTATGACAATATACATAGCCCTAAATTTTTCAGAAATGTTTATTTCAGTTTATTGCAGAACTGGCGCCTAAGAAAAATATAAAGCGAAATGCTGTCCGACCTCAGAAATCATTACACACTTGCAAAAATTCATATTCTTTTCAAACTAAATCAGCACCATAAAGTCAGATAAGATCTGTTCCTTCTAGTAGAATAATAGGGCAGCTTCGACAGCTTGAGAAATGCTGCCTATCTTGACGGCATTCATTGGAAAGCTAAGCTATTATCAGCTTGTATACAGACGACGCCTCAAAGCGTGTATAACCGGTTGTGATCTTATTCCACCTTGATGCGAACAGAAGCTCTGATTGCAATTTTTGTGCGTTGCTGGAACATGAGTTTTCAGCAATCTTTTTAAAACGCAAAATTGCGTGTGTTAAATACTAGCTAGCCAAATTGGTGCACATGTGGGGTCATTTTAAAGGAAGGGGCAGATGCACACACTAACTTTCCATGCCAGGGGATCTGCTATATGAAAGTACAATAACGCTTGCGAAGGCAAACGTTTCACTGGCATCGTGCTATATACTTTGCAGATTATGAAGATGACTGCTTTAGTTTTTGCTTGATGTCAATTATGCACACGTAATATTGCTAGTAGTCGACAGAACGATGATGAGGCGGAAAGAGAGTGCGAGCTACTAGCCTGTGTTCGGTGTACTAAGCCTTCCGCGGAGTCCTCTGCTTTGACGTCCGCTTTTCCCTATGCTGTCTATTGCATGTTGTAGATTGGCCTGGGCAAAATTTGATACACAATAAGGTTGAGGAAGGAGAGGCAGCTGAATAATAATGTCTTGAAAAAAGCATTCGTTATTTTAGCTGCTGTCCTCGCCAAATTAATTTTTCTGGCATCTATATGTGGCAAATAAAAAAAGATCCTCAATCCGCCTTTTCGCAAAACGTGGCGCCCTCTGGGAGTGGTTGAATATTCCTTTCCTGCTGGTTAAAACGTCCTTGGGAGACGGAGCCGCCAGCGAAATGGCGATGTGTGTTCTTGGCAGCTACCATCTGTCGCATACGCCTGTCACGAATATTATCTGTACATGGCCTCCGAGATCAGCTCCGGCTGCACCGATCGCCGAGGCCATCTACTGCGCTTGCGCAGCTGGGACTGGTGTTTTGATTTTAACCCGGGAAGAAGTGCGCATGCCCAGAGTGGGCTTGTGAAAAATATTAAGGCCAATTTGTATAGTTAATTAAATGCAAAGTAGGTTCGTAGCATTGCTTAGGTGCGGAGGTAAGTGCAAGCTGTTTCACGACGTGGCGAGCGGCTCGGAGCCGAGGTCCAGGGAGCACCGCGCGAGCACGTCTGCTGTCCGTGAAAGCTGAGAAGTGACTGATGCGAGGAGAGAGATGCTAAAGTTGAGGACGTGCGAGCGACGCACTACTGTTATCTCCGGAGTAACACACGCTTGTGCAACGTTGCCCAGAGACGGCTGCCCCGTCCGAAACTGACACGCCCCTCTCTCACTGTCTTACTCCCTAACTTGGTGCATATATGCGGCCACTCAGCCCCCTCAGTGTTAAGTCCCGTGGGGCAGGCGCCGCCACTTCCTCCTCTTCAAGTTCGAGGAGCGACGGATGGACAGAGAGAGAGAGAGAGAGCGGCTTGTGCTGCAGCTGTGTGGCCGCTCCGCCTCTCTAAAGCAGGAGACACATGTGCGAAAGCTTGACCGACATGCCGCAGCGAACGCCGCATGCGAACTGCCGCCGCAAAGACAGCCGGGACACATGAAGCGCCGCGCCGCGCGTCCGGCGAGCGAGCTCCCTCAAGCACCGCCCACAGCCGGTGCCACTGCGCAGTGGAGACGGGAGGCTGCTTGGCTTGCTAAACTTCACATGAATTCACGCTCGTACAAAAAATGACAAAACAGCGATGTTATCAGAAGGATTGTCTGCTGTACTCGTGCAACAACAGCAAGCCTGCACACGTACGAAGCTTTCGGTAACGATGCCAACTGCGGACGCGCTGGGCGACGAACTTCACCGATTCGTGCTTGCCCTAGTCGTCGCTAGGCCTAGCCGGTGTCGTACCGAAGAGGCAGCGGACCGCGCTTCGGAACGGGCCAACGCTGTAATAAAGGTTCGAATTTCATCCCCAGGGTACTGAGAAGGCCATCTTAAAATAGAATGAACATAAGCTCGATTTGAGCGGTGCATTCGGCAGCGGAGCGAGCAGACGTTTGGCGATCTACCGGGCAGGAGCAGTGGTTGGGCGAACAAACTCGCTTGTGTCGCAGTTATCACTCGTAGCAGCTCTTCAGTATTGGCAGGCGATCTTCACAATTTACTTGTAGTTGACAATCCTGTATTTAGTGACTTTTTATGCACACGAAGAAACAATACTGAATGGTTTTTCAGATGCCGGCGCGTCCGCGTCGTCTGCTCTGTAGCTCTGTAGTACCTCGACGATGGAGCCGAGAGGCGCTCCACCGCACAGCCCCCCTACGTCACCGTGGCGTCGCCGCTGTTCGCGCTCGCATTGGCTGCAGCCATCCGCCGGAGCGTCGCTTCGCCACGCTTCGCATGCGGACTGCCGGAGACATCTGCCCGGTTGGACGCAGGCGGCGAGCGCCGGTTTGCCGGATCGGACTCGTCCAGACGCGGCGCGCCGGAGCGGATCGCACTCGCTTTTCGGACATGTGTCCCCGCCTTAATTCCGCGCGACGCGCGCGTCGCCTCCTCTTTCTACGCATCAAGTTCACGACAGGAAAGGTAGTGAGCGGATTCAGAGAGACATCGACGAAATCCGTGATTGCGGCTAGTAGGGCTACGCACTAAAAGGCGGATTTTATTAGTCACACCACCCGTAGCCGTTATTAATGTCCAATTGCATGTTTTAAAATATTCTCAGTGCGAATAGCGTGCTCACATTCTTTGACTAGAGATACGATTACAATTAACACACTTCCTCAGAAATTTTCTTTCATCGAGGTGCCATGGTCAGAACCCTGTCGAATATGCAAAACAACATTGCTCCAGGATTTAGCGGGGGATACTAAGGCAGTTTCGATAAAGCTTTGCACAAAACAATATTTACCCAGGGAGTTATGGCGAGGCATAATTTTGTGACATTGAAATTTTCTCTTCATCGATGTCTGAAACTGGCTGTAATGTGGTCCTCTTTCGCTGCTGTGTGTACCTTCCTATTGAAAGTCAGACTGCAGGTATAATGGACTGCATTTCAGACGGAGCAAAGTTGTAACACTCAATATTTTAAAGTGTCGAGCCCATTTAAGCCTTTTAGGCTGGAAGATCTCATTTAGAACAAGAGATGTTGGAGCCCTGGTCATGAACTATCCTCGAATGACTGAATTACGCATCTGCGAATGTATGCTATTTTTGGTACGTAATATTAAAATGCTATTTCGAAAAAATAAAAACTGAGATCTATACTTACTGCTTAGTCAGCTCACCGTCACCAGAGCTGCAACAAATAAGGTACAGGGCACAGTTTAGTTTTCTAACAGGCACCGGCTTGCGTGACGAACTCTGTCGGTGCTCCATCTCACCTTTCTCTTTTCCTTTTTAATGCCCTTATACCTTTGCCCACTTGAAGGATAGCCAACCGGAGGAATTTCTGGTTAACATCCCTATCTATCTATAAAGGGCTGTACTCACCGGCGCTGTAGTGCGGCAAAGTTTATACTCTCACAAGGGCTAAAGCGCAATAGCGCCACCTTAGGCAGCAAGAATCACGATTACAATTGTGCATTACACAGTGGCATATCTATGACGAGGTCTTATTGGAGCATTCGGGTTGAAGCAGCGACCGAGCAAGCACATTACATCAGAGCCTCTGTGCGATGGGCGCTGGAAGTTGTGGTTGCGACTGCCTGCTAGTGCGTGACTTTAGGCCCTTTATCAAATGTTTAGAGCTTAGGGGGTCGACTCCTGAGCCATAGTATGTGTCTCGTAATGCATTCCCAGGTTGCAATAAGAGGTTTGTTCCTACCCTCTCCAATGGCTAGGACTTCCACGATTGTTAAAGTCATAATATAAGGCCTAATAGCAAACAATCTGGGCTACAAAATTTTGAAAAAGACCCTACATTAACCCTTGCAAGAATGCCAAATAAAACGTGTTGCATTCCCAACCAAAACTGCACTTTGACAATTCCGAATTTGATATAGGTATTATATAATGTGGCTGAAAATCTGGGAAGGAAATGAACTTAACATTCATATGTTAGATTAACAGTTTAATATCGATTGGAAGCCGTCCAGACAGCATGTTTCAGCTGTATTGCAATCTATTGTATGCAGTAAACGCTATACCGAATAGGGTACCCTTGACGTTACCAAAACACGAAGTTTTTAAATTATTGAAGATATTATTTAAGCACTATGTATGACAATAGCCCAAGCGGAGTATTGTTCTCGCGGATATCGCGTAAAAAAGAACTGCACCGCAATCAATTATCTTCTGATGCTTTCGCCAATTTTGTCTGCGTGCTGCTTTATAGAAAATTACGTGGACGTTTAACTTAGAAAGCTTTGGAATGAGATTGGAAGAAGCCTTGGTCAGTTTTATATTAAAAAACGTATTATATAATAATATAATTTGGTCACAGGAAGGGAAAGGCGCAGTATCTGTCACACTTGTGTCTGTGGGCACCTGAACTGCGCTTAAGGGATGGGAGGAAGGTGAGAGTTAAAGTGTAAATAGAGAAAGAGGAGCCATAGTGGAGGGCTACGGAGTAATTTCGACCACCTGGGGATCTTTAACGTGCGCTGACATTTCACAGCACACGGACGCCACTTCGTTTCGCCTCCATCGAAACGCAACCGTCGAGGTCGTATTCGTAGCCGGGTATTCCGGACAGTAGTCGGGCGTCTTACCACTGCACCACCCCGGTGGGGCATTTCTTTTATTACACTTGTCAATTTTGAGCCTTCACAAAAGAATCTCTTTTTGGTAATTGTGTAAAAGATATCAAAGAACACAACAGTATTTCCTGCCCCACGCTTCAAAACATTAAGCCTATATTCTGTTTTCTTTGAGAACACGTTTTTATTGGAAGCGACGCACTTTGAGCCCGAAAGAAGTGTGTTGGCAAGAACATCGCTTGCCATTGAAACGTTTTATCAAATATACCTCTTTGGAGTGAAAGTCATGTTTCTTCAATTCGAGCTCATTAAGTAACGCATAAAGAATACTTGTTTACACAATGCGTCATTGCGAGCGACAAGGGTAGAAATACAACATTCACCTTTTTACGTACATGTTTTTCTCTAGTTTCGTTCTCGCTCTTAAACCTCAGTCTTTGTCTAGCAACAGTCAACGTCCGACGTTACAACTATTACCTTTGATAAGTATAATATGCTTTCTGTTTTCAGACGCTTGAAATAAGCTGATAGGCAGTTGTTTGTGTTGAATCTGAGCTGGAAAGTTTGCAACTGGTCATTTTGTGCCCCCGTGTGAACACAAGGTAGAAAACTAGCTGAATAAATATTCTGTTATTTGTTTCATTATTTACAACGAATCGTAAGGGGTCAGAAATCAGACACAAACGTAAATGTCAAAAGAAAATTAAGGAAAGAATGTCTATATTGTCTGATGGCATTCCATTTCACGTAGTCGTGAACTACAGATACAGAAAAGTTCCCGAGTGATCGATGGTCAATGCAGCTGTGCTACGAAAGCAAAAATTGTTTTAGCATTCTCTCCTTGCACTTCCCTGATCCGTTCACCAAACATAACCTTCTGGTCAAATCTCGTTTCTCCTCACATTCCTTTTCTGTTAAGTCTACTACGTTTTATCCTGACACGTTCAACTTTGAGGTTTCTATCGGAGTTGGCTCGTGAACTATCATTGGCAGCTTCTTGAACATGCTTACCTTTCTTCTACCTATTCCAACTTGATGTTCCTTCCTTAAGTCTGTGGTAGGCAGTAGCCATATGTACTGGCTACTGCATGCCGTGTTCATCTCGCTGGAATAACCACGTACTGGTGGCATGGTGCCACCAGTACATGGTGGCATGGTGCCAATTCGGTACTGGTTGCATGGTGCCACCAGCACCGAAGTGGCCCAGCCCCCACAGTAATCCCAGCCGGCGCTCCTGCCTCTCGCTCGGCTATTTCATGGCACAGGGCACCGCAGTGCCTACGGCCTAGAATACGGGCTCAAAACATGGTGTCCTTCTCTATTCAACCCCCTAAGCGCCCCCTGCTTCACGACTACTGCCGACTTGCCGAAATGAAGGAAGAGATTCGTGCGTAACCTCATAGTTTCCGGTTTATGCGAAAGGTCAGGGTCGCACCTAGTCGACGAACTCTTTTACCTGATTGTCAACCAGGCCGAAGACGTCTTCAGAACCTTCATCCTCGCCAGACAAAACGCCCAGAGCATAGAACCCATACTGAAGCAATGTGACAGCTGCTTAGCTATATCATACGCAGCAAAATGCCATCTTTGAAAGCGCACGCTTTAACACAAAGTCCAACATGACGGCGAACTCGTGTCCGAGTTCGTGACTGTGCTTCGCACGCTTTGCAACTATCATTAGTATGGCATATTTTGAGAGGAATCAGTTCAGAACGCACTTGGATCCGTCAGGCAGGCTGAAACATAAGTTAGCACCAAGCGGAGATTCATGCCGAAGCAGGTACTGTCAACAAAGTTACATCAAGCAGAGAGCACGTCAGCCGTTTATCAGCGCTGCTCACGTCGATAATGGCAGTGCGTACTTTGATATAACGCCATACCCGCGTGCAGCTGACGAAGTTCTTGTATTGTGCCATGGAAGAGACCAACATCATCCTCGTTCACTTTCCCAGAACGGTCAAAGGTATAGAAGAGCTGCTACACGAAGAGCTGCTACGCGTCTATCTGTATATCTTACCGCGTTGAGATCATTGAAGCATCAGAATATGACGGCGGGGGTGTATTCCTCGCAACCTTCTCTTTTTTCGATATGTCGACAGGGTAGAACCGTTCTCATGCAATGTCAATCTGTTACATTTAAGAAGTTCTGACATCAGTCTGCATTATGCGTGTTCTCCTCGGCCGCGCTACGGTTGTGAGTGGAGACTTCCCTCAGCCAAAGGTGTAGCCCGTTTTCAACTAGCCTAACGTGGACGTGTAAAGCTCCAAGACGTCTACGCCCAGAAAGATTTCCGCATTCCCTTACTCATCGGGCTAGACAGTATGCGCTGGCGCCTCCTACCAGCACACCAGGTGTTCATATTGCTTCATTCACCTGAAGTGATTGCTTTACGTTCATGTGAGACGTACGCAATAGCCACATGCAGTGGCTTCGCAGCACTTCTGTGCACTCGCATGACACAGGCTGTGGCTGGCCCGTGTCTCGTGTTCGTGGCAATGTTCGCTAGACTGCAATAAATCAGCCCTTTTGGACTCTCAACGACGTCTACATCATTTCATGTCGTCTGCGTGTCACGTCCGTAATCAGTTTTTGCCGTGGGCCACATAATGCTCTCTTTCGCTGAGCACTCAAATAACAATCCTGCCTGCCCTTTCTCCAAGCTGAATTTATTCGGCTTAACAAGCAGCTCATTGTCATTGGTGTTATTTACCATCCTCCTGATTCTTCTGTCCAATGACTGCTCAATTATTGAACACTCAAAGCTTCTAATTGTTTAAAGAAATGCTGATAGATGAATCCAAACCACTGGGCATACAGTTACCAATGTTTTGATTACCGGCTGGACAAGCTCGTGTTAATCATGAGCTGTTAAATAATCACTTATTTCTTGAACTTAAAAAATGGTTGACGAAGCTGCAAGGGGGGAGTCACTTCTACAGTTAATATTGTTGAATTCAATTTTTCTGAGAAGGCCTATAAAGGCGGTGCTCTCGATGGCTATTCTGATCACAAGGCTTTAGCTGCCTGCCTCAATATTTTTATTTCTGTTCCTCCTAAAACTGTCACTACACCGCCCGACTTTTGTCGTGCGGTTGTGTAGTGCAGTAACATTAGCTGACGGCCAAAATTGGTTTGTCCGCTGCCAAATTTGTAATCCTGAAAGTGTTGCTCCTACATAAAAGCGTTGTCTTATAGTGGCGAAGATGGTGAAGTGGTCGTTTTGGCTAGAGATGTACAAGGATGCAGAAGCAGAAAGTTTGTGTTGAGCGAACGCAGCGCGCTCAGTGCTGGGACCTCCAATCTCCGGGGGAGCGGGGCACCTGGAGCTTGAACTTGGGAGACACAAGTTTCCAATACCAGCAATCTCTACTAACCACACCCAAGCATGTGCCAGCCGACCCCGCTGCCTTTCATCTCCTGTGCTAGGCCAACGGACGAATGGTATCCCAATATTTACAGCGGCCCTGATGATTAAGATGTAGATGATTGGATGGCGTCTTGAACATGTGAGTAGGCACAACAAATGACACAACGACGAGCTGGAACAGTACAACTTTCTTTTATATCTAGCTCAAGTTCTCAAATACTGGGACACAAACCACGAAGTGGGCCTACCTAACTGCACCACATTCACATCACGCTTCATAGGTGTTTTCCCTCGCCCAGCGGTACGCAAGCTTCGCGCCGAGTACCGCGTACGCGAACATGCGCATCACCAGGGAGGAACATTAAGATATTACATTAATGGCGCAGTTAGCCTTTGTAATCGTATCGTTGTATCGATGTCTGAAACCATGGCAATTAGGAATATCCGCAAGGAAATCGAGGAGAGTGTATTTCTGATGCTTTTAGCTCAAGACACTCGCAGTGGCACCAACGTCATTCTACTGTCAAAGCTTCGAAGAGGTACAGCAAGAAAGCATCGTTCCTCGCCATCCAGATGAGCCCCTGTCAAGTTTGACTACCGGCAATATTTCTACACTACTTCACTAAATGCAATAATTTACCCATGAGGTTTCCCAACACCTTTCATTGATCCTCTGCTTTCAGGTGTCATCCGCGTTGGCTGCTGCAATACGGCTAATCAAGTTGCCGAAAAAGTCAGACGCGTTTGCCTGCCATGGCTGCGCCACTAGTGTTGAAACTGTCTAACAGCCTCAGCGCACTTTTCATTCCTATTCACCTACCTGCCGTGCAGCGGCCATACTGCTTGCCGTACCATCCTCCCCAGCCACGGCCCGCTGGCCTACCGCAGACAATTGCCCTGTTGTTTACGCCTGCGGTCCCTGGGGCCATACTGCTCTCTCCTTCGACGTTGCACGTCAATTCATGGTGGTCCTCCTTGAACAGCCGCCAACACTCTTCGGCGCGCTTCTCCTAAATTACCAGACAGCTGGCTAACCGTCGCCTGCATTCGCCCCTAACCTCTCGCTCATACCTCACCTCACGTTGGTCTTGCTCACACTGTCGACGCCCGCCTTATTGATGCGCCGCCGATTTGCACTCCATCGATAGAAAACCGTTAGCCGCACTCCTTCAGGCAAGAACGACGCTTCCCTCAACTTGTGCAAATCCTTCGTTATCTGCCAATGTGATACATATATGTGTCGAAACTGTTGCTACAAATTTCTTAGTAATGCTGGTGTCGCTGTTTGCATCATTGCCGCCTGTGACCACTGTGCTCTCTGGTGGTTCTTTACTTACAGCAACAGCGCATCCAGTCAAGCCGTTAGTCGTGTGCACAGTTCGTGCTTACATTCAAAATATTTTGTATACAGGAAATGTTTTGTATAGATTGCAGCCGTTCATAAATTACATCATTCTGGAATGAGACTTCCTTTGTCAGTGCAACTCTACAATGAATACGCAGGCGATAAGGTTTGATTTATTACTTGACCTTTCTTGTACGTGGATGCTGGGGCACCTGTCAGTGGAAAACTAAGTCATCAGCGATAATGACGTCATCCCGTACTATTTTGTCATCATCATGCTGTCTTGCAACTCTGTACCCGATTTTGCCTTCTCGTCCAACTTATCTCAATTTTTTTCCCGCAATTTTCTTTTTTGCCATTTTCTGCGCCCACTGTGTGTTGTGTGTGTGCTGTGTTACCAATATTATCATTTATTAATCTACTTTCCACTCATTGTACCCAGCTTGCAGGCACCTGCCTAGGACACGCCTAACCCGACTCTGACACTGATTGCATGATACCGCGTTTCTCTGCTCCTGATTTTGTTGTTTCGTTGATGTTCGCAAGATTTACTGACAACCCGGACCCTACTCAACAGAACCAGCTTCTTCAATTCTCAGTACATGTCATATGTCCATGGTCCGAAGTGTCATGGTCACCCATGCTATAGAGAGTGGTACCCACGCTGCACTCCGGCAGCGCCCTTACCTCGTTCTTCCACCCAGCCTCGGCTCGTCGACGAGCAGGTCGTCAATATGCTAAACCGCCATTTCATTTATCCATCAAGAAGCTTTTGGCCTTCCCCAGTTGTCTTGGTAACGATGAAGGACGGCGCTATCGCTTCTGTGTCGATTATCGCTGAATAAATAAAATCACTATTGGAGACGTTTAACCTCCTCTTCACGTTGACGATGGTCTTTATTGCCTTCACTGCGCGGATTTTTTTTCGTCATTGCCCTTGAGTTCCGGCTTCATGCATCTTTCAATGGACGACTCTGACCCACCTAATGCAGCCTTTCTCACTCCAGATGGCCTGTTTAAGTTCAACGTCGTGCTGGTTGGGATTGTGCAACTGCCTCCAGACAGTTACTTCATGTTGGATGGACTATGCGCAGCTTGAGATGAAAAACTTGCCTTTGCTACCTCGGTAATATTATCATTTTCTTGTCTGAATTCCCGAGCCATCTCACCCGCCTCGAGATCGTTGAGAAGTGCCTTTGTGACGCTGTCCTACAACTTAATTTTAAGTGTCGAAGTGTTGCTTCCTTGTGGGTCATGCGGTATCCAAATATGGTATGCTCCCTCACACTCTCACATTAGATTTCCGCAAGACAACTCAAAAGAATTTCGCTGCTTTAAATTGACCCCTTTGTTCATACTTCCATCAGCTCATCCGAGTTTTTGCGTCCATCGCGGCACAACTACCCGGATTGTCAGCAGTGACCCAGTTCTTGATGGTCTTCGAAATTCGAAGCCTCAGTACCACTCTCGCCTATACTAGGCCATTTTGATCCCAATGCCCCTACAGTGGTGCATTCAGACGCCAGTGAGGAGGCATTGCCGCAGTGCTTGCTCAACGTAAGCCGGGTTGAATACACCATCGTGCCCGCTAGCCGAAATCTCACAAAAGTGAAGAACCACTAAACTGTGGCCGAAAAGGATTGCTTATCGATTGTCTGGTCACTTATAAAATTTCACATTTATACAACCGCCCAATTCCCGTTGTTCACTGATCTTCATCTGTTGCGCTGACAAACATGACTAAAGGATCCTACTGGCCGCCTTCCTTGCTAGGCTTTCGCCTCCAATAATTTATTATGCGCGTTCTGTAACGAACTGACCGCTAACGTTTAGGCGCAGAAGTTATTTGCCAATCTCCTTAACCCGTGACACCCTCACCCTTCCCTCTATTGATGCCATTTTAGTTTCTCTCAGTTTCGACCTCATAATATCTGAACAGCGCAAAAATCACTGTATCGCCCCTGTCCATGGTACTCCCAAGTCAGCCTTCGTCGCTGTCTTCACCTCTAACCTAGAGCCCCCAAATACACCATTTTACCATTCGAGATACCCTTTGTGCCACATAAACATTCTAATGGGTGCTAATGGCTATTTGGTGGATTCTAGTTCTTTGCCCGAAGTCTGTACCTTTTACTACACCAACCATGAGTGCGCATGGTCTGGCTCATGCAAGATTTACGGACAGCTTCGCATCCGGTACTGTTGACCTGGTATGCACTATCCGTTTAGAAACGCTTCCGATGCTGCCACGATTGTGAGCGCCGCAAGTCTTTTCTACAAAATTTCAATCCTTCATTGCAGCCGATCCGTTGTCGTGCTCAATCGTTTGACTGTCGGCATCGATTTGTATGGCCCGCTTCCTTACAACCCCTCAGGAAATCGCTGGACAATAGTGAGTGTTGATAAAATCATTAGATATGCCGAAATCGTAGTACTGGCCGCATTATTGAACTTAGCACCAGCTTGCCATATGCCAGAGCGTGCAGCGTAGACTGCCTAGAGACTGAGGCCCTTTACGACGTGCCCTTTACAATAGCGTTGTTAGACGCCGCTCTTGCTTCTTGTCGGCATTCGTCTGCACATGGTCCTGACGGGATTACTTATTCAACCTTATCAAACCTAGGCAAGGATGGTAGAACTGCACTCCTTGATTATTTCAATGATATATGGGCTTCTAGTACTATTCCTGAACACTGGAAGATTAGCCGCCTGGTTGCCCTTTTGAAGCCTGGAAAGCCTGCTCTCGAACTGGCAAGCTGTGTTGGAAAAGTTATGGAGCAAATGGTGCTGGCAAGACTTGAGTGGTGCCTAGAGAGTAATGATCTTTATCCGAATATGATGACTGGATTTCACCGGGGACGCTCTTTCATTGACAGCGTCATCGACCTTGTGGCGAAAGTAGAACACGAAAGGGTCACCGTCGAATAGTAGCTGCTGTCTTTTTATATATAAAGGGGGCTTATGACAACGTCCTCCATGATGCTATTCTTGATGCACTTGACGACGTGGTAGTTGGTGGCCGGCTGTACTTGTGGATTGTGAGCTATATGAGTGGCCGATCTGTTTACATGACTACGCCTGAAGGAGATACTACACGCTATCAGGTCGGTCGTGGAGCTTCACAGGGAGGAGTCCTCAGCCCAACTTTATTTAACGTTGCGCTAATTGGCCTGGTGAGTCAACTGCCAACTAACATCCACATAAGTGCATATGCTGAAGACATCTGCATCTGGGCCTCTGGTTCGACGCGCCCACAACTACGTGCGAGATTGCAACGAACTGTGTCATCGACATCAATGTACTTACGGCGTCAAGGTTTATCCTTAACGTCAGAAAAGTGTGCAGTGATTGCGTTTACAGGAAAATGTGTCAGCCGCTACCCGATTACCCGTCATGGAGTCGTAATACCATACGTCTCCAGGCACAGATTCTTGGGAGCAAATATTGACCAGCAACTATCTTGATCGAAACATATTACTATGATGAAGAAAAGGCTAATTAATTTTTTGCCATGTACTTCGTTACATAGCTGGCATCAAATGGGGTCCAACTGAGCGCTCCTTATTACGGCTTTACGAGACTGTTTATTGGCTACTTCCGGTACAGTGTTCCGGTACTCTCATTTCATGAGAGTACCGGAGAGTATTTGATAAAATCCTTAGATGCTCATACTCTCATTTCATGAGAGTATGAGCATTTCATGCTTGCGGACTTTAGAGAGCGTGCAATCGCATGCACTGAAAATATGCCTTAGACGAACCACTTCGTGTATATTTACGAGCACTTGCAAGACACAATTTTCACCCACTCAGCAAGATTCGAGATGAGAGGCCGGACTGCAGTTTTACAAGTGCACTCCGCTGCCATCAGTCGCAAATACCGACAGCATATGCCCTCCCATATCGTCCTGCCCAACCACCATGGATAATGAATAAATCATTGGTGCACCTTCGTGTTCCTGGAATACTTAAGAAATCAGTGGTGGCAATTATTGGACTCACTCAACTTACTCTGGCGCACATCTGGTCAGAATATTCTAATTATATTCACGGATGCACCGATGGACCAGTGTCAGCACAGGCATCCGCTGCAGCTGTGGTCATACAAACTCAGAAAACGACTCTGCATTTCCTTTTGGGACATACCCCTACATCAACCGTTGCTGAACTTGTAGCCATTCGGGAATCTATTCGCTACATATGTGGAGAACCACCTCAAAAATGGTGCATATCCACGGACTTAAAGACTGCATTACAAATTTTGGAAAACTTCTTACGCCACACTGCCTATCCGTCCATCGCACTAAACATTATGGAGCTCTTCATACCTGCCCAGCTGCAAGGCCACAAGATATTGTTTCAATAGATCCTTGCCCACTGCGCGCTCCATGGGAATGAACAGGCCGATGTTGAAGCGAAAAGCGCACTCATTAATGGCCTCCAAACAGCTGTGCCGTTTTCAAGAGCGGACACGATGTCCCTTCTTACGAGTTGTATGAAGAATGCTACAGCAGCTTACTGGTTCCAGTCAGACGCCCGACATATTCGCCTAAGAAGGCTGGATCAAACATTAAAATTTTATGCTCCGCGAGATATTCCGCGTCATCAGACATGCTTACTACATATTCTTCGTTTAAACGTGGCTTTCACGCACAAGTACTTACATTTAATTGGACAGATGGACTCGCCGGAATGTTCAACTTGTGGCATCCCAGAGACTGTTGACCATATAGTATTTGTGTGCCCAGCGTATGCGTGCGAAAGAAGTGTGCTAGCCGCTTCCCTGAAGCGTTTAGACGAGAGGCCTCTGTCGGAGGAACTGTTGCTGGGCGCTTGACAGGACAAGGGGAAGGGTGTCCAGGCAGTGCGTGCTCTGCCGTTTTTTTCCGTCAGCGGACTTGATTCGCGCTTGTAAAACAAGCTGTGTCTGTATATGTGTTTCATATGCCTTCTCCCACATCGTCACCCATCATGACCTTCTTTGTTCTCTCCTCCCCCTTCTCCAGTGCAGAGTAGCAGGCCAAATTTGAATTATTCCTGCCAACCTCTCTGCCTTTTCCTTTGAATAAACCCATCTATCTATCTATCTTCTTTTATGAGTTTGAAGCGCTCATCACAAAATTTCAGGTTATTCACCACACTACCACTGCCAATTATCCGCAAACTGTTTCACAGTGCGATTCAACCCAATGCTGAAAGATATGATTTCTATATTAATTTCACCATATTTTGCCTCTTCCATGTTGGATGTGACCGTCCCGCTGCTATCTTGTAGGAACGTACTGCCATTTCCGTGGCTACGAAGCCTGCCGACGATTGCCACCGCCTAGCCCGATCGTTCAGAACGACGGACCCTGTTCACCAGCAAGCTCGCACCCAATCATCCGACCGGCTCAGCTCTTTCAACCAGGCTCACTTGTGTGGTTGTGGGTACCTGCCACAAGCCAGCATTTGTCCCACAAAATGTTGATGAAGTACTAATGCACGTACCAATTTATTCGGCAGACTTCAATAGACAACCCCACTATCGAGCTCGATGCCCCTTCTCACCTGTGCTGCTGTGGGCGTGAGACTAAAAATCAACGCATGACCCCCGGTAGCACAGTTAACCGGCCCGATATGGGAAATGTGCTCTCAAAAACACGGCTCAAGGGTTGCACAATGTTGCCAGTACGTTTCTAGTATAGGTCATGCCATTATATAAGCTGGTTACAACAGGCCAGGTATGCCATTGCTTGCTGACATTGGTACTATGTCTGGAAACCAGTGATCAACATTGTTCTGCTATGCATGTGGCTCACCAATATTTTGCATATGCTGGTGTGAGCTTGGCAACATTGTCCATCAGATCGATCGGTCTTCCAACATTTCATATATATTCGTGTGCGTTGGTAAATATTGGTCTCCCGTTTAGATTAGAATGTGAATATGTGACATATGTTCGTGTACGTTTGCAAATATTGTTCGCTCATTTAAGTATGCCAACATCTGATATACGTTTATGTATACCGACAAATATTGTTCGCTGGCTAAGATCACACTGCCAACATGAGGTAAATCTTGCCAAATATTGATCAACATTACCTGGTTATCTCGCCAGACTGCCAGTGAGCATTGTCAAACATTTTCCCCTTAGACTGCCAACATGTTACGTATTTTTTCATGCACTTATTGAAAACACTGTTGCGTTGGGTTAAGATATGATTTTTAAGAATGAGACCTTCCTCGAAGATCCTCGGTGTTCACGATTAGTCTTTAAAGCTTTTAGGTAAGCAATAAGCAGCACGTTGAACTTGCTCGTGTGTGTAGGTTATGAAACTGGGTGTACAGAAATTGCGGAAACAGTTCTATTCTTCCATATCTGATAGCGGTTCATGAACACTCAGGCATCATTACCTACCGGGCATTGCTATATTAGAAAAGTAGAGGCAGTCGCATCCCTACGCTACATAGGCACCAAACTTCACCCTTATATTCATGTGAATACGCGCGAAAGACAGAGACAGTCCATGAAAAAATATCCTTGACGTAGTTAGCTTTTAATTCGAACGTCTCTTACTGTTAGGCATCAAAAAGCGAAAGGTAGAGACCTGCCTAGTATGCCAATGGCTCAGGGAGATTCGTGAAACGCCTCGCCGCAGCTGAAGCCGTTTAGGCGGCCATTGTGAAGTTTGCGCATGAATACGAGAACTGAAATTGAATATATATATTATAGAGCTGAATCTCTTGTAAAATACGCGCTCTAGAAATGTTCTACTAATTGCAGCTGCCTAGAAATGTGACCGTCTCCAAATTGACAAACGAAAAATATAATGCTATATATTTTATTACTGCATCATATTTAAATAGGGGCTGACAACAGCAATTAGTTTTTTTGTCTGTCCACCTGTCTGCGTAGCGTACTTGAGAAACAGCTTTCATGCACTTTTCGTTATTTTTTATTAAAAATCTGCAGACTATGTAGGTGGCCCACGCCACTGTTTTACTGACTCATTTGTATATTGTTCCGTGCCAACAAACTAAAGCAGCCTGCATTTGACGACGAACTTTACAAGAATGGCGCTAGAATACACACAGAAAAAATAACGCAATGGACATAATTTAAAACAGAAGGAAGGATGACAATGGTAAACCGGCATTAATAAAGATTGAGAAAAGCATCACTGCACACAATCGAAAATTTGTGCAACAAATCAGGTAGGAAATATTCCTATCTGCATGTTTATGTGCGAGAACACGTTGGGCGTGATTAGCGCGGTCAGCTCGTATCAAACAAGCTCACACATGACGTCACTCTCATGAAATTTACTAGCGTTGTATTTTAGCTGCAGCCCGTAAAGAGAAGCGACGCCCCGGTTTTCTATGGGTAGATTTGGCTGCGCGCTATGCCGCTTTTATTTTTTCTATAGCTTGAAGAAATGCAGATTACAAATATTGCTAGCAATATCCATATATCTGGGCTGGACACCTTATCAAAATATAGCCAATGTGTTTCTATTCATAGGTATTTTTTTTATTGCTCACTGCTTCAACCAAGAGCGCAGATAAGAATAAGCCTATTCACGAGAATTATGTGCGAATTTTATTCTCGTTACTATTTGGCAGAAAGATGTATGTATAATAAGACAAAGTGCACTAAGCAGTTCACTAGCCCATTCCTTTATATTTAAGCTTCACAAGTTCGCGGAAGTTATATCTGGACGCAAATTTTTCTGAGTTAACTGAATGCGCTCTACAGCCGTAACATAATTAGTTTTTTTTTAATTCGCAAGCACAGTGTAACCAAGAAGCTTGTCCGGTTCCGGGCCCCTGTGCTGGTCACCTCCAGCAGAAGGCATCCGCCAAAACGCATGCACTTGAAAACGACACGAAAATCGTGTCGCGAATGCTTAGAAAGGGCTCAGTGCAAACAATGCACTCGCCTCCAACGCGCGATGAAAACCTCATTTTTTTCTGCCCCCCTCAAATATACCCCCCTCGCCCCTCATCTATACTTCATCTCACAATATATCTTCAGCACTGTGAAATGCAGAGGAGCCCTTGCAATTGTGCTCCTAAGTGTCTCTCGCCCCTGGGCACTATAATAGAGAATTGTGCTCCTACTGTCACCCCCCCTCCCCCCCCCTCCCCCCCGATTTAGTGGGCGAGAAGTGGGTAGGAGCGCAATTGCTTATTTAGTGCGCGTAATCCTGATTGGACCGGGTGCCTCCGCCTTTCGCAATACTGCAAACATCTTGTGAGACGAAGTGTACCCTCTTGTATGTTGAAGCATGAAGACATCTGACCGCAGTACTGGTTCCGGAAAACCCCCTTACTTTGTCCATTTACTTTTCACGGAATGCGCTAGCCTCGTTCCACAGCTTACTGACCCTTGCTGCATTCTTTGCTCCTTTCACCTCTCTCATCCTCTACGAACGATCCCCACGCTGCGGCGTTCCCTCTGTGCCCCGCGCCGGCACTTGTGCACGCCGCGGCCGACTGAAAAAATGAACGGTAGAACACGGATGACCCTTTTCGACCCAAGGCTTTCCTCTCTGAGCGCAACCAAATTTTTAGATTCCTTTAATACGCTTATCAGCCCTAGCTGCCAAATGAGTCAGTATATTTCTGGTTCTATTTAAAAAAAAATATTTTGTACGCACATTCGTGGCCTAAAGATTTTGGGCTGCAGAATGCAAAACAAAAATAATATGTTATCGCTGCTTAGTCTTCATGGGTACCCAAAAGTTCGCGTAATATTTCAGTATACGAAACTATTCATTTGTAATTATTTAGTTCTGCTTTTCATCAAGCTCTGCGTAATTGAAAAAAGTTCTTATTTATTTTTTTAGATCCTATCATTATTTATACGTGCACGCGTAGGTATGCCCTTAAGCTGAAATAGCTGAAATTTTTCCAGGGAAGACGGTCATAAATATGTGTTTCTACTAAATGTTCGTGCTCCATGCTCTTTTACACCATACCTGAGGGGCCGCATGCAAAAGCAAGCGATACCTAAGTTAACATGGAGCATTTTTTCTTTTTCACGCTAGTACCGTGCAGGTCCCCGCTAACGATGGTCGACAGAGCTGCTTTTCGCTCAGTCTCAGCCTACTTAAGTTCGGAGTATTTCCCAAAATTAAGGCTCCATTCGCTGTAATTATTTGTTGCAAAAAGGCGCAGATGTTATTGAGTGACCATTTTGATTTTCTGGAATAAAATTCTGTAGTGTGCCGAGAATTTCCCAGCATCAAGGCAGTTCTGTACGACCTTTGTCTTCACGTAATGCTTTACAAAAAAATTAGTCTTGCTATTCTAATCAGACGGGGAGCGTACAAATACGCAGTGATGTGTTCCTGCTTCGCACTCTTGATCAATCAGTATTTGTTGTACGCAAAGAATGCTTTTAGGTCCCGCATATTTTATGACCAGAAATATTTAGACTGATCTTTTTCTGCATATATGTTTCATTTCTTTTTGCTTGCAATGCCCATCTGAGTGTCATCAGCATCGATGTCGTAAGGGCGCATGGAGAAGAAAGAAAACAAACCTTTAGGCACTTGCAAGCTGTGTGGAGCGGTAGCAAATGATGCTTTGTATAAGCTAGTCATACTTCACTTCAGCTTATAACAGTCCTGCTTTTTTTATTGGCCAGGCTTAGTACCTTCCCCCTTTACTCCTTTTTCTCTTCTTTAACGCATAAGAGGTGTCCAATTCCTCTTAGCAGTCGAGCTGTCTGAGTGTATCTCTTTTCCATGAAACTACGCAATAATTATTCCTTCAAGAGCCTCTTCACGTGTTTTTTGGTCGTTAATTCCGTTGTGCACACAAACTTTGCCATGCTCCTGAAAGAAAAACATCAACGTGTCCTGCATTTTGTTCCCGCTAATCGTCTGTGATTGCGAGACGTTCGATATGGCTCGGTCTCGAGCCGGAAAGCGCTCCTCTTCTTGCATTAGCGGAAATAAACCAGGAATGTAGCCTGGAACATGTTTACTAAATTTGCACGCACATGACTTCAATGTACAGTACAAGAGGACACTTTTTTGCAGGAAAAGAGCTTTCCTTGATGCTTACTGTGCTACGAGCTTCCCATATCTCGATCACAGTTTGCATGCAGTGCTGGCTTATAACGTCGCTGTGAAAAAAAAATCCCTGGTAGTGTGACTATAAACTTGGAAAATTCGCTGCAAAAGAAAAGTATTAAGCATATATAAACCGTCCTGATGGGTTGTGACATGTGCTGCTGAGATCTTACTGACGGAGTTATGACAC
>JAJIZL010024330.1:29896-59604 GCA_023969395.1 Amblyomma maculatum
AATACAGGTGTTCATCATCAGGATGATTACAAGAGCAACTGACCGTGAGAAAGGACGAAGGAGACACCTGAATTTTTTCAGACGACATTTGGAACTGCACACCATTTATCCCCTTGCCCTGCACTTGAACAATACCGGCGCCGCGTTTCAGAAACTCTCTACTAACCAGCCACCTAAATGCAGACACTGCCACTGGACCTTCCAGTTAGCCTGGCAACGGTCAAAACGACGAAATTCCGTACAAGACTGCTGCACGCAATTATTGCTGCGTACACCAACGTGAACGTACAGCCTAGGTGAACGTACACCCAACGTGGCCGTACAGCCTACGTGAAGTGTACGACATACATGACACGCATGACTGCATAATTCCATCACAAACCTAAATGCGTATATATGCAGCGCTGTATGTTAAGAGCTGCCACTGGTCTTTGGGTCAGACGTTTCATGTCCTATTTTCTTCTGCTCTTCGAGGTCTGCTGCATGCCAAAATTTAATCTGTTTATCACCACCTGATTTGCCCGTCCCCTTTGCAGGTTGAATTGGGAAGTTGCGCTTTCTTGTCATGTATTTGACATCGTTGATCAAGTGCAAACCTTAATATGTAGCAGGATTGTAATGTCACACAATTTATGTTTGGAGACTTCAGTCTGCGTTGCAATTCTTGTATTTGCATCAATATCTTTTGAAAATATGTATCGTAGTGCTGTTGCATGACAGGTATGTAAAAAGTTAGAGCAGTGCAGAATCTGCATTGGAGTAATATGAAAGCACGGATGCTACTGTTGGTTGCTTAATTCACTTCTTGTTTACCCATTTTAGTCTCTGGAACTTTCAAATTGCGTGCCATCGCCCTCCTATGCCCCTTTCCGGGTCTACTTCCGGTTGCGTGTCAAATCCTTGACGTCACCCTAATTGACTGACTTGACTATTTTAGTCTTTGGTACTTTAAAATTGCACGCCCAATTCCTTCCTATGCCCTTTTTTTGGCTCGGCTTCAGGTAGCATGACGTCAGCTTGACTGATTTAATTAACATGTATTTGCCGCACCCTAATTGACTGACTTAACTATATTTTAGTATTTGATACATTCAAATGTGGCGCCAAGCCATTGGATCACGGTGGACAAGCGGAATTATGAACAGCGTTTAACGATCTGGGGGTGGCACAGTGGTAAAGCGCTTGGCTGGGGATCCAAGGGATGGAGGTTAGATTCCCGGTGGAGTCACATTTTTTTTTTATAAGGAGGAGTCGCACACCTCTTAAGCGTTGCTAGGCAATGCTGGCAGAGTTTGGCGAGGAGGCTGCACAGCTGGCCTTGGCTGTGACGTCACACGCATGCGCAGAACTAGGCTATGTGGAGCCACGCGAAGCTGCAGTCTGATACGCGTAGACAAGCTTTCGCTTCAAAGGTACGACATGCAAAACTCTGTGCGCGGTTATCGACCCGCACACAGCGTGAGGAATGTTCGAGACTCAGGACTCAAAGGTGCAAAACAGTAGTATGATCTTAGAGGACGAGACATTGACATAGGAATGCTACCATGCTACAGTGATACTCTGCATGGTTGCAAGGCTCCTACACCACTCCTCATGTTTGTGTTGTGCGTAATACTAATATCCCAGCTTTAGGCCTTGGGCAAGGACTCAATCAGTGTTTGCTGCAGTAGTGACAAAATGTTTTGCAGAGATGATGCCCCCTATGAGATATGCCTCATGTGTAAAGCATGCATGCTTGGAAAAGACACATGTGGTCACCTGTATTGGCTTTATTCATGCCATGTCTCAGCATGGCTGACACACCGCGGTCACAAAACATCTGTTTTCAGTCCACCAGGCTGGAGCTTGGATATAGGTTCCCTTGTTCTGCTGCTCTTGACCTGTTGGGTTCGGGCTTGGATACAGGTTTTCACTGTGAGACGTCTGCAAAATGCAAAAAAAAGCAGGACTATATCTCAGATCCAAAATATCAGCTCATGTCTTTCCAAACATTTTGGGAAAGGGACATGTAGGTCCTATACTATTATTTGACAACAATTCAATTCAAAAAGTTTCGATTCTGAACTACAGAAATCTCAGGAACTGACACGAGCATACAGATTGTTCAGCACAGACCCCCACAAAATCTAATACCTCAGTCGAACAGATATTTCAAGGGCCTCCGAACCATATCCTATCGATCAATCAGATAAATGAAGGGGAAATGAGGGTATTCGTTATAATACGTGAAGAAAAGAAGCCAACAGTCGGCGAGGCCAAGGAAAGCACTGGGGATAGTACTTCGTGTTTTTTTTTTGTTAATATTTGCTTCGGTAATCACACAAATTAGTAATGTAATCTGTTTAGGGGAAAGATAAACACAAAGTAGAAGGAAAAACAACGTGCCGATGGTGGGGACCGAACCCACGGCCTCCGCATATCGCGTCCGGTGCTCTTCCAACTGAGCTACATCGGCCGCTGTTCCATCAGCTACTTTCTTAGGTATTAATGTTGTCTCTATACGAACCTTGAGAGTGTTCACCAGCGCCGCCCTCAACCGTAGCGGTGGACGTGGAATGCCCTGTGTTACCGCCAGCGTCACATAGAACGTGATCAAGAGCGAGGGCGAAAGCTGTGCTAGAACCCTCTTACGCTACCTATGGCTTCAAGACTGCCAGAACCGTGACCCCCGTAGGCTACAAGCAGATAAATGAAGGGGAAATGAGGGTACTCGTTATAATACATCAAGGCAAGAAGCCAACAGCCGGCGAGGCCAAGGAAAGCCCTGGGGATTGTACTTTGTGGGTTTGGTCCCCACCATCGTCACGTTGTTTTCCTTCTACTTTGTGTTTATCTTTCCCCTAAACAGATTACATTCCTAATTTGTGTAACTACAGAAGTAAAAATTAAAAAAAAACGACGTGTACCCTCATCTTCCCTTTGTTTATCTGCTTGTAGCCTATGGGGGTCTCAGTTCTGGCAGTCTTGAAGACATAGGTACCATAAGAGGGTTCTAGCACAGCTTTCACCCTCGCTCTTGATCTCGTTCTTCGTGACGCTGGCGTTAACACAGGACGTTACACGTCCACCGCTATGGTTGAGAGCTGCGCTGGTGGACACTCTCAAGGTTCGTATAGAGACAACATTAATACCCAAGAAAGTAGCAGATGGAACAGCGGCCGATGTAGCTCAGTTGGAAGAGCGCCGGACGCAATATTCGGAGGTCGTGGGTTCGGTCCCCACCATCGGCACGTTGTTTTTCCTTCTACTTTGTGTTTTTCTTTCCCCTAAACAGATTACATTACTAATTTGTGTGATTACTTCAGTAAAAACAAAAAACACACAAAGTACAATCCCCTATGCTTTCCTTGGCATTGCCGACTTTTGGCTTCTTTTCTTCACCTATCAATCAATGACATTTGAACACCGCTTCATGAAAAGCTACAATAACTACAAAGTCAAGAGAGCAGTGCAAAACTGGAGATTTAAACAGCCTTCGAGAAGGAGAAGTGTGCACTCTTGGATATGGCTCAGCATACACGGCTAAAGAATAAAACCAAACCTGAAAGATTATGCAATCCTACATATACGATCATATGAAGATGCACCTCGACTCAACCTTCTGCCTCTGCTCCAGAGTCAAGGAAACAGCTGTTCCTCTACTCAAGGCTCGGTTAGAATTCATGACGGCCACCGAGCGTTCCTTCCAACAAAGTCTTTTTGAGAAATACCATGCGGAAAGAATGCATGGAGACCTTGACTGAAACCTTTACTCCCAACGATCCTCGAGGCATTTTTTTTAGAAATGAAGCTTTACTTTAATCGCTCCTCGAGTGCAGGAGAAAACTAAAGTTTTCTCACGAATTTCAAAGTGGCAATGACACTAATATAAGGCCACGTCGACCTCCACTTGCAACCTGAGGCATTGTAGCGTTTACACGCTGTGCGGACTTCATTCTACTGCATACAACGCCTTTCATTAAAGCGGATACAATAAGATTCACAGACCCACTCTTTGAAGCATTGGCTCTGAGGGAACCTCATTCTGACTCGAAAATAGTGAAAATACTGAAGTACGACCAAGACAAGTCTCCCGAAGTCCATGCAGCTGACGATGAGCATGGATAGCTGTTATCAGCTAGGTGCCGCATTTAATGCTGTAGTTGATCACCGCATTATACTGCTGTGGTAGAGGCATATTTCAAGTTGGCACCGGATGCCTCAGCAACATTTCAGAGCATGCTGAGTGCCAAATTGCAGCAAGCATGTGCAGGGGTTTCAATGAACCACTGTGAAGAGTGGTGCAATTGTAGGGAATGGCATATTGTAAATAGGAAGAGGGAGGTTCCGGAGGTGCAGTTGTGCCATGGAACAGCTGTGCCGCACACATCGATGGCTTGCAGATTGCCTCGGTGCAGAATGTCTATAGACGCACGGTGCTGTGGGGAGTGGGGGTCAATTCTGTCTTCAGAGAGGCTCAGGGATATTCGCAGTCAAGTACATTTACGATTATAGCTCCTAGCTTGCTTGGAAACAAGCGGCATTTGATTCTGGAAAGTCAAATTTGTTGGCTGGGGTGCATGCGCTGCAACAGGCTTCTTTGCACATTACATGTGCTCAACGCTCACCGCCGAGCGCTCCGAGGGCAAAAACGCAACTAGTTCACAGCAATTTCACAGCAATTCTAGCAGTTCTCAATGCCTAAATCCTGTTCTACACAAGCTTTATGTCAATGACAGAACATGTTGGCAGACGTGAATTGTTTTCAGCCATTTTTCACAGCTGCCTTGTTCATGCAGTTTGCAAAACATTTTTTTGTTCTGTTGTGGCCAAAGAAAAACACAAACGCAAGCAGCCAGGAACATGAGTTGTATTCACGAATGCCTTTGCTTATATAGCCCTTGTCTTGCGCATGAGCCTAAATTGACATCTGATATTGCGCAAAACAAGGGCTATATAGGTCGAGGCGTTGGTGAATAAAACTCAATTCCATTCCCGGCTGCTTGCGTTCGTGTCTCATCGGCCACAATAGAGCAGTTTTACTAGGCTGGGACTTTTTTCTGCAATAAAGCAACTCAGGCTATGAGAGACGCTGTAGTGGAGTGCACCAAAAATTTCAATCACCTGGGGTTCTTTAATGTGCACTGATGTTGCATAGCAAACGGGTGCCTATTCGTCGTAATCAAAAAGCGGCTGCCGCGACCTATTAGGCTGCGACTCTTGAGGCAGCTTGTTGATGTTGTTCAGAAGGACTTGACATTAGAAAATGACCAGGTTACACGTAGTGGCATGTACTTTCCAGGCCAAGTTGTGGCCTTTGTCTTGTCCCTGTATGCCATGTGTGCTGCCTAGAGTGGAGGGATATTTTTAGAGGATACGAAGTCATAGGAAATGCTGAAAAGCATTCAAGAATCTCCACTTAACCTTGAGTAGAAAAGACTGTTTTCTTCACTTTATAGTGCTGAGGTAGTGTCAAGTCGAGACATGTTTGTGAATTCGACCCCAAGGGCAAAATTTGAATTAAAAACTATTCCACAGGCATAACAGACTCATGCCCTAATGTCAAGTCCTCTGAACGTTCAGAAGCAACCTCGATATTCACAGGCTAGCAGAACATGTTTCCCAGGATGCATGAAAAGGCAGCTGTGAAAAACAGCTGAAAATACTAATGTCAGGCAATCTCGCTGCCGCTGTGATACAGTTTATGTAGAACATGACATATGCATTGAGAAATGTGAAATTTAGGGACCAAATTTGTTTATTAAGGTTTGGTTTGAAGTTGCTGCTACACTTGCTCTTTGACCTTGCAGGGCTCAGGGGCAAGGGAAGAAAACATGCATGCTGCTTTGCAACGTATGCACCCAAACAAACAAATTGAACTCCCTGATTTGTTTACAAAACAAAGCTGGGAGCCAGAATGGTCACTGTGCTTGAAAAGCCATGCCTTCTGCCTACCGTGAATGTGTTTCCACAAAACGAGTGAACCAGCCACTTAGACACCATCGCGAGTCTGAAGACGTCTGTACTACCCTGATATGACAACTAAGCCATTGATGCCTCTAGCACAAATGTTCACATTGTTCCAAGGGCTCAACTGCACTGCTAGTGGGCCCCCAGCTTCCTTTATACGTATGTGCTAAGACCAAAAATGGGAAGACTGCCCAACAGGGAGTGATGAAGAGGCCATGTTTGATGTTTCAGTGTCCGAAAGGGGGGGGAGGGGGCTGCCACTTTCAGGCAGTGTCCGATTATTCCTAATCTAAACATCCTGAGCATACACACATGCAGCAGCAGTGCAATACATGTCTAAAGGTGTACGCCAAGATATATACAGGCCGTCCCCGAGTGTTCTCGCTATGTCTCCATAGCTAAAGCAAAACTGATCTGCGTGCCCACCACCGCAGTTTTCTCTCAGCACCATCGGAGTGCTGTAAGTCTTCAATGCAAAACCATTACTAGCCCTTTTACACGTAATGTCGTCTGCGACCGTTGGCTGTGATGGTTCTGAAAGAAGAGCAATCACGCCATTGTTGTGCATAGAGCAGCTTGGCAAGATGAGGCACGCGGCTTAGCTCAATACAAGAGGATCAGATGGCGTGACATTTGGAGAAACACTTTAACGTGAAGTGCACCAACTGTGTGTGCGGCCAGCCACACCTACTCTCGCTCAGCTAAAGTCTGCTTTGATTGATTTCCTGCTTATCCAATGATGCCAATGGTGCTAGTGGAGCCTCTGATGGAGATGCTGGCAATTAAGACGTGGCTGCTGATTCCTCAGTGCCGGTTTTGCAAAAGCCATTCTTTGCAGGCAGAAGCCCCTTATCCGAACATTTAGGGCAGTGATCGTGCAATCAGAAAGTTCGGTCAAAAATCTGGTTTTCTGGAAAATCAAAGGGTTGGAAGGTATGTACGCAACATGTCTTTCCCTTTCTCTGGAAGTCACCATGCAGAGCAAACTTGCTCTTAGTGCTCAAATGTTTATCATAGCTCTGCATTAGGTAGGTTCTGAAACATTGCTCCCACGCAGTGACAGGTTGAAATTTGCAGCACCACAAAAGTATTTGATGATCAATTACAGCATTGCAGTTTGTGATAGGCCATGGTTATCATACTTGGTGTCAAAAGCTGGGATGTTAGGAGGGTAGCCAAAGCTATACCCACGAAACAATATGCCAGAAGTTCTGGGTTTAACAGGGTTGACCTGGGCCGTCACTCAGCCAATTCTTCACAGAACAGATCTGTGCATACTCACTGCATCCACTTTTGTGAAAAGCTGGATAAACTCACAGAACAAAGCCCAAATAGCGAGCAAATGATATAATGTCCCGTGTTTAGAAGTTGAGTGGCAGTCGATGAACCCTCAAGGTCACCTAACTGCCAACAAATGAAAGGCAGGCATTGAGGGCTGCATGGAGTTGAAGTGAAGTTCAAGGGAAAGTATTGTTTGTGAAGTGCCGATTTCCTGTCACGATAATCAATCTCACAAGCTGTACGCTGACCTGCGAATGGCACAGGAGCCCTGGCCCATTCAGGATCATACAGATTATATTAGGTAATTGTGCTCCTACGTGCCTCTTGCTCCTGAATTGACCAGGGTGATAATGGGGGCACAATTATCTACAAAGCCTCTTTGCAAAAGTCAGAGTATCAGCTATCCTGCATAGCGCAATTCCTGTGGGAAAATATTTTTGCAGGTCCTGGGTGCACAGTCACGTCACACATGGATGACGTAGCCTATGCGACACATATATGTATCTCCTAGACTTTTTAACAAATTTGCACTGCTCAGTCAAGACGAGATGCGCGGGAATGTAGTGAGCACTGATTCTGTGCGTTTACAATTTTTTGCTTTCGTTTTGTTTCTTTCGATAGTTTAGTGGGGCGGCTGGTATGCAAAGCGACGCGGGGACTCTGGAGTTGAGTCGGCTTTTTCGCATCATGTCACCGGGGTGGTGCGTTTGCTCTCCGCAGTGTAATGAATATGTGGAAGAGTACTTGCCGTATGTGGGGCTGCATATATTCAGTACCAGATCTTGAGTTATTTGCGAACACGCCCATACACATGCAGTTTTGTAGTGGCGCAAAAAATTATTCTGTCAAGACAGAGTATCTTCTAAACGGTGCGTAAACATTGATGTTTGGATTAAGCCATGAAATAGTATACAAGATGTTTCACATAAGGTTTGGTTTGCGGTTTAATGCCCCAAAGTGATTCAGGCTTGTATCACATAGCGGGCTTAACTTAAGGTACAAAACCTGCCCCAGTGCATGGGCACAGAAGCAGCCAAACCTTCAGTGCTCCCTCTACTGCCACTCAGGCTATCACAGCGCACACCTCACTGCTACGGAAAAAAGGAGCAAGCATGCATAGTGCTCTGTGCTTTGCCAAGGGCAGCTCCAGGCAGTCACTCGTTTGAAACAGCGCCACCTGCGATGGCCAGCCCCCCCCCCCCCCGCCTCCATTCATTTATCCTCTCCGCACTGCTAAGTAAAAAAAAAATTGGAGGACGCTTAAGCTTCGCCTTCAAGAGTGGAACGCGATAGCGTTATTGCACCTCGTTCCACCGCCCAGCGCTACCGGCACTGGTAGACGGCGCCGCTTCCATCTCACGCGTCTCAAGAGAGAGCGCGCAAGGCCCTGCAATACAACACCCGTCGACCTGCCGAGGAGTGTAAGACAATGCGCTACGGCCAAGCAATCACTGATGAGGCACGGCGAAACGTCAGGGGCGAGTGGCGCGCCACGTGTTGGGGCAGCGCCGCACATTGCGAGGAGGGATTCTTCTGTGTTTGCCGCAAGATGGCTCTTCATGTGCTCAGAGCGCAGAAGAAATGTAGCGGAAACGTACTTCGCTACTCATGTAACTGCGACTTCTGTAAGTAACATGCTCATATTTACCGATATACACCGCAGTATAACGTTCTACGGCACGTTTCTAAGGCAACACCGCATTCACTAGAAGCGCTTTTGTACCGCTTTCAAGCATCGAACTCGTGATTGTTCACATCCGATTATTAGAGCATTCCTACAAGTTAATTTCATGAATCTGCTTCCCGACTTATTGGTTTCTTCCGATTTTACTGATCGCCCGCAGTTACTAGGATTTATGCAGAAAGTTTATGCTTCGGTGAGGTTTTTGACAGTACGATTCTCGAATGAGTACTTTTATTCTGTTTCGCGCAAGATACTATACAAGGATTTGGTGGCAATGCTTTTTGCGCCACCACTGTATCGTTCTTTATACTTTTGGCTTTAAAGGTCACGATGTGTTAAAAAGGATGCGCAAAATGCAGATTTCTCCTTGCACGAAAACTTTTTTCTTTAAATTACACACCGAAGCTCTATCTGTTAACACATGGCTCCATAGAAAAAATATTTTTGTATCTTCTGTAAACTGCCGTCTGTGTGATGTGCCCGAAACTTTTGAGCACTGTTTCATTAATTGCAAATACGCAATTCTTTTTTGGGATGTGCTGCAAAGAACTCTAAAGAAAGACTTGGTTCTAAATTCGTACAGTGTGCGGTATCTTGCTGTTGCACAATCTGATTACGAACCATATGACATGTTTTTTCTTATTGGACTTCATAGCTTGTGGAAGACACGCATGTCGGATCGCAACGCTGAACCTGTTGTTACACCTAGACTCCATTTTAGCAGAATGATGCTGCAACTGAAGGACACTTATGATGAAAATGACTTTCAACCTGATTAGTTTCCACTGGTGACACGGTGCTTATTTATGCCTGCCTTTTAAAAAGTTGTCTTCTGTTGTACATCTCAGCAATGGCTGAATGAATTGTAAATAGTCTGTGTACATAACCCTTTTTGTATAAAAAATACCATGTCAGAAAAAAAAAACTCATTGCTGAGTGGTAGCGTCTCCGTCTCACACTCGGGAGACCCTGGTTCGATTCCCACCCTGCCCATCTTGAAAGTTGCTTTTTATTTATGAGTGCATGCCGGGATTTATCGCTCACGGCCAACGCCGCCGACGCCGACGACACCGGCTTTTCAGCGACACGAGCTCCTTAACGCTGTCGCGTTAAAAGGAAGAAGCATACATGCTGCTGTGCGCTTAGCTCGGAGAACAGCTAGACCCCCTCCCACTACCTCCACTCCCCCTTCCCCCCACCCACAATTTATTGAGCGCTCCGGGCAGCTTGAAGCCGTCAATCGTTTTAAAAAACTTTGAGAGCTAACCTCCCAGCACCCTTTCGTCCTTCCCGCATAGACGAGAAAGACCTTGCAGCCTTTTTCTCACTCCCTCGCAGTCGAATGAAAATGAAAAAGAAAACGCCACGCAGGATATGCAGGCATAATATAGACTCGTCACTTTTGTGTCAACAAGGTATGGGTTGCTTTGGCCTGAGCAGAAGATAGGGAGCACAAAAGATTTGACTGCTTCTGTGCACAGTGTGTTAGAGCACAGGGCTCAATCGGCCACCTTTCTACCTTAAGCTAAACCCGTTACGTGAAACAACTATAGTGCTAAAAAATTGTTTGTTCATAAACTAAGCCACATCTTGTATAAATTCACAGCTTAATTTCAAACATCAACATTTATGTGCCCTTAGCAGATGCTCTCAGTCTTGACAGCTATTTCTTTTCGCCACTACAAAACTGCAAGTGTGTGGTGTGCATGTTTGCAAATAACTCATGCACTATAAATATGTTCGCCGCCCCACATAGGGTGAGTTCCCTTGCACATTTTCATGCCATGAGGAAAGCAAACGCACGATCCCACTGCGAAGAAGCAGACTCATGGCTCAGTTCTTGTGTCGCTCGAATATCAGCAACCCTGCCAAACCACCAGAAGAAAAAGAACGAAAGCTAAGCAAAAATTGCGAACACACAGAATCAGTGCTCACTCCACATTCCTCCGCATCGTACCTTTTGACTGAGCAGCGCTTTTCTCTCAAGAAAAAAAAGAATACAAAGTCCACGAGTAATGTGTAGGTGACATATAGTAGGCTATGTCAATGAAGTATTATGTGATTGTGCACTGAGGACCTGCAAAAATATTTTCCCAATCCCCGTTGCGGCAGAAGTTGGGTGCAATGCTGAATATTTCTGTATTAAGTCTCATGTTATGCACGAATCTCGGGAGGAGCATGCCTTCTCTATTGAAAACTAGAAGGGAAGGGAGGGGGTTATGAATAGTACCTGTAAGGTTAAGGTGCTCTTAAGTGCTTAATCCCTTTAATAGAGAGAGCAAACCAAGGCAGAGTGGAGCAGGTAATAAATGTGGTCATTGTCACAAGAGATGTCTCCTGGCAGCACTCTATTTCTGCCCCCAAAACAGGTTTTGCCGCCACAGTGAAGGGGTTTTCGCTGAGGAGAGAAGCACTGCAGAAGTATTCGGCCAGAACAACTCCATACCGCCATTTACATTTGCTGGAACTTGTGAGTTCTCCCTCCTCACTCACAAATCATGAGGATGTGCTTTGGTCTACTCTCCATGGAAGGGGTATGGTATACCGGTTACTTTTAAGCCTCGAAACAATGCTTTTCACAAACACGCACATATTTCAAGGTGGAAGCAAGGCCACCTGTTTCTTGCCACATTGGTTATCAACAGCTCCATTTCAATAAGGACAGAAGCCAGCAACACTTTCCTCAGTAGTTTGTAGTACCTCCGCCGCCAATACAGCTAGCCGAGAAGTAATAACTGCTTGGCATGATTCCACATGCACAAATTACATCAGCTCAACACTTAAAAGTACAGATAACAGTGAATGTTCCCATCCAATTAAACGCTCAACCACTTCCTTATCAGTTGCCGCAGTGCTACTGGCATCCCGGTACGTGGCATCCCAGCCATGGCGGTATGGTTAAAATCTGCAACCCGTATGCACTCAAGGACTCTGATCACATGTGGCCGGCCTGCCACTACTCAGAATACTGTCACTCATTTTCAAATGAAAGATGGTAGTACTTATGTGAAAGCAGTGCAATGTCAAGACCACTGAAACCTATATCGACTGCACTGCCACTACTGTGTTCTGCTAATTTAACTTGCAGTCAGAGGAATATAACTAGCCCAACAACTGCAGCAACCACAGTGAAGGTGCATGAGCCTTCACTTCAAGGTGTACTCTCCTCACATCTTATAAAATCAGCTAGTAATGACATTTGTTTCAAAATTTCTGGCTTTTCCTACCTTAAAAAGAAACTTGCATTTTCTGTAAAATAGCATTTTAGTAAATAGAATGCAGAAATGTATAACACAAGCCAGCTTCAGCTTGTCCTCAATGTCCTTTTATTACCCTAAAGCTGAACATGAGCTATGAGAGACATCATGAAAGAGGGCTTCTGGGCTAATTTCCAGAGCCCTCCTTCTTCCACAAAAAGTTCTTTAAACTGCACTGGCACTGCGCAACATGTAGGCAAATTTGCATTTTCCCTGTATCGACAGGCCCCGGGCACCATTCCATTCCATATTCTCAGGCTCAGCAGCCAAATGCCATAGACAGTAAGCAACGGCAGCAATCAAAGAAAACACTGAAGAAACTTGAACCTCAAAATAAACATAAGGGGTCACAAATATAGTGGTAGTTTAGGCAGACAAGAAACTACACATGCTGAAAAATGTCTTCAGCACTTACATCCATGTTCTACCTCTTGCCCATCATAGCACTGTGCGATTCCGGCAAAAGGTATTGTAGAGCTTGAAGAAGCCATTGCTTTGAACTCACATGGAGCTTGCTGTAAGGTAAAAAGTACCATGAACCAACAAATTAAAGCGTAATATAGTGCAAGACCTACATGCACAGGCTTTGTGAGCAATAAATAAAGGCATAGAGTAGGAACACCACAATACTGTTTTGGTTTCTTGAAATGATGCGTGGCAGGCTGCTGTAAGTCACTGTATGAATTCGCCTCTGCCTGCTAAGTAATCCTAGATTAATATTTTTTTGGGATTCAAACTTTCACTTTAGGATTGAAGTAGTTGAAGGGCGACTGCCTATAAAGCCAGAGAAGAAACAATGTTGACATCAGGCGAGATATACCAACACTGAAATAAATCCTTTCACTCCACCTTGTCGCCAGCCTGGCAAAAGAGCAGGTCAGTCATCACAGTCCCCTAGTTACGAATAACAAAGCATTTACTTGATTTTAACTACAAGTACAGTTTAACATCAATCTATCCAAAATCCACTAATGCCCACTAGGCCCAAGATCAGGCAAGCTCTCCCTTTGTGCTTTATATCGAATGACCCTCTTAATTTGTAGTGCAGCGCCTTAATACATGCCTGCAACTACAATACTACTTTTCTAAGAGATGTGGAGCTTCATTAGAATTCATTTTATGACCTAAGTAGCAGAAATTGTATTTTATCTTAAAACAAGCAGCCCGAAAAAACAAGGCTGTGAAAGGAGGCAAGACAGGCGCTAACTTGCAACATATAAAGGAGTCAAGCAACAATGAAAACCACTCAATCACTTATACGCAGAAAGCAAAACATGAGTCACTAAAATCTAAGAGCACTTCCCTAATCTAGATATACCAACTCACTGCATGTTAACACGATGGACGGCTCACTAGCACATTCATTACCTAGTCGTGAAATGCCTTCAGCTTCAGTGATTTCCCGGCTGATTTGAAATGGATGACAGCCAAAATGTGCGCAGCTGAAACTGAAAACGAACAGTGCATTCTTTACAATGCACAGCCAAGTTGGTACCTCCACCTATATCTACATAAATGGAACCGTTCGGATATTTTAGTGATTCATGTTTTGCTGTCTTCTTATCAGTGAGTGAGCAGTTTGCGGCGTTGCTTGGCTTTATATATTTCATGTTTGCGTCAATAAAATTTAGTTGCGACTTATTGCCTGCTTGCCTCCTTTCACATCCTTGTTTTTTCGTGCTACTACTTTCAAGATGACGCCTTACCAACTCATGCAAATTGCCTTCCTTCTCAAAGTATGTTAGTCAAAGAAATTTACTTCATTTGGTACTGACCAACACATATGACAAGGTTTGATGCAACTTAAAGGCAATCAAAGAGAGCATCATCATAAAGCATGAAAGTTGGCTCAGAAAGGCACCTCTCCATGCCAGAGTAGCTTGCACAGACATGAATTTCTGCGGTAGACAAAACACTGGGCTACTGCAAGGGTGGTACAGCAGAAGCAGAGGGTGCTCCGACAGTAAGAGGAAATATGGCATTGAAACTTGCTATACACGGAGACAATTTTGTGGGCTATGCAGCCAAGGTACGAAAGGAAAGGAGACAAGTTTTAGTCTCTTTGCCGAGGAGAGTGGTTTGCTCAGTATTTGGGCTAGGCATGTGCCGACTTGAAGTGAAGTGAGAAAGTTGGAGAGTTAATACAAGGTCAATAGCGTTTAAGTAACCCACTCTACATGGCAAGGGAAGAGAGGTATGTTGCCTTCAATTTCTTGCCTAGCTTCAGCTGCATAGCCAGACATTTAACCCTGAGTATAGTGATGTGCTACCGTGTAGAATTGAATATTGAAAGTAGTACAGGAGTACAGCACCATTATTCTATTCATGATAAACAGGTAGTACAGGTAAAGAGCACGCTGCGCTATAAGGTTGCTGACGGCATATTTACTTCTCTTATATTAAAAAAAAAAGAAGTTAGTGATCCATAAATATGATACTTCTGCTATTATGAGAACTCCACAGCTATGTAAATTGCATGAAGAAAGTGAACCTATGGATAGCTTGCACTGACGACTCACTAGGCACCCACTGGTGAACCAAAAGTAGAGCAAAAATCTGTCCAATTTGCATTCACCATCTTCATCATGAAGGTATTGCAGACATTAAACACAGTTCACCATCATAGCACTTATGATATTGCCACCTGACGGTTCGAGGTAGCGCTTGAACGACGAAGTTGGAGACTCTCGCGCGCTTCGGCTAGCTAGGACTGTGGACTCTTGAGCTTGTGTCTTCGTGTTACCGTTTCCCGGGAACTTCTGTATTGACTGTGTGTATCTGCCCCTGTTGCCGATACCCATAAATCCCTGTCTTCGTGACAGTTTTGGTGGAGCCGCTGGGTAATTGTCCTCTCAATGTCGCACACCCCTCCGCGAACTAACGACAACGAGCTTTTGCCTGTGGACACGCCAGTTCATCGCGTCAGCCGGAGGAACCTGGGCCTTCCTCCCGAACACGGGCCCATGGAGTTCACTTCAACAACGAGCCTCCGGCCAGCCACGCAGAGCACTATGTCGGTCATGCAAGGTACTCCTGTTTACCTTCAAAACCCCCGAGTGCCGAAATCGTTCCATGGCACTGCGCATGAAGACGTTGAGGATTGGCTAACTCAGTTCGAACGAGTTGCATCCTTTAATCAGTGGGACGACAACTTAAAGCTACGGAACGCCATTTTCTGCCTGGAAGACCATGCCTTGACATGGTATGAGAACCGAGAAGGCACAATAACATCATGGCCTCAGTTGCGCCGTCTTATCGTAGAGGCGTATGTCAGCCTGGATAGGCGCGAACGAGCAGAACGTGCTCTACAATCTCGGAAACAGATGCCAAACGAGTCCGTCATGATGTATGTTGAGGACATGACGAAACTATTTCGACGTGCGGATCCCAACATGTCTGAAGAGAGAAAGCTGCGCCACCTGATGCATGCCGTTAAAGAACAGCTTTTTGCTGGTCTTGTACGTAGCCCAACAACTACAGTTACCTCATTTTTAACAGAGGCGGTCACCATGAAAAAGATCCTACACCAGCACCGCTCGGCGGTCTACGACAGCCCAATCCTCGCTACGACTGCTGCCGAGCCTCTTACAGCTGCTGTAAGCAATACTGAACACCTCCGAGATCTTATTCGTGCAATTGTACGCGAGGAACCGCAGAAGGTTTGTGGCACGTTCCAACCCAGGGGTGATTCTCTCGCACATATGATCCGCGAAGAGATTCAGCAAGTCGCGCAGCCATCTCTGCATGTTGCTGAAGCTCAAAGTACCCCTGTTCCTGATTATTCTCGCCCGACTTACGCTGACATTCTCCGACGCCCAGTTCCCGTCCAAGCTCCGTTGTCTACGTTACCACCAACCCAGTGCATGCCCGTCCAGCAGCCAACGCAATACATTCCTGTACAGCAGCCAACGCGGTACGTGCGGCCACCGCGGTCAAACATTCAACGAACGGACGTCTGGCGGGCTCCTCGGAGCCGCCGCCTTTGCTACCACTGTGGGAAACATGATCACATTTTCCGGTGGTGCCCTTATCGGGAACTCGGACCGGAAGGTTTTTACACCAACGCACCTAGACGCACGTTCGGACAACTACCTCGTGACATTGGAGACAACCTCGCACAAGAGAGCCTCCGGATGGCGCGCCGACAATCCAGGCCTCCATCCCCACGTCGGCAAACCCCTTCAACAACTGGTGACTTCCCGCGAGCACCGCCTGGTCGCTCGCCAAGCCCCCACCGGGAAAACTGAGTAGAGCGACCTCCGGGGGCGGGGCCGCTAAATGTCAGCACAAAGAAGTCCCCCCAATGAGAACAGATATGGATTTTGGAGCAGAAACGACAGCATTTGGTTCACGTGACCGGCTATCGCTGGACATCCCTGTGTGCATCGATGGTCATAATGTCAGCGCTTTAGTGGATACCGGAGCAGACTTTTCGATTTTGAGTGGGAAACTCGCAGCGAACCTTAGGGAGGTTATGACACCATGATGTAGCACGCAAATACGCACGGCTGGGGGGGCATGTAATTACTCCTATTGGACAGTGCACGGCTAGAATCCAGATTCGTACGTCAACGTTCGTTGTCAGCTGCGTCGTTCTCCAGGAATGTTCTCGTGATTTGATTCTCGGTGTGGATTTCCTGCGGGAATATGGCGCCATCATCGATTTCCGACAGCGAACGGTCTCGTTCTCAACGGAGAAAGCGGCTGCCAGCCCCACCGATGGCCAACGTACGTGCGCCCTACGGGTTTCAGCCCCGCTCCAGCGTGTTTGTGAGTGTTGTGTGCGACGGGCTTCGTGACGGGCCGATAATAGCTGAAGGCAACCGTTCGCTTTTATTTTCTCATGGCATCTGTGCTGCTCGAAGCTTAATTATTCTCAACAATGGTCACTCAGAGCTTCTCGTCACGAACTTCACGAATGAATCTCGCCACCTCTATCGCTCTACTGCCATCGCTTTCGGCGAACAGTTAAAGGAAGTTTCTGAATGTTTTGCGTCTGACATTTTGATACTCCCAGTGTTCTAGACCACATCGATGTTAGCAGTGACCTTTCTTTCTGTCAACAACGCGCCCTACGTGCCTTACTGCTGGAGTACGCCCCGTGCTTTGCCTCATCATCGAAAGTCCGGCAAACTTCTATCACCAAGCATCGCATCTTAACGTCTGATGATGCCCGACCTATTCGACAGCAGCCGTACCGTATTTCGGCCAAAGAACGTGAGGCAATTCGGACACAAGTCCAGGAAATGCTTAATGATGATGTTATTCAGCCGTCTAAAAGTCCGTGGTCGTCGCCAGTCGTGCTGGTTAAGAAAAAGGATGGCACGCTGCGTTTTCGCGTTGATTACAGGAAACTGAATGACATCACAAAAAAGATGTATATCCGTTGCCCCGTATCGACGATTCACTCGATCGACTTCGCAGCGCCAAGTTCTTTTCCTCCATTGCTTTAAAAAGTGGTTATTAGCAGATAGAAGTGGATGAGCGCGATCGGGAAAAGACTGCCTTTGTGACACCCGATGGCTTATATGAATTTAAAGTATTGCCTTTCGGTCTGTGTTCAGCGCCAGCGACGTTCCAGAGAATGATGGACACCGTACTTGCTGGTCTTAAATGGCAAACCTGTTTGGTTTATTTGGATGACGTCATCGTGTTTTCAGAAACGTTTGACCAACATCTTAAGCGGCTGCGAACGGTATTGGACGCTCTTCGCTCGACCGATTTGACACTCAAACCGGAAAAATGTCACTTTGGATATCAGCAGCTAAAATTTCTCGGTCATGTGGTAAGCGCTGACGGTGTCCGGCCTGATCCTGATAAAACAGCCGCTGTAGCCAATTTTCCCATCCCTACCACGAAAAAAGCAGTCCGACGTTCCTTGGGCCTGTGCGCGTACTATCGCGGTTTCATTGCCGATTTTGCCAAGATTGCAGAACCTTTGACGCGCCTGACACGTGATGACGTCCCGTATGTCTGGTCTTCCGAGCAGCAGGAGGCATTCACCGAGCTGCGCAAACGGCTGCACAACCCTCCCGTTCTTGCACACTTCGATGAGGACGCTGCGACCGAAATTCACACCGACGCCAGCAATGTCGGTCTGGGTGCTGTTCTGATCCAGCACCAGCAAGGCGAGGAAAAAATGATCGCTTATGCCAGCCGCACCCTTTCTCGGGCAGAATAAAACAATTCAACTTCTGAAAAGCAGTGTCTCGCCGTCGTTTGGGCCACAATGAAATTCCGACCTTACCTCTACGGCCGTAAATTTAAAGTTGTGACAGACCATCATGCTTTGTGTTGGCTAGCTAGTCTTCGACGTCTTGCACGGTGGAGCCTTCGTATGCAGGAGTTTGATTTTTCTATCGTTTATAAATCCGGACGTAAACATGAAGATGCTGACACACTGTCTCGATCACCCGTGGAGTTGGCCCGTGACAGTACGGATGAAGACGCCCATTTTCTTGGCATTATCAGTTCCTCTGATTTAAAGGAACGGCAACGGGCTGATCCAGACCTCAAAACAGTGATCGATCATCTGGAGGGTTTCGATTCTACAGTATCTCGACTGTTTGCTAAGAACTTGTCATCCTTCTGTACGCGCGACGGAATCCTCTACAAGAAAAGCGCCGGAAACAGTGACCGAGCCTATCTTCTAGTCATCCCTGCAGATCTCCGCGATGAAATCCTTCATGCTTGCCATGATGAACCCACCGCTGGACACTTGGGCTTTGCACGCCCTCTTACCAGAGTGCGCCAGGCCTATTACTGGCCCAAACTTGCCGCCACCGTTCATCGATACGTTAGAGGTTGCCGCGAGTGCCAGCGACGCAAGACATCGCCATTGAAGCCAGCGGGTTTCCTACAGCCTATTCCCCCACCGCTAGTACCATTCGATCAAATTGGTATCGACTTTCTTGGCCCTTTTCCTCTATCGTCAGCTGGCAATAAGTGGATTATCGTGGCTACAGATTATCTGACACGTTACGCGGAAACTATGGCGGTGCCACGTGCAACATCCTCCGAAGTGGCACAATTTTTCATGACGCAGATTGTCCTTCGCCATGGCGCCCCTTCATACGTCATCACTGATCGTGGCAAGGCATTTACAGCCCGTCTTTTTGAAGAAGTTTTCCAACTAAGCCAGACACATCACCGAAAGACTACTGCACCATCCTCAGTCTGATGGTCTTAGTTAGCGACTAAACAAAACAATAGCGGACATGCTCGCCATGTATGTCGATGTCCGGCATAAAACTTGGGACGAGATATTGCCTTATGTCACATTTGCCTATAACACGGCCGTCCAAGAAACAACTCGATTCACTCCGTTTCGCCTAGTATACGGACGCGATGTACAGACCATGCTCGACGCTATGCTGCCATATGCGGCTGACGACCAGCTGCTTACCGCTGACGCAGAAGAATTCACCAACTACGCTGAGGAAGCTCGTCAACTCGCCCGTAATCACATTACAAAACAGCAAGCAATAGATGCACGCCGATATAACGACCACCATCGCTATGTCGTGTTCCCGCCTGGTGACAAAGTCTGGGTGTGGACACCGGTCCGGCGCCCAGGCCTGTCAGAAAAACTTCTCAATCGTTACTTCGGACCCTACAGAGTGTCGCGTCGCCTCTCAGAAGTTACGTACGAGGTTATTCCAGACGGAACTGTACCGAGTTCTAGTCGTCAGTGCTCGTCTGACCTGGTGCATGTGCTTCGCATGAAGTCGTATTTTACCCCCTGAAAGCCGTATTTGCCATATGGATCAGTTTTTGTTTCTGCGAGCTTATGGTTCTTTTTTCGAGGGGGGGAATAATGCCACCTGACGGTTCGAGGTAGCGCTTGAACGACGAAGAAGTTGGAGACTCTCGCGCGCTTCGGCTAGCTAGGACTGTGGACTCTTGAGCTTGTGTCTTCGTGTTACCGTTTCCCGGAAACCTCTATATTGACTGTGTGTATCTGCCCCTGTTGCCGATACCCATAAATCCCAATTTTTCGTGACAATATCATATCCAAGCCATCTATAAAAGCTACCGAGATTGTGACATGACCATTTCAGCAGAGATATGACTTTCCAAGGGTCATATTATGACACTGACCAAATTCTCATGAAAAAAAAAATTATGACCAAATCA
Source organism: Amblyomma maculatum (assembly GCA_023969395.1). NCBI lineage: Eukaryota > Metazoa > Arthropoda > Arachnida > Ixodida > Ixodidae > Amblyomma > Amblyomma maculatum. Next base: position 50,204 of record JAJIZL010024330.1, read on the forward strand.
GCACCTCTCTCGGAGTTCAGTGCATGGGCGTGAGATCTGCTTTTACACTTCTTTTCGTCAACTGCTACTGTTTCAGGAAAAGGGGTCATCAAATGTAAGTAACCTGAGTAGAGTTGCAAACGAAATTTAGGAGTGTGGTGAGGGGCAGACTTTGTGGCATTGCGAAGGTACTCTACTAATGCTAACAGTAGGCAGCCTTGATTTGATCATGGGGTTCAACACGCCACAGAAACTTTGATTTCGAGGGTCGGCCATTTTAGATAGCTCTGGATAATTTCGACCATCTACGCTTCTTTAATGTGCACTGACACTATAAAGCACATGGCAACCTAGCAATTTTCCGCCATCGAAATGTAACCACCCCAGCTAAGACAGAGCCCGCGTCACCCAGCTCACTAGTCAAATGTCCTAAACGCTGAAGCTGCCACAGTAGGGCGTAGGAAGCCTTGAGGCAGGGTTACATTTGCAGGCATGTTTTCTACAAGCCAAGCTTATATAAGCTAGGTATGGCCAAGCTGTCGCTCATGAGTAGCATGAGGCTCCTTGCAAAGTCCAGGTGCAGTTCACGACAGCTTGGCACCTGTCCACCTCTCACCACTCACCGTATTTCTGCATCTACAGCCAGCTTTTTTTTTGAAAACAAAAAACAAAAATACAACCAGTTTCTCTGTTCTTTCCCCTTTAAGTTCCAAACCACCTATTGTTCAGTATTCTTTTGAACAATGAAACAATGTGCCACCGTTACGGACACACATCTAACAGAGCTGCTCACAACTGTAAACATGCTCATTCGAGAACTTCAATCTGCTTGCTTTACAAATCGGGCAGTAGAGGCATATTAACAGTCGTGGCATGAGTTCTTCACTATGACCACCTGCTTTGTTAAATGAAAAAAAAAGTCATCATCATTTACTTTGCTCTTTGTAAAATTGTGCCTTTTTAGTCGAGAGTTCTCATTAAAGGTATGGCAGCTGTTGCTGTAGGCCCATAGTTAACGAGCTGTCTGACATATGCCCACATTGTACTCGCTTGCTCGTACATGCAGCTGAGCCTTAGCAACCTTCGTGGTGATGCAAAGAGATGTTTGCCCATGCTAACATCTTGGCATTTCCATAATTGCGCAGATCAGTGTCTCCACTCCCACTTGTGCTGTGAGCATTCCTGTCACTAGCACATATTGAAACCAAAAGCGACGGCAGCAGGCAATGTGACATATGCCAGCAGAGAGATGTTCACTTGCTTTTCCTCCGCACATAGTGAATTACAATCTCAGAACTTAAGTGGATTGCCCGCTCCACAACAGAGCACCTGCATCCAGCACAGATTGTGTGCCGACTGTGTTTGGAACTCATGCTAGATCAAGTAGGTAGTGCCCATGGACCGACAGAGGAATTGCCAGTCATTTTGTGCGCTAGCCTGTGCTTCGTGTGCACATGCCGTCTGTACACGAAGTACACATGCCACATGCCCTTTCAGCCCTGAATGTTTTTCGCCCCTCCAGGAATTTTTCTTTTGTGGTATTTTGCTTGACTACTACTCAAATAACACACCCACAAAAGAAAACGTTCTAGGATCTCATTTTTATAAAATATGGCGTCGTGTCCTATATTTAGGACACCAGGGCTTGATGGTTGCAAGAATGAAAAACGGAAGGTTTGATGTTACTCTTTATTCTCAAGCTTCAACAAAATTTCGAACGTAGAAAGCAAACATTCTGCTTTCCCAGAGGTTGCAGCTAATGTTGAATATTGATTAGTGCGTGTGGAACGCTTTGAAATAGCTCTTCGCACTTGATATACATAGGTGGACGTTGCACTTTTCGCATTTCAATTTTGGCTTTCCTTTGCAGCCTTCCATCTTGCATCGCTGTTGGTCTTCCGTCACTACTGGCCAGTGTCCGACTTTGTCATATCTCATGTCATACACAGGCCTGTGGGCCATAGAGTTTCTTACTCTTACCTAGAGGGAAAGCTGTGCTGCCGTCTATGGGAGTTTACATGGAGTTTCCAGACGGCCAGTTCAGCCACCATGGGCGCTCAAAGCATCATGGGCCGGAGAGCTACCGAGTGCAGAACCACAACTTTTGGCCAAAACTAATCCAAAGATAAACGTTGTTCGACCGTAAATAATGTCCTAAGATTAAATATTGCGACTATAAATTGCAAAAAGAGAGAGAAACAGCATGTCAGTGTGAGATTTATCCAATAGAAGCGATGGCTCTTTCTCCTATTGGCTTAGTTTTCAGCAGCACAAATACCAATATTTCGCACCTAATACCCAAACTGTGAAATAAAAAAAACGTTATGAAAATATTTATGGTTGTACAATCACCTAAGAAAGTTTTTAGTGGAATTTCGGGAAACAGAAACCATTTATTGACGACGTCTGCATTTGCGCCTTCGCTACTATGGCTTTCGCGGTCTATGTACGCACCTTCAGATGATGATGATGACGAAAAAGAAACATCGCAGTAACGCCACTCCACGTACCCGAGAAAACCCGACTGTCCCGCAACAAGTAGCACACCGGCCCATGATCCTTAGCGCGCCCATGGTGGCTCAAGTGCAGCGCCCTCAGCGTTCCCTCTAGGTAGTGTATGGAACTCTATGCTGTGGGCTGGGAACTTTTGCCATTTGAGAGGCTACAGGGGAGAGAATGATGGTCCTCTACGTTTTCGTGGCATGTTAGTAGCATCAGTTTTTGCTAGGCATTCCACGATACTTAGAGAAAATTCAAGCAAACCCATCTTTTCTTTGCTTAGCCCTTGAATTTCAACATCGCGTTACTAGTTAGTTACAGCCAGGTTCACGAAATGCATGATGACTCGTAGTGTCCATTTTCGGCTGCGAACGGATGTACGGTACAAGCTTATCAAGAAGTCAGTCTTGTCGACTCCTCCCATGCTTCGCTTGTATTCCCGGACAACTGCGGGGCGCTTCAAATTAACATATTTCCCGTCTGCTTTACTCCATCGAGAAACTTCATCCTCATTTTCAATGCCGAGGAAATTTGAGGCTAAGTTGACCGCCCTATTGTCCATCCATCTCATGACGATGACTTTACCATCGCTGCTCACCATGCCGTCAGAGGACCCTCGTCCCTCCTTTTTCATTTGGCCTTCTGGTTTCAGCGGGCATTTCTCTGTCCAGTTTGATCGGATTGTCCCTGCAGCATATATTGTCTTCTCGCGAAGCACGCGCAGAACAGGCAAGGAAGTAAAATAATTGTCAAAGAAAAGTTTATGCCCAGCACCATCTGGTATGCGCCTCGCAAGATGGAGGACAAAAGCTCCGGTCACACCGAAGTCCTTCTTGTCGGCTGGGATAAGTTCCGTAGTCGAACCTTGATAGATGAGGAAGTCGTAGATAATCCTCGAGGCACCGCATAACATGAAAACTTTCACTCCCAATGGATTCGGCTTCCCTTTTGTGTACTGTTTTATATCCAGCTCTCCTTTGAACGAGATTATTTGTTCATCGATGTATAGATATTCTTCCAAAGGTAGCTTTAGGCATCTTTCACGAAATGCGTCTAAAAGTGACCTGACCTTCCAGAGGCGATCACTACTGATGTGGTTTTCATTCACATCAGCAATGTGCAAGCAGTTCCTCAGCTTCTCAAACCGGTTTCGTGACATATTCACAATTGAGAAAAGCTCAGTTTTGAGTGATGGCTTCCAGTAGAAGCGAAGCCGTGGGTAACGAAAGATGCCCATCACCAGATGCAATGAGATCAGCTTTCTGATTTCTTCTTCATCAGTCTCAACAGATTTTCCCTCTTGGGAAACAGAATCCCTGTTTGGTTTGTCCGCAAGGTCAGCAAATATTCTCTTTGCACATACTTGGAAAAATACTCATACGGGGTCGGGGGATCATCAGAATCATTCTCTTTATAATCACCGAACACTTCAGGTTGATACTTGGCTGCTGGCTTATCGAAAGCTCTCCTGCTCCATCTTTCCTCCTGTTTCTCTCTCACCTTCATCATCGCTGGAGGAATCTGACTGCTCCTCTTGTGCATCACTAGCACCGTCACACACGTCATCAAGAGCGTCATCAACGTCATCCTCTCCATCTTCTACCTCCGACACGTCACCATCCCTCAGAGCGGCAAACATAACGTCCGGATCGTCGAGGCGCACATGCCTTAATCGAAGCCGCTTTGCAGTTGAATAAAACAACCCGCTCGGAATTCTGGCTTCTGCAATAGCAAAAGAATCCAAGAGAATGTTGTCATTAGAAAAAAATGTTTTGCCTTCTCATGCAACACATCCGATGGGTTATAACCACTGAGCCCTGGTGTCTTTTTTTTAGGACACGCACATCGCGCAGTGCTACGATAAATATATTAACCATTTATAATCCTTTGTACAACTGTTTAGGCGCTGAGTGTCTCAGAAAAACATATAAAATACTAATCTCGCATGCTTTCGTATGTATTTAGTAAAAAATGGCAAAATGTACGCTTACCGCTGGAGCCGCTGTTTCTACTTTCCGCCATTTTGTTTGTTTACTCTCGGCGCTACGAAGAAGAGGAAGACGAGAAGGCTGATGTCAGTGTTGATGCAGCTCCCTTCGGAGCAGGCGGAGTTCTTGTTTCAGTTTCCAGATCATTCGAATCTCTACTTATAGCCGTTTTTCTTCGTGTCCTTTATATAGAACACCAGGGCCGAAAGGGCACTGCAGACCTGTAATAGGTATAGGAGAAATGCAGACCTGTAATAGGCAATAGGAGAAATGCAAACCTGTAATAGGTCTGCATTTCTCCTGCTACTTCTTAGAATGGTGTTAACCTCAACAATGTATGCCATTCTTTCAGATAGTCGAGTGCGGGAAAGCACGGTAACGTTTCTTTGGCACTATTCTCAAATAAAACAGACTCAGATCACTGTTTTCACTGTTTCAGAGTTGAGGAATGGCTTAGAGTTCACAAATAGCACACAAAGATTGTTTCTGCACGTAGTTTTCCAGTCGCACTCTGAGCTGAGGCCTTTAAAAAAGATTATTGCAGAATACTGCTGCTCTCAAACTTGCTGTTCTCAAAAGTGAGCACTAGTTCATGACAGCAATTTGCATTCGTAGCAGCGGCAAGTACCAATAGTCCATTATTGCAGAGGGCACAGCCAGCGCAGCAGAGACAATCTACTGGAAATGGTAGGTGCAGCTGAACACATACTCAAGTAAACTTCCAGCCTGTCCTGTTGATTTCGGCAGAGCAATCTAGACTGCTCCATGGAGCGATCTTGGCTCAGCAATCGCTCCCAATCTGCATTTGGAAAATGAAACCTGTGTTCCGGATCTGAATTTGGAATACAGTTGGTCCAAAATGAGCAGAAAAGAATGTTCTGTAAGTGACCGCAGTCTGTTATTGGAATTCACCATTAACAGAGTTTTACTATCTACCACCTCGATCTGCTCATAATTTAAGTAGCATTATAAAGTCTGTGATCCTGCAGTGACCTCCAATCTCACACAAAGGATTCAGTGACGTAGCACGCACAACACACATCAAGAGGCGCCAGATAGTGTAACTTGTAAGAAATGTTATGCTAACTCTTCGTTACCTGCTAACAGAGCAAACAGTATGTCCGTCATCAAAGCTTCTTTTAAACCCTACTTCATGGCAATGGCAAAAGGCATTTCGAGTCCACTTGAGGTCTAAACTAGTACAGTAGCGATGAACAAGCCCCTGAGCCTGCCATGTGCCAAGGCGTAAATGTGCTTCACTGTAATGCACGAGTGAACAACCGTAAGGCAGGAAACTTGAACAATCTGTTTCCAGAAAATGGTGACGTTGTTTGGGCAGTTAGGTTGGAATAATAAGCAAGCACTCAGCTCGTACCTTCATCTACTGGATTTCCTCTCAAAGGTATGTATGCCCAGCAAACAATGTCTGCAACCTATTCCAGGTGTAAAATCACAGCATGTTCCGAGGACTTCGATCATAACAATGAGTTTTTGATCATTCCAGTCACCTCAACATCAAATCTAAAACATATGGGGCAGCTTATGGAACATTCGCACATTCAAAACACACCGAGAAATGCAAGCCAGTCAGTCTAAAGGCAGCCTATCATCCTCATATTGTTCATAGCCTTCCCAGTGCCACCAAGTTTGCTTCCCTACCACCCTCTGAACATGCAATGTTCCACCCCAACTCGGGTTACCCACACGCAGTGCACCAAGAAAGGCAAAAGTTCATGCCTAGCTCCCACTACGTCAACTCGGAAGAATGTGCAGAGTCGGACCAGATATATAAATTTTCACAAGAGAATTCAGTCAAGTGCCATGTTTCCATCTTTCAACTTTACTTGCTCTCTAGCAGATCTAGCTGGGATTCATTTTGCACTCAAAGCTCAAGTTATGTTTCAACAACTTCAACATATTTATCAGGACTGCAGTGCAACTGCCTCTATTATCCAACCTTTTTTTTTGCTAAAGTTGACATGGTGAGTAAGTAGTCTAGTTTTACAATAATTGTTTTCAGTATTAACAGCCAATTAGAGAAATAATTTTTGTGAGCTTTCCTTTTTAAAGCTGCTTTGCTGACAAGTTCATGCCTGCAAGCCAGTGAAGAAAATGTGGGATTATAGCTATCTGCACACTTCCATTACATGATCTCAACACTGACATTATAATCAAGTGATATCTAGGAAGATATTGGCACCAGCGCAGCAAGCAGTCTGCTGCTTGTGCATCATGACGGGCCAATGCTATCGAACTGCCAAACCTTTTATCATGTCAAAACACGCTCACCCGATCAGTTATGAATTGTGAAAGGCTACGCACTCAAAAGTTGAAACACATTCATTCAAAAGGTAAAAAGAAGCCAATTGCAGAATGTAACGTGACTTCAAACCATGTATGGCAGTGCATGCGGCCACCAAACGATTCATAAATGTGGTAGCCATTCATAAGCTAGATCCAGACAAACCACCACTTGATGTTGCGACTAAAGGAAGAAGAAAACGAAAATGCACGGGCCTACTACTGGCTCTGTAGCTGAGCCACCTCCACTGCCCCCTGCGGACAGAAGAGAAAGTAGAGAAGAAAAAAGTTGGAGAGAGAGGCACGTCGCAACAGCCGTCGTCCACCACTGAAACGGTAGTAGGTACAAAGACTGCATACAACCGATTGAAATCCAGTGGCAGGCTAGCCCCCTCCGCAAGCTGCGGTGGCCTACCAATCCCAGCACCATAGGGCCAGGAGCAGCCACCCCCCGAAACCACTTCCTTATCAACATCTACATACAGTTGTTTCTACAAAACATGCACAAATTTAAACAAAAACACCACAATGGAATGATACCTTAAGCAAAGGCTTGTTTTGCTTGGAATCCTGCATGCACTCCTCAATTTAAAACCTACATGAATTTCATACATTGAGTACAAAAAAACCTGCACACATTTTGATTCACATTTCATATCAGGGAAGATGTGGATGGGGCATCTCAGCACAATTAGTTCAGATTTTTTTGCTTCATTTGTAGATAATTACACAAGAAAATCAATACTATTGGTACTGTTGAATGAATAATTAAATTTACACCTTACTGCTATTTTTGGACTGAAGGCCTGACTTTGGTGTCTGTCATTTATTTAACTTTGTAGTTTTTGTGGATTACTTCAGTCAAAACAAATTATGCAAAAGAAAATGTGAAGCCAATACAGGTGAAAAAAAAGTCAAAATAGGTAAAGAAACTTTTTTTTTTACCTTCTACTTGCACCCAAGGCTCGACAATGGAGCTTTAAGTACGGTTACAGCTGAATCATACTGCCGTTGCGTGTTCACCGGCTCCTTATCTCATAATCCGCAATATTTATGGAACATTTGAATAATGAGCTACCCCTGTCGTAACGCAGGGAGGTTTTACCGCTTATTCAGTCCGTGTAAATTCAATTGGACAAGCGCCGGAGCTTCAACTGCAGCACAACATAAGGACCGGGTCGAGGCACTCACGAAGTTGCCCATACTAAATTCTTGCCGAAGGCTGAATCGCAGTACGGCGCCGGCATCATGCACCCCGCAATGAGCTTACTAATGATGATTTGTACGGCATATTCTACTCCAATCGTGCAGCCCATGACACTGTCTCTTTTCCAAGAAACTGTAAACGCATTACCCCCCCCCCCCTTATTTTGTCAAAACCAAACAACCGTTTGTTATGAACGCGTCTTGTTTTTACGAACTAACAAACTAGCATTTTGTTGGCATGCATGAACAGTTTTGCGCTGTTTTCAGTAGAATGTGCAGGACAGAAAGAAATTTACATCTGAGATGCCAAACGTGTCCCGGATGGTGACCGCCCTCCAATAGTCCCGCCGTCAGCGTAGTGTTTCCAGTGAAAGCGCCCGAAGGAAGACGCACTATCTGTTGGGCACGCCGGCACACTTTTTGCACAGGTGTACACAGAACCTGACGACGCTTCTGCACATCGCACGAGCTATTTTGCTGCGCTCTGTGCCTCGAAAATTTCGAGAGCATGACGCCGCCAGCATCACAAAAGAAAAAGCGCGACGCCGCGACGCCGCCACCAATGGCTATGACTAGCACTACGATCAGCTTCGGCTGCTTCGGCTGATTTCGTCTTGTTTCGGCTTCGGAAGTTGCCGACATCAACGGCTTTGCTGTTCGCCTAACAGCGGCAAGCACGATGTCAAGTGTCTACGCGCTAACGCTACATGTTTGTCGTGTATGCGCACCTGTAGTTTGCGCATTCAGAAATGTGGCGGTGCTAGCGAAAGCTAGCGGTGGTGGAAAAGACCACCGTGAGTATCGCTCCTTTTTTTGCGATGCTGGACAAACTATCTGCGTGCTTGTCATGGACGTCGAGTTGACAGGTAAGAAATGCGTTGCGGTGGTTCAGCAAATCGGAGTTTTGGCCCAATGCATCGCCAAGTTCCTTGCAAAAATTCCTGATCATAAACAGCGACAGTGGCCATTGTGTTAGTTGTGTGTTTATATTGGAAGATCAAGTGATTTGTTTGGAAACAGAAGACGCCGAACCGTGCTCGCACACTGTTCCACTGGTCACCTGCGAGCGATACTTTCTTTTGTGATGTGTGCATCACTACTACCAGTGTTTAACTCTTGAATGGTGATTTAATGGCTCTAGCTTATAGCAAAAGCAAAAACAGTTGTGTGAAAGCATGGCGCCTGCAGTCAGGCAAGGTAAGCGACATGCAAAAATAGCTTACCGGTCAAGCTTCAAGCGAAGACAGTGTGGGGTGATTACGTGGGGATCCGGTAAAAACGTCCCCGGAAAAAACGTCCCCGGAGCAAATGTCCCCGGAAAAAATGTCCCTATTGGCGAAGTAGGAAAAAATGTCTCCGAACGGGGCTGGAGTCTTGCGCTATAGGACGTAGACTACGTTTCCCCGTGGCGAGCTGCAATGATGAATG
>JAJIZL010024331.1:0-24487 GCA_023969395.1 Amblyomma maculatum
ACACACACACACACACACACACACACACACACACACACACAGATCAAATCAGGATAACGGCAACGGATTTAGACCGAACGAGCGTATACGGTATCGCGTAATAATTATCAGGATGTTTAAGCTCCGCTTTAGGATTAGACGCGATAGCGCCTTTGACTCTGCCTTTACATTCTGAGAATTTTTGTCGTGTGGTGTAAGATCTGCCCTGTGCAGATTGTTTGTAGTATAGCGGTATACGTTTCAGTTCTTTTTCGAACACAGCAGGAAGCCGCCATAAACACGAGCCAAACGACACGCCAGCTTGACGATGTATGATAGATAGCACATAAATAAACACCGGGTAAATCTAGAAAGAACATTTGCCATAGGTTTTCAGTACGTTGTCTCCAGACGGTAAAGTAGTTGTTCGGAATTCTCGATTTGATGCCCTAGTGGACTTAGTGTTGTAAACTATGAACATGTCTGGCTATCTGATAGGACGCACAACTTCTATCAAGTGAACGCACCGCTTGACGCAGCTGCTATTGCCGCCTTTGGAGAGACACTGGGAGCTCCTTGCGGCGGTGGAGGCCTTGGTGACGCCACTGCGCCAAGGTACCTTCGGCGGTGTCTCTGCTTACGGGCCTCCAATGACGTCACGAGTGGCGCCACCTTGGGGGAAGGCAGCTGAAGAAAACTTTCCTCGTATATCATGTGCATCTGCTTCATGCGTTTCTGGCCGCGGTAGACAGCCTGCGATCACGAAGAGAGAGTCTGGTCTCACCTCTGTAAAAGAAGCAACTGTTAAACGATAGATGATGATAATGTTTTTAATTCCTCTCAGCAATCGATGACGAAATCTTGGTAGAAAATCGTAACTTGGATTTAAAAATTATGTAAGGAAAACAGGAGCTTCAATTTCGAGCGGTGCAGAACACGAATCTCTGCGTGTTCCTAACCTAACCACAAACCACGTTAAATCAGTGCAGGTGTAATGGAGGTACTGGCAATAATAGTATTGTGCTGAAAAGTGCTTTTTAATACATGTACAAGTTCATCCTTATCAGACGTTCAGGTCTGAGAAGCTGTGTACCGAATTTGCTCCTTTGTGGTAGAGAAACCGCCTCTTATTAACGAGTGACGCCCGCTGCCTACGTCTTCTTTAATGAGTACAAGCTGTCGCCCGTACAGAATGCTGGACACTAATACTTGTGTAATTTTCTTGTCGTCAACCTACTTTTTCTGCCAATAGACATTCGAAAAGCCAAGATGTATTTGCCTCCAAGATTGAATCCATATGAAAGCCTGTGCCTACCTTGAAGCACAAGGGATTGAAACTAGCCTCCCACGAATGTGAGGTGGTTGCTCTACCATAAAGCCATCAACTCTCAGGCGTTCTAGTGAAAGTGATGTATATTTAAATGACTATGATATTTGTTCAAATAATGTAATAGACGGCGCCAGAGAAAAATAATAAAAATTGTGAACTTTTATATGCAGCTCTCAAATGGCCAGAATATACACGTTACCAGATGGGGAAGATTGTGACCACCACAAGGAATGCATGTCTTTGAATTTACGAAAAGCGGGATGGTAATAACGACACAACTACAATAACTGTAATATTAAGATTCAGGAGAAAACTTGTAGTTTAGTTTCTGGCTCACGTATGCGTACGTTGAAAAGAACGGTTTGTGCTTGCGCTAATATCTACTTTTCTGAGTTGTTTTCTAGAAACCACTATTCACGCTGAGCAGATGAATAGGCAGAATGTAGGCCCCAGTCTGGTCAGAAAAAATTGCTGTTTGCGGCAACTACTAAGCAAGGACAGACATAAGTGCACCTATATGACGGTTGGCGAGTTTAGTAATTTCTTTTCCCATTTCTGAGGCACTGATTCGAGGTGACATGCATTTTGTGTTGCACACAGCAATTAGTGCAGTTATGCATTATTTTAAGGTTGTTTTTATTTTTTATTCATTTATTCATACTGTTAACGCTCTATATGAGGGTCATTACTGGAAGGGAGACACATACAAATACAAGTACAATTCTCTTCGCTAAAATACACTCTATAGAACAGAATTACAGATTTGCAGGTGTAAACACGTATCTCAAATTTTCTATTTCTGTTTGGTCTACAACGTCGCGTGGCAGTTGGTTCCAGATTTCTACTGCATTGGGAAAAAAGGAGAGGCAATATACACCAGTACGTATAATAATAGGTTGCAATACCTTATTGTGATTTTTTCCTGGGCATCGCTTCAGAGAATGTGTAACATAGTGTTGTTTATTAACTTTTACTTTATCATTCATTATTCGAAAAACAAGTTTCAATTTCTGCTTTGCTCTTACTTCTAGTGATTCTAACTGACACTGTTTTAGCATTTCTGTGACTGAGTCAGTGCGGCGGTGTTTAGAACATTTAAAATATTTTGCAATCTTTCCAGTTCTCGTTTTAAACCCTTTTGATGTGGACTCCACACTGCACTACTCTATGATTGGCCGCACTAACGTCTTGTACGTAATCCATTTAATTTCTCTAGTCGTATTCGGCAACTTCCTCCGCAGGAAACAAAGCTTCTGATAAGCTTTTAAATACATATTTTCAATATGGGTGCGCCAACACAATTTATGTGTTAGTATCACTCCCAAGTATCTAAAACACTTTACTTCAACTAAAATATTTTCACCGATATTATATTGAAACGGCATAACATTCTGCTTCCTTGCTACATGCATGTGTGTAGATCTTTGGTAATTTATTTCCATGCCCCATTTCAGGCACCACGCTTGTAACGACTGAAGACACTTATATATTCATCTGATCTTCCGGGGAAGCCACAGGAGAGTAAATAACAGTCATCAGCAAAAAGTTTCATTTTGACAGGCGATTTAATGATAGCAGAAATATCATTCATATATTCCAAAAACAAAAGCGGACCTATAACGGAACCCTGTGGCACCCCCGATAGAATTTCACGCTTATCTGATACTGTGATTTCTATTTTGACAACTTGATAGCGGTTACCTAGATACGCCTGAATCCTTAGTACTATATTTTCACTGATTCCTAATCTGGGCAGTTTAAAAAAAAGTTTATGACGCGGAGCTTTATTGAAAGCCTTCGCGAAGTCCACACAGACCCCATCCACCTGCTGACGTTCGTCTCTAACCTTGCAAAAATCGTTCACTGTTTAAATCAACTGCGTCACTGTCAAAAGGGCGGCCCGAAAAGCATGCCGGAATGAACACAAAAAGTCGTTCATTTCCAAAAAATGAAGGATATGTTTAGCTATTACGTGTTCAAAAACCTTGCAACATACGGACGTGAGTGAAAACGGTCTATAGTTCTTTACAAGAAGTCGATTACCGCTTTTAGAAACCGGAACTACTATTGTGCTGCGCCAGTCATTAGGTAAAGAATGATCCTGCAATGACTTTTCAAATAAAATTTGCAAGTAATAGGACAACCACGATTTCTTAGGTTCCGGAGACAGCAACTGCTGACAAATGCCTTCCCTATTGTTGCGAATGTCGTGCATCGAATATGGCAACGTGTAAATTGTGGTATTTTCACTCTCAATGTCATTTGTATCCCTACTAAAGACCGACTGGAAGAGATTATTAAACATTATTGCAATATCATTTTTATCAGTCACTTCATCATCCCCGTCCATCATCTGTTCAATTGCGTTCTCCCTCACCGAAAAATATCGCCAGAACTTTTGCGATGAGCTTTTGAGGAAGCTAGCCAGCGTTGTGTTGAAGTAGGTACGTTTTCTTCGAATCTAGTAACGCTGTTTTGAGCTTTTTTGTGGTGTTTGAAAGTTCTGCCTCTCTATTTTTTTTTATTTCGTAGCCTTTTTAGCTTGCGCTAACTGAATCTCGCTAGTGGTCCAAGGATTGAGCTGCTTTGATTTCTTTGAGCGAATAGGAACAAATTTATCAAAGCAATATCTTAGTGTGCCCTTGAAATGTTGCCACAATTCCTCTACACTTTTATGGTGTGATGCATTTGCAAACTGATTTAATTTTGCTTCTAAGACGTCTAAGATAGACGTGTCGTCTGCACGCCTGCAATTTTGGACGCGTAATAAAACATGCGATGTTTTACGGACTTGAGTGCTCAACAGCGCATTTAAACAGATCATCTTGTGGTCAGTGTTAGTACTTAGAGGCCGGTGAAGCTTGTAGGCATCAACCCTTTTGTTCTAGGCAAGAATTAGTCGTTTCCCTGTTTGGCCCCTAAAACGAATTTCTATTTTGAGCATAGATAGGGTATAGCGACATCCCGTTTCACTTGTGGTCAGCTTCACAGCATTTGAAATAATAATGTTCCTTTAGAATTACTTTTTTAGAATTTACCCTTTAATATAACACATGATGATTGATAACGTGGCAAGATTTGTCTGCTGTAATTTTATGTTTGTGGTAAAGTAAACAAAACTAATAGAATTATCCTTAGATGATGTATTTGAATTTGAGCAATTCTCGTCGAAAAAGGCCCGCATGCAGTGTCCCGCTGCATCAGCTTACAGCTTTTATCTTTACGTCATGTGGCCGACCTGATAAGAGTGAGACCTTTGTTTGTGCACTTCTCCGTTCTCATAAACATTATTCTGCCTGGCTCTATTTGGTGCTGTTCGAATGTAGGAAAAGGGTCTGTGCTGCCAAGAGAGCCATTCAGCGGTTCATGTTGGACATGAAAGCCTGTGGTATTTACCTTGTAGTATTTGTCGTAGACCTTGCCAAGTGCTTTGATCTCCTTACGCACGTTGACCGCAAGGGAGATGAGCGTCAGGTGGATGAGCACCAGGAGCAGCGTGAACAGCACGATCTCTACGACGCGGGACTCAACATAGTGGAACATAGCGGGTCCACATCCTCGAGTGTAGATCCGCTAGAAGAGGGGAATAAGGGAAATCAAGGACAGAGAGCGGCGGGGGTTATCTGGCGTTCCGAAGTTTCGGACGTCACCTTTTAAAATACTACGGTGCTACTGTTCCCCACTCTCAAAACTGGTCACACCGTACTTCCAACTCTAGTAACGATGGTTTCTTGCTTTCCACAAAGGAAGAGAGGAAGAAGCCCTCCTTTTTACAAAAACAAAATCTAAAAAAAAAGATATAAATCGCGAAATAACGAGCCAATGTTAAATGCGCTATCGCGTCTACTTGTATGACTGTATGACAAAGCTTGAGCGTTCCCTTATTCAAACTGTCAAACCGTTTACATCATTGCTAAACCATGCAAACTATTTAACTATGTTAAAGCCATGCTAAAACCCCCTCCCCAATTTTCTTTACTCTTTCATTCCTCGTTTCCCTCGCAGCTGAGATGACGTGCCCATCAGGATGGTGAGACATCCACTGCGATTTTTCTTTCTTGATACGAATATTTTTTCCTCAGCAGGTTTGATGTCGGTGCACTGTAAATGTTAGTAGGTGGTCAAAATCATTTCTGAGGCCTTTATTACGTCACGTATTGTATCGCGATATTGTTAAAACCGTGTTGCGCAGATCCGCAGTTGGCGCAGTGATAGAAAAATAAAGACTGTGGCTCTGGCAGGTTGATTGCGACAGAGCATATGGTCACGTACTGACCGGTGGGTGAGTTGTAGACCGTCGCGTGACAAAATATTACGAGACACTTTGGCGACTAAAGTGGTGAAAGGCGCAAACCTGAGGGCCGCATTCTGCTATGCATTTGTTGCGAATGTGGCTGTGAATGATGCTACGAGTAAAAAGGGTGACTACTGTTTCACATTCCTCCCTTCCTTTATGGCATGGTACATGTGTTCGTGGAAAATTGTGACAGATACTGCGCCTTTTCTATCCTGTAAATCAATTTCAAACGCTGCTGATGGCTGATGTACTAAAGCTTCCTAGGCATCTGGGTCTGCTGCTTTTCGCTGTGTGGTGCGCCGTTCGAGGAAGCGGCAAATGAAAGGGCGCACGGACGCCTGGATCGGACGCCCAGTGGGGTCAGCTTCGTATATGCATGAATCGCCTTGTGACGTCATGACCTGTCGTGACAGTACATCGCGTGCCCCTTGTCGAACACAACCAGCATTTTATTGAACGCATTAAAGAAATGGAGGTTCGATCCCTCGGTGGGAGACAAGGTTTATTAATTTATTTTTCAAGTTCAGAGACACCGCAAAAGGGTGACACCTTTGCTGACAACAACGATGAGCCATTAAAGGCTTTCGCTTTAATATTACATGGCAGGATCTACAAACTACAAAATTACTGATTTGTGATGGATCACGCAGCCCAAATCGCGTGGTTTTAACCTATGTTGTGTATTTGTCGAGAATATTCTCTGTGTGTGTGTGTGTGTGTATGTGTGTATGTGTGTGTGTGTGGAGCAATTTTATTTATGTGTAAAATCTGATAATAAATTAGGCAATAAAGGAAAAAAAGACAGGAGCTACAAAATGGGGCGTCGATATTGAGATGCGTGGTTGAGATGAGACTTGAGCCTTTCAGGACCCTTAGGCTATGATTACAGTCGTCGCCATCTAACTCTAGGTGGTGATGGTAAGACATGCTACTCCTAGGATACGCAGGTACATCAGCACGGTTTCGCTAAAGCGGGGCTCTATGGATACCCTCGTCGGGAGGTCTTTCACATGAATTACGAGTGAATGGTTAAGTGTATGTGAGGAACAATACAGGCACAAATTAAGGGATTTTAGGTATCGCAAGTGGCAAAGTGGAAATGACACATCGAGGATCACCAAGAGCGACCAAGAGTGGCCAAAGAGGTTTGGTTTATGTGGTTTAAATTCCTAAATCGACTCATGCCATCAGAGACGCCGTAGTGAAGAAATCCGGAATATTTCAATGACCTGGGGTTCTTCGACGTGCACTGACATCACACAGCACACGGGCGCCTTGCTTTTCGCCTCCATCGAAAAGCAGCCGCCGAGGCGGGGATTCGATTCCGCATCCTTGGGAACAGTAGTCGAGCCATTTGCCGGCTCATGACTCGCGAGGGATGAATTTTTCTCAATTCGAACCGCATAGGAACGCAAGTGTAAGACACTTGTTATACTAGAACTAATATTGTAGAATTTTGTACATGTCACGCTCCACATGAATGCTTCCCATGATGATCATGGGGTGGAGGAAATACGTTTCAGAGATCATAATATTTATTTCGAGATGTTCCTACCTGCTGGTAGTCGAAATGTTGGTTAGCTGACTGAGGCTTCCCTCATCCCTTATTCTGTTTGCTTTGTTCCCACTGAAATCACATGAGGCAAGAATCCCGTATTCTTAGAACTTAAGTTTAAGGGAAGAATTTTATTTAAATAAAATCTCTTTTACAAGCAGTTACATGTAGAAGCCAAATACGAAGGGCATGCACACATCCCGAAACTAGTTTGGTGTATGAAGGAATCCAGCGACTCTGTCACTGATGTGATTTTGAAAATATTATATGGCACGAAACGGACATAACTGAATTATGCTGCTGGTGCAAGAGTTGAATAACAATCATGATCAATGCTCAACATAAACAAGCACATAACACGACGGAATGAGGTAGCCTGTGCATTGTACCTGGACGAGTTCGTGTTTTATTTCCCTGGGAGAATATGCACATCATAAATAATCATCTGAAGACCCTTCAACCAAGCAGAAAAGCACATACCTTCCACGCATCCTGCTCCTTCAAATTCATGACACCACGGCCACACAGTGTAGTCATGACAGTCCCCTCGTCTTCAAGGGGTTCAAGGGAAGGTTGTCTTTCTCCTTTCCTTCCCTTCTTATTCTTCGTGTCTTCCTCCCCTGTGCTTTGCGTTTCAGGGGGAAAGTCGTCGTCCAGGCCGAACTCCGCTTTTTCGCGTCTTCGACAGCAAGACGGTGGCACCGAGCATCGCTCGGCACTCGGGTTGGTAGGGCTGCAGTTGAAGTACGCGTTGGCGTTCCAGTCGCGGTACGCGTTCTCCGTCATGCCGCAGCAGCGCAGTGTGGACTGCACGTAGTCGATCTCCTGCCACATCGAAATTAAAAATAAAAGGAGAACTGTTAAGTGGCCGCTGCTGACTGGCAAACGTACTTTCCTAATCAGTAGTAGTGTAGCCTATGCACTGTTGCGTGGCTGGCTGCTCACCAAATGGTTTTTCATGTTTTCGCCAACAATGATCGCTTCAAATAGAAAAATACAGATTGGAACACTAGCGAACAACTCTATGAGCCACAGTAACCCCATACAGATTTCTCATACTAAACTGTTATAATTCTCATATAATCACATACAAATATCATTCAATGTATGAGAAATATATGAGATTGTATGAGATTTGTATGAGTTTAGTTGAGCTTTGTATGAGAAATCTGTATGAGGTTATTGTGACTCATACGGTGTTTTCGCTCGGGATATATGCAAGCTTTGAAGTGGCACGCACGTAAGAAAGCGTCGCAGGAATCGAGCGCACCTGCATTTGATGTATGCACCAAAAGGTTTCCTCAAACTGCTCGCATCCGTGTGGTCTTTCATGGCGAACTAAGTGGTGGCCTCAATCTGCGAACTTGCAGTCTAAATAACATTACTAAATGCGTATCGATAACACCCACGCGGTAAATCTAGTGATAGACATCAGGTGGATGCTATTTCTGAGTTCTTAGCGACCAGTGTTTGTCCTCGAAGTCCAGCGAAAGCCTCCCAGGGCTGTAAAGGTATTGCTATGAGCATCTTGTTCTTATTCAACGCAATAGACTCGCTTAGTTGGCTAAGTGCTTCAGCTGCTGATGGAAACGTACTGGCACCTTAAAGCCGAAGCATTTCATTAGGAGCGAACTAAAAGAAAGCTGTACCTTTAAGTTATGGCAACTTCTATTGAAAACACCAGAGGCCAGATTATGTAGCGCTTTCGATACAAGTAGTCTCAAAAACTCTCATAGAACCATGGTTATATTGACTGCTTTTCCCATCGGTCAGCGCGGACCAATAGAAGCAGGGATTTGTCAGTTTTGTAAATTATATTTTTGTTATTGCCGTATGTAATCTGGAAGAGAGAGAGAGAGAAATAACATTTATTGCACCCGTCAAAGGTTGGTGAGGATCCGAGGCGAAGCTCTGTCCCAACCATGTTCTCCCCCTCAGCCGTCGACCTGGATCCCTTGGATCTTAGCAGCGGCCAGGGCAAGACGGATGACTTCTCGTTGCCCTTTTTCGTCCTGCTTGAGAAGTAGTGCCTCCCAGGACTCATCTGTTCGGTCAGGTTCTCCAAATCTAGGACACGTCCATATCATATGGATCATGTCCGCTATGCCATCGCAACGTTTGCACCTGGGGCTAAAAATTTCCGGGTGCCACTTGCTGTAAAGCTGGGGGTTCGGGAATACTCCAGTCTGTAGCTTACGCCACATAACCTCCTCGCTTTTGTTGAGTTGCTTACACGCTTTTGGTAGTACTGATCTGCCTAATTTGTAATGATTTAGGATATCTTGGTAGGTGTTAAGGTCATCGTCGAACTGCAGGGGCTCCTCATCGCGCAAGGGGTACGGGGTTGCGCATAAGTCGTCACTGGGATCCCGGAATGTAGCTAATCCTCGGGTCAGTACGTGCGCTTTCTCGTTCCCCCTCAACCCCTGGTGCGCCGGTGTCCAAACGAGCGCGACCTGCTCTGCCGGTGGTGAACCACTGGCTAACACTCTTGCTGCTATTGCCGAAATGCGGCCGGCGTCAAAGTTTCTAATCGCTGATTTCGAGTCTGTAACTATAATTTTGACCTGTTGTTGTGTTAGAGATAGCGCGATGGCCACCTCTTCCGCCTCCGTTGTGGTCGATTTTCTGGTGCTGCAGCATACTACCGAGCCCCCGTCTTCTCTAGTTGCTACTGAAACACGTCCCCTACCGTTCGCGCATTGTGCGGCATCTGTATATAAGACGTCCTGTCTTCCCTCAAAACGGGCTTGCAGCGCTGTTGCTCTATCACTCCTCCGGCTCTCATGGTAAACGGGGTGCATGTTTTTGGGGAGCGGAGGTATTTTTAATTTGTCTCTAACCTGTCTAGGTACTTTTTCTGTACGTCTGGAGCATGCTTGCGGCTCATACCCCAGTTTTCCCAAAATGTTCCGACCAGTACGACTGCGCAGCAGTCTCTGGTATTGTGAAGTCCTTGCAGCTTCAATGAGCTCTTCGAGGGTATTGGAGACCCCTAGTCTCATAATCTTGTTTGTTGATGTATTGGGTGGTAAACCTAGTGCCGTTTTTATCCCTTTACGAATGAGAACGTCAAGTTTCTCCTTTTCTGCCTTGTGAAGCCGTAAATACGGCGCCACGTAGACTATCCTACCGATTATAAAAGACTGCACTAGCCTAAGGAGGTTAGCTTCTTTCATTCCCGCATGTTTGTTTGCGATCCGCTTCAGGAGTCTACAGGTTTGACTCGTGCTAGCGTCTAGCCTCTGTATTGTTTCCGAGTTCCTGCCGTTGGCCTGAATTCGTAATCCCAGAACTCTAATGGTTTCCACCGATGGTATAACGTTACCGTTGACCCTGAGTGTTATTTTCGGGTTATCCTGCTTTATACGTCGACGATGGGGCGATCGCATTGACGTGAGAACGAGCGCTTCCGATTTCTCGGCCGAACATCTGAGCCCGATCGGTTCTAAGTATCTTTCTATAACTTCGATTGCCCGCTGGAGTGTCTGTTCAATTTCACCGTCACTGCCCCTGCACATCCACAGAGTCAGGTCATCTGCATATAATGTATGGTGTAGCCCTTGGATTTCGTCTAGTTTTAATCTGTAATCTGGAAATGTAATCTGGAAAGAGCTGCTCTACTTTACTCCATACCTCATCTGTATGACATTTCTCAGTGCCAGTGTGTTAATTCAAACCAGTAAAAATCCTAGCAAAATAGAGTGCAGCTTAATTATTTCGAGTGGATGAAAAAACAAAGAAACATGCAGTTCAGTCGCCTATGATGCGGTCTTCTTGTCCTTTTTAGCCACTTCATAACCGTACATTTCATCTGCTCTCTTGACAGCATGCTATTCTTCCCTTCGATTGCAGTCCCCTAAAATCTCCTGTGTTACCTTAAGAGACAAGAGGTTGTCGTTTCTTCGCATTGCTTCACAGCACATGCACATTTCTTCAAGCTTTCAGCGGAATATTAACTTGCTCCTCTTTCCAAAGATGTTCTTTTAATCTTATCCTCATTACTCACCATGGAGGTTGTTCAGTCACTAATTTTAGACACTGAGCATTATGGGTTAGTCACAGCCTCGCCATTCCTTTCTAAAACACCTGGCTGTAGCTGGCAGATGAAACGGCCGAGCACTGACTGAACACAGGGTTGCCTGACGTTACATTTGGCTAGAGCCGCCAACTCGAAATTCTCCTTTCATATGAGAGGGTGATATCAGAATCAGGCTTCCAGGACCCTTAAATTCATGTTGCCCATTGATCACTTAGGCACGTTCATATGGCCTTGTTAAAGCGAGGCTTTATATGTGTCTGGTAGCCTACGTTAACCTTAAAAGGAATCTTAAATCTCGCCCATAAGTTTATTCCGTACAACACCTCCACGTAGAAACTCCTAGCGCTGTGATTGCACAACACCTTTGCGAAACTGCGAGAAGCGCACATCAACGCGCAACTGCGCAGGTTGCAACAAACACCGACGGGCAGAGAACTGCTGAAGAAGCTAGGATGGTCAGACCAAATGAAAGAAATACAGAGAACCACCGACATTCCGGACGAATATCGCAAAACAATAAGGATAGCAGCAATCCCAAATAACATGGACCCAAACCCTCATACGTACCGCAGAGAGGCAACAGCCGCATACCTGCAGAAGGTAATAGCCCCAGAAGAAACGATGGTATATGTGGATGCGGTCACATACGTCAGGACGAGTGGGCAGGAACACTCAAACGCGATAGCGACGCTTGTTGACTCGAATCTACGAGAAGTGACCAGCGCATCGCTGAAAGACTGTTCGGTCGTCGAGGCCGAGGAGGTAGTCGTAGCTATGACCCTGGCGGAAGGCTACAGGAAGAAGCAGTCACTGACAATTTTGACAGACTCGCAAGCAACGTGCCACAACTATCTGCGCGGCAGAATCGGTCATCGAGCGATCCGCATAATTCGTTCGAGTGGTCACCCAACGAAACAACCTGAGGAAGAAGATCTAATCAGACACACAATCGTGTGGACACCGGGGCACACCGGGGTAAGGGGAAACCAGAAGGCGGACGAGATAGCTCAAAGTTCCGCTCAATACCGGGCACCTAACACGTGCGACCCTCTGGACAACGACCCGGTACCCCAAGAGTACTCGGCAATCCTGAACTACTACAAAGGCCACAGAATGCGGTATCCACCCCCGCACAGATCCCTCAGCAAGGAAGACTCCATCACGTGGAAGCAGCTACAGACAGGTTCCTTTCCGAACCTACACACACTACACAAAATGTACACTACACAATACACAAATAAATGCCCATGGTTTTTAGAGACACCCACGCTATATCACACGACGTGGGAATGTCTGGGAATTCCAGTAGCGCCGATCATAACAAACCCGAGTGTGGAGCAGTGGGAGGGAATGCTCTCCAGCGACCGGCGGGAAGACCAAAAAGGTCTGATCCGACGGGGCCAGCTGGCGGCGGCATCCTGCGGGGCCCTGGAATAAGGGCAGACGACTACCGCTACGGAAGATGGTAGACATCTAATCACCACAAACTCTATAGATGAAATAAATGTTTATTCTTTCTCTCTCTCTCTCTCTCTCCGTGTCCACACATGCTCCGGGACCTCACAAAGAAGCAACGTGTACGTACGTTGCGGTAGTCCACGTTGTCCCGGTAGTGGACAATGAGCTCAGTCGTAATGTGAGAGATAACGAACTCTCGCCCTATGATTGGCAGGAAGAAGATGAGGATGACCAAGATAATTTCAGCGCTGACGAAGGCTCCCTGCAGCGTGCTATAAGTGTCCAGGAGTGTGACGTTTTGTCGTAGCGCGCCGAGGAAGCCGATCAAAGCGACGACGAAGATGACCAGCGCCACGACCATGAACACGACTTCGAGGTGCAGGAACAGATAGACGAGCCAAGTATTGGGCGACGTCGAGGCTGGCGTGGACTCCTGTTCTACGTAGGCGTACAAGGAACCCAGGAATAGTAGTCCGGAAACTGCGATAGAGCGGAAATGCATATATAGTCTGAGGCTTCAGACTATTCAAGTCACAGATCGTTGGCTGGAGTGGCACATGCCTTGAAAATAAAGTACAGATCAACATGATAGGCGGTACTTGGAAATACTTCTCAACAGATTCTCATAAGTGACTCCAAAGACAAATTTGCCTGTTTTCAAAGGTCATCGTTCCGTTGTTCTACTATCACTTCAGACAAACTTTATCGAAGATGTAAGTAGTGCGGCTGAAATGCGTTTGCAACTATTACATTTCACTCGGTTTTATGCATTTCAGTCTTTGTTTTGCATTGGAAGTGATAATTCGTTATCTAGATTATGGATGTTTGTTTGTTCAGAAGCGTGAATATAAACGTATCTCCATGAAGTGTGGAACTGACAGGACTGTAATGTAAAATGTACGCCCCGGATATCATATTGCATCTTCGGAAAAAGCTACTTTGATTTTCTGTGTGTTTCTACTTCGAGGTTAATTGAAATAATACAGCGTTACGTAACTATCACAACAAGATTATCTGATAGTTTGAGAAGACTGTCGACCGTCGATGCCACCTTGTGTTCGAAGCCAAATCTGATGCGCTGGTTACATATTTACTAGTAATATTCTAGGGTGCCAATATTCTAGAATGTTTCTCACAGTTTTCTTTTATTACCACGATAAGAAGAGAGATTTCGAAACGTGAAATATTTTTTCCTGCCAAGCTTTGAAGAACAATAAAAATACTGCTGTTAGATCTTTCGGCTAGACTGCCTTTTTGTAATAACGTCTCATATAATTTGTTAGAAAGTATGAAATATTTAAACGTTACATTATATAGTTATTCGCCCAAGATAGTGTACGCGAAGGCACTTTGCAAGATTCACATTTTTAAGCCTTTAAGTATCCCAAGTTGTAAAAATTTTCCCGAAGTGCCCCTCTATGACATCCTCCTATACTCCCGTATATATTCAAGAGAAGGTCCTTAATTATATTTCAGTCAGTTATATGCAAATCTAGCCACTGAAACTTACGATTGCTTTAAAGGATAAGGAACCTAACCCGTTACGCGAGAGCAGATTCTTTATGAGATCAGTTGAACGTATTGTGTGTGTCTTGCTTCCTACTTCTCTACGGTTGACTTTCGAATGAAACCGTTTTCGGACGATAAAACTTAAACGGCCATAACGATTCTTTATGCTGGAGATTGAGCTAAAAATCTCAGAGTGTGCCCTGCAAAAAGTGCAATTGTGACGCACTACAATTGTGCCGTACTGCTTGTAAGTGAGCGCAAATATCATATTTTCCCGCAATAGATAATCCTATCAATCATCCCGAATTTCGTTTAGAAGTGGCGCAATTATTCTGTGCTGACAGAAGATCGACGCGTAAATCCTGTACCAAGTGTACGTTCATGCACTGTATGCTCTAAAACATTGCACATGCTAAAATTTAATTTCTGTGTTAGAAGATTCAAGCTCGCCTTACCGATTATAAAGAAGAAGTTGCACCCTGATAGGGGAAGGAGCAGGCTTGGGTTGACGTCCAGGATTGTGGTGTCCGACAACTCGTACAGAGGCTCATTTATGGACTCTGATTCGCTCTCAAACAGTTCCGACTCGAGCACAGGGGAGAACGGGCTGGCCACAGTTCCTGGAGTAGGTGCTACTGACGGCGCGGGAAGCGGCACTGGGGGAATAGATGCATACACCAGAGCCTTGCTTAGTCGAAGATGCGGTCAAATTTCCCAAGAGGCAAAACGGCAAAAGCAGAGCGTGTGTGAAGCCACCTTATCTAACGTAAGAATGCGTGGGGAATGAATTGACTTGCTTGCAAATAAAACTGAAGATGACGAATATATACAGCCCGAATTTATATGAGACGACAGAAACACGATAGTAATTAATGAACATAGAACTACTGCGAAAACGTTATGGCTGAGAAATATTTTTGCAATGAAATGTGCCTGGGATATTTTTGTTTTTTACAAAGCAATGGGCATGGACATCGTGTGCAACTGAAAATATCGTTAGCATTGACTGCCCGCTTGTTCTGAATAGTCGAAGTGTGAGTCAGCAGATGAACCTGGCAACAATGTGTCCTTCATGCTGATGCGGCCTTAGTGGATCATTTACACATTAAGCACAGCAGTAAGCACAATCACATAGCTTCGGAAACGTGCTCTGATTTATCGCAATCGGTTGTTGATATGAGGTGAACCCTCAAATATGTAATGCCCGTAAAAATAAATGCATTAGAGAAAAGTAATATCCGATTTCTAGTCTACATTTATTCCGTCGGTTGTAGTACCTTTCCTTGTTTTTTTTCTTTCTTTTTCTTTGAGCAGAGCGCTTTCTGATTGCACCGCCAACAAGAAAGCGAAGAATGGGATTTTAACAATCTGCCTTGCTTCTGTTCGAAATTAACTTTCGCGTAAAAGGTTATTTAGCAAGAGCAGCTTGGATACATCATTAGCGACGATGCTTGTAATTGCACGGGCTACGGCTCCCCTTTCTCGCTTTATACTTTCACTCCTACCTTCCTTCCTTCCCTTACGGCGCGGTTCAGGTGTCCACAGAAACAAGTGTGACAGATACTGCGCCTTTTCCTTCCTGTGAACCAATTATTATTCAGTCGTCTAGTAATAGACGAAAAAAAAAAAAGGTTACTAAAGGTCTATATTTTAAGGGTTTGACGTAATAGATTTCATAACTCCCGTTCATCACCTCCTCGTCCCTCGTTGAGACATCTGTACTTCGCTACTATTAACACGTTTGTAACTATCGTTGCTATGCGTTGTTACTACAAATTTGTTCGTAGCGTTTGTTACTCGCAGCAAAAGTGTCTTGTTAGGATATATTCCTATTTCAACCTCTCATTGAAATGCGAAAAACGAATTGGCAGTGTGCCACGTCATGCGGCCTCGTGACGTCACACAGCCTGTCAACCAATCAGTGTCCGATATGTCAATTGGCAACTACCGGCCGTCAGAATTATACAAGCAGTTTTTCGCTGACAATTCCGAAAGTTGATTTAGTGGAGAACAGTCTTCTTTAACGATATATCTTTAGTATATTATCTCTGAGTCTTGAAACGATGCATTTGTGTGAGAGAATGACTAGGTTTAGATGTGCCCTGAAATAAAGTTCGAGCTGAACAAAAGGACAGGAACAAAGAATTGAATACAAAAACATTTTTTTTTCGTGCAGCTGTCCAGCTCGAATCCTTTTCTCGTTATTAATCTAACTCCATCGAAAATGTTTCCACAAAGGTTTATCTAGTTTTGAAATGTAAAACTAAAAAATGGTTGCTGGAGCCTAATATGAAAGTTCCGAGACTCACTGTAGATTTTGACTTATCATAACTGCTCACCCCCACATGCAAAAAAAAAAAAGCAAGGATCAACGTCCCCCTCATTATCATTGCCGGCACCGCTCATGAAAGGAACGATTTCTGTGGAAGGTAAATTCCATTGATGATTAATTTGCCAGTGATGGGTTCTCCAATCATGGCTCCGGAATTGACTTCCCACGAGCTTTGATACAGGTACCTATAGTTTCGGCCATTACGAACGCGCCTCCTACTATGTTATAGGCTGCCCACTCTGACGTTTATCCTACGTGTTCTACCTTACAGGAATGTATTATCTGAGGAAAGCTCTCAATGCTGATAGTCGGGGGGGGGGGGGGGGGGGGGGGGAGTTGCTGTTCGGACTGGTTTGCTATCGAAAGAAGGTCTTGTTTTGACGAAACAGATGTGTCTGGCTGGCGTCCATGAAGTCGTCGCCATTTATTTACTATGGCAATTGCTTTAAAACGATGTCGCGGTAGATGTAGACGCGATACGGTGGAGAGCTGCGTTTATATGCTGAAAAATGTATTTAGGCACACTATTGTTTCCGCACTTCGTGGCCGCGGACAAGGCTTTGGCACAAAATAACAAACATTGAGAAACATTAGGCGGGAGACATGGGGGGTGGGGGGGGGGGGGGGGGGGCTTTAAGAGTATGACGGGTTAGCGCAAGCTACCAGCCCCCATATTAAGCCCCGCTCCCTGCAGATGAAGTTAGGTGATGTTAGGAAGATAGTGAGAGACCGGAAAACGTGGCGTGACATGGTCCATAGGGTCACGAAGAGTCGGACACGACTGAACGACTGAACTGAACTAATCAAGCCATGTGGCCTAGGTGTAACGTGAATGCAATAGTCCTGGCACGGTGATTTTGATATCACCCTTTCATAAGAAAGTGGAGGCCAGAGTTGGCAGCTCCTGCCAAAGGTAGTGTTATACAACCTTATGTCCAGTATTGTGCTCTGCCATGTCAGTTGCAGCGCCATGCTATTGCTTTTTCTCTCACAACGCCAACGTGGGCGGACGGTCGACGACACTAGATTTTCGGTGAACGCGACCTTTACTGCTATCGCTTTAAATTGGGCCACGCCAACTTGAAATCTCCTTGTGAAAAAAAACAACAAATATTTCAAGGCAAATCCGCAAATATGATACACAGGAAAGTGGCAAATTCAAGTAGCGCGTGACAAAAAGAGACCACTGTACTCTCTAAGTACTATGATTGAAAGGTGAAATGCAGTATAATGAAAGTGTGCCGCGAAGCACTAAGTGCCACGAATGAAGGCTGAGGTGCAAAAGAAAAAAACAAAAACAAGTTGTGCCGCGAAACACTAGGCACTATGAATGAAAAGTGAAATGAAAAAAGAAACAATGGTGTTCTACGAAAAACGGCAAAATATTCCTTACTACAGCCGACTATATTCACTCAAGAAGTGCTTGAGACTGGGCTAGTTGGAACATCTTCTCATAAATGCTGCGCTGCTTAGTTGTACACGGATGTTGCGCTTAACCTCAGCGTTTGTCCAGTTCCTTTGTCCGTGTACAACTCAGCAGCGCAGCATTTCTGAGGAGTATATTCACTCACTCTGATCGGATGCCTTGGGGCCTATCGCCGCGTTCAGGGTATACATGGACGGCCGCTTGTCAACTCCCGCCGCGACAGGTGTCAGTGGCGGACCTTGACTGCGCCCACCAGTGGCCATACCGGGTCTATGCACAGGGGAAACGGCGTCGTTCGCGTTCGTTGTTCCTGCCTGGTTCAAGCCCGGAGCAGTCGCCGATATTGCTCGGCCGGTCATCTCAGGCTTCGCAAACAGCACCGTGCTTTCTTCGATCCCTCCGTCCGCTCGCCACGCCCGTCGGTTCCGGGGTTTAGACGGAAGTGCGACGAGAACTTGCGCTTCTTGCGTGTCTCCTGAGCTTGCCACTGACAACGCTCTCTCCGAGTCCACTTTGGTGACCCAATGTTTTGGTGCTGGCCGCTCAGATATAACCCAAGGTTCCTGAGCAGAAATGAAAATAGTACCTTTATTTCGATCGTCACACGATGCCTCTTGTTCTCATCTTGTTGTAGAGCCATTGTGCGAAATGTACAGTCCACCTAATTTACTCAAAACCCACTTACTGTGCCTTTCAGTGTTCTGTCTGTTAGCATTACGAAATCAGGCAGGTGCTAAGAGCCTTTGTCGTTTTCGTGCAAAACATTAAAACTTTCCTGAGCGTTGTACGTGTTCACCTTCAGGAACAGAAAGAACCAATGGGCTTGAAATTTTTGCCAAATGTATGTAGTCTTTGCCAAAAGTAACCAGGCCGCAGGGTTTACTCTTCAGTCGTGTTAAGGGCTCATGATTTACCCCAAAAGGGAAAACGTGGTCTTCAGAGATAAGATGAAGTGGCTTTCGTTCCGCACAGGTGACTAAGAATTTGGAATGTCTTAGAAATGCTAACTATAGGGCTAAGAAGCAAACCGCGCAGCCTGGTTACTTTTGACAAAGACGGTACATATCGCATAGCTTTTGACAGTAAGCCGTCGTCAGCCTTATTTGAATCTGGGGTATATTATATTACGAAAGATAAATGTCAAAATTAGTAATCGACAGATGGCAGGGCATGCTGTTGACCAACCGTCGCTGCATGGTAGCCCTGATAATTTTCACTAATTTTAAAATAGTTTTGGAGAATTTATGGCGCTAGATTTTTGAGGAAACGAAGCGCTGGATGCAGCATGTCGGACTCCATACGGAGCATGGCCTTTTAAATTAACAGGAAATGGAGCGCTTTTGAGGCATATGTCCGATTCCATAACGCATTCTTGTGAAGCATTTTAATGTATGGTTTCAAATATTATAGTGTGCTTTGTCGGACAATTCTACGAAGCACTTCGCAGCTGTTAATGAACACCCGTCTCCATTAGCGCTTTATATAAATAGAAAATATACTGAAGCATTTGTTTGGACGCCTTACATGTCGCGTTCGTTTCCACATGGTACGTTTCACAAAGCTGGAAAATGCCTCACCTTCGAGACCGCGTTGCACACCTGCATGTTCAGTTCTAAGATGCACTTGGATGTTGCTCAAGAAGGGATGACCTGACAGAAGCACAGTAGAAACAGAAAAGACCTTTTTTCCCCTGCAATCCTAAGGGATGCCACCCTAGTTTTTACCCCCAGCCGGCCCTGCGATGAAGGCTGCGCCATCGCATCTTGCCCAGGGTCTTTCTCTATACCGATATTTGGTCACAATTTGGTCACAAGTAGTTTAGGATAATTTATGGCGCTACATTTTTGAGGAAACGTAGTGCTGGATACAGCATGTCGGACTCCATAAGAAACCTGGCCTTTTAAATTACCAGGAAATGGAGCGCCTTTGGAGCATATGTCCGATTCCTTAACGCATTCTTGCGAAGCATTTTAATGTATGGTTTCAAATATTATAGTGTTATTATTATTATTATTATTATTAATATTATTATTATTATTATTATTATTTTTTTTTTTTTTTCAAGATGGCGCCCAGTAAGGACGCATGTGCGCTGTGCTCCCGCCCGTTTTTTGGCAAGCAGCAGTTTTTACGATGTGCCGACTGTGCGAAACGTGTTCACACGAAGTGCGTCACCTGGGCGGATGACGAGCTGCAACTTCTGAAGTCCGGCTCTCGGCCATTCTTGTGTAATTTGTGTGCGTCGTCGTCGTCTGACGGTGTTAGGCTTAGCGACGGTGGTGCTAGAGTCCCTGGTGCCCTGCTCCTGCCCAGCCACCCGACCGGTTTTCCCCCTTCAGCCGCGACCGGCGAACATGGCGGTGAGTTTGCCTCGCTACGGGCTCTCCTCCTCGACGCGCTTGAGGGAATCTCTTTTCTGAGCGATGAGGTTGCCCAGCTACGGGAAGAGAACGAGCGCCTTCGTGTAGAGAACTCGCGGGCTTTCGTACAACAAGCCGAGGTTATCGCCTCTCTACGTGCCGATGTTCACGGCCTACGCCAGGAGCTTGTGAGGTGCGCAGCTTCGCAGTGTGAGCGTCCTCTCGTCGAGCGTCCTCTCGTTGTCTCCGTGGGCAATCCTACCCGTGAGGAGCAGCCATCTGTGGACTACTCCGCCGCTCTTCATCGAGGGATAACTACTGGAGATATTACCTGTTCATCTTCTGCCTCTGCTCCTCGCCGTGCGGTTGACTTACCCAGTGCGATGAAGAAGCACCGAAGTCGAGCCATTACTGGCGCATCCAGCTCATCTGTCCTGAACGTTGCCATTTACCAAAAGAAGCGTCCGAAGACTATTTTCGTCTCTAAACTCAGTCCCGATACTACATCGGTAGACCTTACCAACCATCTAAAATCAGTGAATATTACTCCCATTTCCTGCCGGCAGCTGAAAACAAGGTACGACTCCTACTCGTCCTTCCATATTGAAATTGATGAAGAATCCTACAGTAAGCTTGTTGAGCCTTCGATGTGGCCGATGGGCTGCATTTACAAGGACTTTCGTGGGAAGCTTTACGACGATATGCTTCATCCCTCTGAACTGACGCAAAATTGCAGTGGCCCCTAATTTGGATATCTATTATCAAAACGCCCGAGGTCTTCGGACTAAGGGATCAGAATTTTTTTCTAGCGTCTTGTCCTCTTGTTATACCGCTGTTGTGGTTACCGAAACCTGGCTGTCAAGTGATATTCCTTCCAATGATTTCTTTCCAAATAATTACTCTGTTTTTCGTAGCGACCGCCCTGAAAGAGGTCCCAAATCAAGAGGAGGTGGAGTGCTCATTGCTATTGACAGTTTTGTGAAGTGTGTTCGACGTTCCGATCTGGAAACTGTTGAAGAATGTGTGTGGCTCGAGCTCACTTTAAATCGACATGAAAAACTTTTACTTGCAGCTTTCTACATTCCTCCGAATCTACCTCCTTCAGCCTATGATGATGTTCTGCTCTCAATCGAACATGTTATAACCCGTCATAGCGAACACAAACTTCTTATTTTAGGTGATTTTAATACTCCTGGTATCAACTGGAACTCACTTATTTCTTCTCACAACAATCATTACATATTAAGTAAGTGTAACGCTCTACTTGATTTTATAGCCTTTAACTCTTTGCAGCAACACAATTTCATTGAAAACTGTTGCGGTAATATTCTTGACATCTGTCTATCGAATTTTGAAAGTGTCCGAGTCTCGAGTTCAGACATACCGCTGACTCGCTGTGACAAATTTCACCCTCCGCTTCTAGTTACTACTGCTCTCTCTGCCTCACCTTCTACTAATTCAGATCGGGTGGGGAATTCGCCCCGTTTCGCGTATGCACGTGGTGATTATGTCGGTCTTTTCAATTTCTTCTCTTCCGTCGACTGGTCCCTTTTAAATGACATTAATGATTCAGATAGACAAGTCAGTCGCTTTACAGAAATAGTTCTTGATGGTATGCGTCGGTACATACCTTTGTATACTCCTACGCGCAGGAAGTTCCCTTCCTGGTTTTCAAGGGAACTAATAACGGCGTTAAAGCTCAAGGAACGGGCCCATCGTAAAGCGAAACGCCCTGGGTTTCACAATTGGGCAGATGAGTTTCGCCGTGTGCGTTCTCTTTGCAAACGCTTATACAAGCGGGACTACGACTCCTATCTTGAGTCTTTAGAGAGGAATGCCTCAAATCGTCCTAGTCAGTTCTGGCGTTACGTTCGCAAGCGTTCCATTAAATCAGATTTAAGTATCAGCTTAGTTGACTCTCAGGGTTCGGAAATTCGGGATGTTGCCGACAGTTTTGCACAACATTTTTCCTCCGTTTACAAACATCCACATTGTGATTCCGTTTGCCTCCCATCTGGTGCACTATCTAATTCCATTCTCTTTGACGAGGAGTTGATAACTGAGAGTCTTAAGCGTCTGAGACCATCTTTGTCTCCTGGACCTGATGGCATTCCAGCTGCCATAATTAAAGCCTTCAGTTATATCTTCGTACCAGTACTGACTGCCATATTTAATAACTGTTTAAAAAATGCTGCCTTTCCTCGCGTGTGGAAAATGGCACGCGTGTTTCCTGTCTTCAAGTCTGGAAACAAATCTGATGTTTCCAATTATCGTCCGATTTCTCTTCTATGTGCAACCTCTAAGCTGTTCGAATTAGCTTTGCACAGCGTACTTTCCTTCCATCTCAAACATATCATAGTACCGAATCAACATGGCTTCATGTCGGGCCGCTCTACTTCTACCAACCTTGTCACGTTTATGACGTATGCCTCTGCAGCAGTCCTTCAGAGGGGTCAGGTTGACACTGTGTACTGTGATATGAGCAAAGCTTTCGACGTTGTTACTCACTCACTACTTCTTGAAAAACTTCTACTCTCTGGCGTTGAAGTCTCACTCGTAGCCCTCCTACGCAACTATCTCCTTGATCGCTTCTGCTTTGTCAGTGTCAATGGACAGACTTCTTTCGTTTACCCTGCAACGAGTGGAGTTCCTCAAGGTTCAGTACTAGGCCCGCTTCTCTTCTCCGTTTTTATTAATGATGTTTCCGCGGCGATAAAGAACTCCTCGTTTCTTCTTTATGCTGATGATATAAAAATATTCAAGGTAATACATTCTTTTCAAGATTGCGTGTTGTTGCAATCGGACATATCTGCTTTTTCTGATTGGTGTGCGATGAATCGACTTACCCTCAATTCTTCCAAAACTAGGGTTGTGTCCTTTACTCGTAAAACACATAGCTTTCTCTACCATTATTCTGTGAAATCCGTGCTGTTGGATAGGGTTGATGAAATTAATGACCTTGGTGTACTTTTTGACCGCACCCTCAGCTTCTCCTCTCACACTAACCGCATTGCTCAGCGGGCTATGCGCACACTCGGATTCGTTTGCAGACTTTCGAGAGAGTTCCATACTCCACTTCCGTTCCTAAAACTGTACCTGTCCATATGCCTGCCGGTCTTGGAGTATGCGTCGGTTGTTTGGAATGGCACTTGCAAATCGAACTTGGACAAGGTTGACAGAGTACAAAAAAAATTTTTACGGATATTTCATTATCGCTTTCCTTGCGCAACTTCCCCCTCTCGCTCCACCAGGAGCGCCCAACTGAATCTTCCTACCCTTCACTGCCGTCGTATCAGACTTGATATCATATTTCTGTACAAACTCCTTCATGGCCACATTATGTGCCCTCAGCTCTTAGAGTACATCCTACTGCGCGTTCCGCAAAAGAGCATGAGGGAATTCAGACCATTTCAGGTTTCTCCTCTTCATTCCCACTCCCCTCTGGACAGGATGCAGTGGTTATTTAACTCTTTTTGTCCTCACCTTGACATCTTCCAAAACTCGCTCTGTTCATTTACATTGGATGTTCGTAGCGTTGTATTCTAAATAGTACTTTATCACTTAAAACTCCCACTTTCTAGCCTTAAATTGTATTTACTTCACTTTTTGCTTTTTCTCCTGTTCAATGCTGTCTGTATCGTGAACTACTTTTTATCCGTTTCTTACTTATATTTCAACTTTAAACTTTATATTCGAATCTTACTGCCCCTTGTTCAATTTTACTTCTTTATTGTATTATTCTGTATTTCTAGCCTGTGTTTTAAGTACCATGCACTTGTTGCGCCTGGAAGGGTTGTTTATTTTATGTATATTTCTATATTACTATAATCAATGTCAGTTATTTGTTGTTGTTTTTTTTTTGTCTTCTATCTACCGTTCGTTTTTTTTTTCTTTATTTCCTGGTGTGCTAAAAAATTCTCTCACTGTGTATATAAGTGATGCTACTCATTATTTGCTTACTTTCCGTGATACTTTTCGTCTGTTTCATTTCATGTATTATTTATTTCTTTTTTTGTGTTCTCTTTGTGTGTGTAAACATGTTAGTGCTTTTTCATTTTTGTTTCTTTTTTTTTTATTTGTGCTGCAGCACAAAGACCACATGGTTGTTCCTGCGCACATTAAATAAAGATTGATTGATTGATTGATTGATTGATTATTATTATTATTATTATTATTATTATTATTATTATTATTATTAT
>JAJIZL010024331.1:24497-50884 GCA_023969395.1 Amblyomma maculatum
ATTATTATTATTATTATTATTATTATTATTATTATTATTATTATTATTATTATAGTGTTATTAAGGGGAATATTATTATATTCCCCTCGTCTACAGTGAGAATGATAGCTGGATTCGGCGTTGAAAAGTTTTTATGGGTATATTTTAAATATTACCAATAGTTTATTCGCACATTTGGACAGCC
This sequence comes from Amblyomma maculatum, assembly GCA_023969395.1. Classification (NCBI taxonomy): domain Eukaryota; kingdom Metazoa; phylum Arthropoda; class Arachnida; order Ixodida; family Ixodidae; genus Amblyomma; species Amblyomma maculatum. The sequence goes on from JAJIZL010024331.1 coordinate 24,682, forward strand.
TTAGTGAAAACTGTTCCAAGCAACCGGGGTTTTCATTTCTGAGAAATATAGCGATGCTACCTGTTTCAATCGCAATAATTCGGAGACATATATCAACAACAATAGTGCACTATATCTGAGGAATATAATTTGGAATTGCTTGCCACTGTTCAACTATTCAAATAGCATACTAGCTCTACGGCCTTAGCACTTTTACCAAGGGGGAAGAGAGCAAGCTAAACACGGACAAAAAGGGAGGACGAGACACACACAGCGCTGTGTGTGTCTCGTCCTCCCTTTTTGTCCGTGTTTAGCTTGCGCTCTTCCCCCTTGCGATGAACCAACTAGCCCGCAACGTTTTGCACTTTTACCAAGCTCGCTACTCTGGACAATCTCCATGCAAGCGACGCACTTTGGCTGATGACTCCCCTTATAAAACTTGCAAGAAAGGCTTTTCACTTGAGTGGTTTTGTAGCGTAAAACGACACTACGCGGGTCAGAGTAGAGTTTCGCGTGAGCGTGCGCCGCCAAATTCGAAGCGACCAACCAGAAGTCTTATGCCTAACCACCGTTGAATCGATACTAAAAAATGAACTAATAAACCTTGTTTTTTACTGGGGAATCGAACCTACATGCCATGGCTTCCCAGCGCTTTACCACCGCGCCAAGCCCCGGATCGTGAAACGCTCTTCATAATTCCCCTTGTCTACAGTGAGAATGATAGCTGGATTCCGCGAGTGACAGAAACCGCGCCTTTCCTTTCCTGTAGATGAAATATAGAACGCTGTTTAATGGGTTCAATAAAATGCTGGTTGTGTTCGACAAAGGGCGCGCAATGTACCGTCACGACAAGACGCTCTCCCAGAGCGGCCGCGAGAGAGGCCCGGAAGACTGAATCTTTACAGAGCGCGCTGCCGCGAGCGTTTTACGCTTTACGCTATATATATCCAGACATAGTAGAGCTAAGCCACTGCCATTTTTTTTTTCATTATCAAGTCAACCTTTCCTTTAGGCAAGCAATGAATTTGAGATTTCAGAAGAACATAATATGTGCGTCACGCGTTTCGTGAAAAAATGTACTTAAATTATCTAAACGTTAACGAGCGAAATCTTTTTTTGATGATAACCATTCGTTGTAGCATTTTAGTGCATGACGACAAATCCATGCCTTTAAACAGCACGTTGTAGAACAGTGTCAAGACCTCACCTGATCATATCGAAGGTTTGCAGCGTCGGTCCTTTGCGCCTTCGGGGAAATCACGTGAGTTGCGGTGACTGCTAATGACGCGTTGTACGTACAGGAAGACGGCCGCCACGGTGTCGTAGTCAACGTTATCGCTTCGGTCGCTTCAGCTGGACTCCATAAACTGGTCGGGGCTGGTGGCTTGCAATCATCTATTGAAGAACAGTGCTGGGATTCTACAATGGCCAACATTGTTGCTGAGTAGCTTCTGAACGGGTCAGCGTTCGCATTGCCAAAAGATACGGGCGCTGGTTCATCACAGAAGGAGATGGATTGCGTGGGCGACTGTCTTCTTGAACGTACAGGCGGCGGCACCCAAGAAATGGCGGACTGCTGCTTTGGCGCACTAGCCGAGAATTCTCCAAACGAACACATTCGGTTTGAATGCCGCTTTCTATGGGGTGACCTGATAGTGCCTCGTAGCTCTCTAGGGAATTGTACAGCCGAGCGGGACGAAGCGGTAGGCTTGGCTCCAGTGGCGGGTAAAGCCTGGCTCCGATGAAATATTTCAGCGTGATTTCTGCTGCCGCATTGTTTATGAACTCGGCGAGTTTGTACATCGGTACTGGAAGGGGCAAGTGTCTCGCCTGCGCTCATTGCGCTCACGAATGGTGCGAGACAGTTCTTGTGATGACACTTGAACTACAGCCTTGCTTGTCCTGCAACGATATTAAGGAGGCAAGTATTTCAAGAAAACAGGAATTAAGAACAACTATTTAGCGAGATGCCACGCTCCTACTCTAATTCAAATCGGAAGACGAAAGCTGAATATGCGTTTTACGCCGAGTGCTAAATAAGTCCGGATGCCTCTCTGGATTTCAACTTATATGTGTTGAAAAAAAAAAAACGACTTTTTTTCTCAGATCGTCGAAAAGATTTGCACTTCAGTACTCCCGAATTCTTCGTAATGTTGGGTACGTGTAGTTATGCGGCCTTGATCTTGATTCTATCCCGTTTGGGAACGCAGTAGGTGAGAACCTCCCGATGAGAAAATGGCGAGGGGTGGATGCTCACCTTCCCTGCAGTGCCCTGGCCTGACGGGTGTAAAAGCAGTTGAATGACCACTCACGCCCTTCCTGAAATGGGTCACTGCATTGTGTCCGTCAGCCTCGGGTCTCAGGCGGGAATAACGTAGTCGGTTGAAGGGGTTGATATCTTCTTTGTTCCGCTCTGAAATAAATATATGCCGAAAGCAAGGACGAGACCGAGATGGGCAAATGTAGGCGCTGAAGGCAATCTTCTTTCTTCCTAGATGCAATGAGAGCGCGTGCTAGGGTAGGTGCAGGAAAACAGTTTTTTAAAAGTTTTTTAGCCACGCCGGGGTGGTGCAGTGGTAAGACGCCCGACTACTGTGCCGGAGTTCCCGGGTTCGAACCCGACCTCGGCGGCTGCGTTTCGATGGAGGCGAAACGAAGTGGCGTCCGTGTGCTGCGCGATGTCAGCGCACGTTAAAGATCCCCAGGTGGTCGAAATGACCCCGTAGACCTCCACTGCGGCGTCTCTCATAGCCTCAGTCGCTTTGGCACGTTAAACTCCACAAACCAAACCAAACCATTGCGTAGAATGCTTTCATTCGTGAGATGCTCGAAACCTGGTAGCGTACTGCTGCCAAATGTGTCTCCAGCGTCGTGTTGGCATCATTGACGTATAAGTCAAGAATAACCATTAACTTGATAGCCATATAAATAGAGCTTATAGCTAGTGTAACTATCAGGCATGCGATGAATGCGGGTAGAGGTGTTTCTTGACTGTTGCTACCTTAGTAATGTGCAAAAACACTGATTTCATGCCTCTAGCCAGTTTAGTGTATGCGCAACCACAAGATGATGGTGATGGTGTCGATACACCATCACCATCATCATAATAGTCCAACGTTGGCACTTAAGAGGCCATGATGAGAGTTAACACTTTTGCGTCATTTCACAGATGTCATTTTTGATCGTTTAAAATTCAAGTTTAAATTAAGGCTTGTGTGTTGTTCAAGAACAAGATACATAAATAGAAAGTTATTCCAAGATCGGTCGCTGTGAGCAAGAATACTGAATCAAACAGACACCTGTTTTTCTCGCCAATATGTGTGGCCCGCAGCAGCCCCTGAAATCCTATTACATGGCGATTTTCGGGGCCTAGAGTGTGACCTGCTTAGCACGGCAGCAAAGGAAATCCCCGAAGAAGACAAAGAAGAAGCCTTGGCCTCTGACGGACGGCAGTGCGAGTGAGCCTTCATTTTCCTTGCCTTCTGCCCTCCAAATTAATCCTATACTTGAAATTAGCAAAACAATCGATCCTTCCTTTCAAGGCTGGTAGCAATGATGAACTAACGAGCCTTCAGAGCACTGACCCCACAGGACATGTCATGGTGTGCCGCATGCCCGCAAATGGTCGGAAGGGTGCATCACTACTCAGCAATGATTCACAAGTTTTCGGGACAGTCGAAGCTCAGGCTGCAGAGCTTGTTGGGGCTAAGCGATTTAGGCTAGAAGCGCACTGCTAGAGTTATACACGTAGTATCCACCGCATGTGCAAAATGACTATGTTTTGATTTCTGGTGACGTTTCAATTATTTAGAGGAATAAAGAAAAAAGGCGGTGATGAAAAATGTCCAGCTAATTCGTCACATTACTTGAAAATAATTCTGGCTGTTAAGAAATCCCGAGAAGCGATTCGTTCAGTGTGCCGCTAACGTTGCTTACGAGGTCTCCTTGTAGTCAGAGTAATCATGTATCTGACAGACGAGATGCTGTACGAACGATTGACGTAGGCAGCGTACAAAAAGAATCTACTAAATAGTGAAATAACATACTTTCCGCAGCACATCTTGGTATGCATTGATTGTAAACCAGATTTTTCCAGTTCTCAGAACTCTGGAAAGAAGTAAGCAAAAAAAAAAAAGAACCAAGTTCTCGAAATTTCGGAAGCATTTCACACCAGAAAAGCAAGCCAAACTACCTTAGTGATATTTTAATAGTTATTTATACGCCTCAGATTAGACTTCTTTTATGTTTTCCTTCAATACGACTGTTCTTCGCCGAGTGTCTTGCATGGTTGCACGGCGCAAACTAGTGAGTATGTATCTGCCTTTAATAAGCAGTTGCGATGAGCCCTTCTGTTCTTCTTTTCTTGTCCTGTCCTTGGCGCCTGATGACATCGCTGCAATGTCAGAAAGCCCACCAGATGAACTATCAAAAGAGGTATAGGTTTTGAAATGTAGCGGCTTCAGTATAGTATGTTTTGGAAGTTACTATATTCTACAAATGAAAATTGTGTCCGACAATTTCTGAATTAAGCTACTTTTTTTTGCTACAAGCTAACTTGTAAAAACTATGGCCTAAAAGCGTGCACTTTCAATAGAGACAATTGTCTCACTTTACAACACAGTTGTCACGTGCGTACGAAAGTTGAATTGCTGAATCAAAATGCTAGATGAAAGCTCCCAACTATACGCGTTCTTATTTACCTTTCAGCCTTGCTGCACCTGTTTTTAGTGCGAAAAATCTAACCCAGGAGTTAAGCCGAGCCAAATCATGCAGCGCAAGTATATCTACTTGTATGGTTTTTCACTAATAAGAACCGTCCGTGCGCAGCGGATTCGAACGAAGGAATTATATTTTAGGAAGCGTGTAATGAAACTCGTAGATATCGCCGCAGTCAAACGGTCAGCGTGCCGTCACACCGTCACGCTATAGTTGCACGTCGTCTTGTCCATTAAGTTCCATCTATGTACAACAGCTTTAGCTCGTCTTGCTCGGTTTAACTATAGCGCTGAAATCCTACTGTTCTTGCTTTACTGTGTAGTATCTTAAAATTGCGATGTTAACGCACCGTTAGAATTCAAGCCACGCACAATCGGCCTCAACAGGGAACCTATGCAGTGCGCATACCAGAATTGGAGCGCTTCTTAGATTGGCAGCGATGAAAAGAACAGCCCGCCACAGGGCGGCTTGTATTTTTTCCTTCCCTGTTCTTCCTTCCTGTCACTCACCTTTTTGATTTCCCTTACCGCTCACCTGCTATCCCTTTATTACCGCCGCCCCAGTTTAGGTGCTTCAGATATTAGATAACATATATCGAAGCCAGCAAACACCTTTTCTTTCTGTTTTTCACATTTATTTAAAATAACAACTTACATACATACAGCGACCATGACAAGAAAGCGACCGGGCAGGTTCTAGCTTTACACATTGAAACGGCCAGTCCCTAACTGTATCAATGCTGCGGCATGGCAGAATCGTGTTTGTTTCCTGGAAGCAGAATAAATGCATTGTTATCGCCCACTAACTCAATTGAAATCTTTACGGGAAACAAATGTTGTTACTGCCGTACATTAAAAGAGCATTTGAATAAAGTGTTGTCAGGAGAACTTAATGTTGTACCTAAACGTTGTCCTTAGAGGTTTCACAGCATAAAGACTGCGTCATAATCAAGATCAAGAATTTCGCTGTATCGTGGTGGCAGATACCACCAGTGGCTTCTTTGAAACGCGTTCAATTATAAGACGGAAGGAATTGACGCAGAAACTTCTTTATATGCTTTCGGAAATCGGTACTACGTTCCAAAAGTATGTTATTTGTCAAGAGACTTTCAGAAGTAATAGAAACCTTAGTTACGTTTTATGCAGTACAAATCGAGCCGGTAATCTTTAGAATTTTCTGCCTAGAAGCTGCAGTTCACTGCTATAGGTTTCTCTTGCATGATTTACTGTTTTGCAATAAGCTCTGGTGCATATACCTCGAGAAATATTCTTGTTTCTCACTCAGAATTAGCTGCCAAACATATCAGCTACACATAAGGCACCGTTGAAAATATTGTATACACTATCCACATTGAGCATGTCGAACTGTGTCGAAGTATTAGGAACTTCGTTAGTATCAGGATCATTAGCCTTCCTAAACTTCTACCCCGCTAAACTTCATCAAAGGGTTTTTTCGTGTGTTTCTGGAAGTATCTCTCAGGCTTTAGCGGCTGCCTGTATAGGCGAGCACATTGCTGTGAGGTTACAGACTTCGAGATAATGCTATGCGTAATCGTTTACTAGAAGCGGCTCCCTTGTGCCCCTGTCGTTGCCTGCAAAATAGTACAAAAGTGAGAAACAATAATAACGGTGCACAGTTTTCATATTCAGTCAGACTACGTCAGCAGTAATGAAAACCTCATCTACTTATATATAATAAGAGTTAACGCGCTCCAGCGAGCTAATCGGGGAATAATTTCTTAATCGTGCCTGCTCGCCATTACCCGTTGAAGCAGTCTTTGCTTTCCCGTTTACTTTGGATCTGTTCTACCTGTGAAATGGTGTAGAACGTATTGTTTATTGGGAGAAATTATGACAGACATTTAATTTGCATCTTTTAGGGTGTGACTCGATAGTGTTAATGGCTCCCGCCTGCGGCTGGCCTAATAGAGACATGGCAGTCTCTATTTGAATAATTACCAACATTTTAATTTATGCCTCCAATATCCTAAGTCATCACGTTGTACAGATACGGGTCGTAAGAGGCCACCTGACAAATTTGTAACGACCCGCTTTAACCAAGCGATATGACCGTGCTTTTGTGGCTTAGCATTAGTGTATCTAACTCGTCATCCAAGAGCCATGGAACGGTGATTCCAGTAACCACTTCCCCTTAAACGAGCAACCTGAATTGGCAGCTCCTACCAAATTTTTCACATCATGTGGTCTCGATTCGTTACACAGCCCTCCCTGGAATCGGCGCTCGTTCATGGCACATGCCAACGTTTTCCTGACAGTGTTGAAACAGTGATTTTTCGCTCATAACGATGACAACGCAGACAAACATCCTATCTTTTCCTGAGAAATCGGCTTCTAATTTTGTAGCGTGAATATATATGCAGTCGTAACTAATAGATTAGGTCTTTATTCAAAAAAGCAGGCATAACCACTGATCTGCACCAAAAGCTTTCAGATAAATTTTAAGCTATACTCTCGGAGGAGATGAAATCAAAAGGGACGCACGCTTGCAAGCGTTCGTCAATAAAGCGTGTATTGATGCTTTCTGAAATTGCCCAGAGCCCCTGAATTGCCTTCGCATCACAAAACTTCTCGCTATCTCTAACGCCTATTTGGTAGACGTTATCTCCGCTGAAATAAACGCAAGATTGACCACTGAGGCATGCTTTTATGGTAGTGTTGTGGGAATGTCACATGCGCCCATATCTTCCCCAAACCCGTTTCCGCAGGTGCTATTTCTAACTTGCGAGATGTGGCGTTTTTCATCAATACTGCTGTCACACTCCTGCGTTGCCTCAGGTCATGGGAGACGGAAGAAGATGGTGGCTTCCCTCAGGGCGGACCCGGCGCGGTTTGCTGCAGTACCCAGGTGGTCCACCACCTCGACAAGCTCCTTATCAGTTGCCCTTCAATGAGGGACTGCCAGCAGAAGGGTATCACTACAACCATCTTGACTACGTCCCCCACGAACCATATAGGGTGGGGCCAGCGTCCTTTCAAGGTCGCCAAGCAGCTGACGTCTTCCCGGAATACCATGCTCCTCCGCATCATCGTCCTGCAGGTCAGCGAAGAGGCTATGTTAGGTCATGACCTCCTGACAGGTCCTGTATATTTAATACCTCGCGTTATTTCATGCAAGTACAGGGCCGTCAACTCTTAGAGGGAACACGCGAAGAGGTGGCCGCTCTCTTTAAAGCACCACTGTATCTCATCCGGCCAAATAGTGAAGGAATGTGGCAGGCAATGCCAGACGCCACCGCCAGGTCCCTTAAAACGGGTCGACTTTGATATTCTGCTGTATTAGACTCAACAGCGCTCCAAAGAAAGGTACCACCTCTATGTATTGTCATTCTAAGACAAGCGGACCTTGTACGTTGAATATACATCTAAAAAAAAGATGCGCAACAAAGACAACGCAAACTTAAGAAAGACAACTGCGCACTTGCAACTGTCGCCGTTGTCTTTCTTCCTTTTGTGTTGTCGCATTTGCGCATCTTCTTTTTTAACAGCGATGCTGTTTAAGCCGGAGGTTCCATGTATTATGTGCAGCTGAATGTGTTCGCAGTAATGGTATCACCATGATCGAATGTGACATGACCAGATGTGAAGTCATCATGATGTCACTTCCAGTTTTACGCATCATTATCACATTAATGACGTCAGCCATGATTGCACGTGACGGCATGTCTGAAACTGAAGTCATCACGACGTCACATCCAGTCATGATGTCATGTCCGATCATGACTGATGGCTTCACCAGGCGATTCACGCATACATGAAGCTGACTCCGTCCGCCCTCTGATCCAGGCGTCTGTGCTGTGCCTTTCACTTGGCGCTTCATTGAATTCCGCACCACACAGCATACGGAAGGAGACACAGTACAGCAGTAAAGCAGGAATCAGCGGCGTTTAAAATTGGTTTACAGTAATGAAAAGGCGCACGCTCTGTCACACTTCACCGACGACAACAGATAGAAATGACGGGTCTTGAAGTGTATTCATGGATAACTTAGTCAAATGAAACGTAAACAGCATTGCTTTGCCACCAGTCTTACATGATAGTGTAATCTGCCCTAATTTTTTTTTAGATTATGCACCAACTAGCCTCCCAGAGAGTATTACTAGCCTGACTTATACATAATATTCTGAATGGCAGGCAAGACGTACAATCTTTCGGCTAGAAATTTGCAAATTGTCACCAGTAACGCAGCGTTGAAGTGCTCTCAACAGGCATTGGAATATATCTTAGGTTACCCGCTGCTAAAATCGTTTGAGATGTTGAACTGGCGTACAGTTTTTGGTTTGCAGTTAGGATGTACTGCTTCAACTTTCAGGTGAAGGACAGTGCACTCAGATTGTGCGGTACGTAGCTAACGGAGATTGCGTGCAGGGACAAATTTAAACTCATTTGGTTTTCAATATTAATGCGCGTTATGAATTTTATTACGGCTCTCACATGGATGTAGTTCGCTAAGCTCTTAAAAATGCTAAAAGGCGTAGTGCAAACACAGTGAACACCGCACTGCCAATAGGCGCAATTCATTTTCAGCGCATGTGCATTCCTGATTCGCGCCTTAGTATTTTTTTAAGATAGATGGTTTCTCTTTACGTGTATTTCATAATGCATTGCTATGATGTGGCGGTTCCTGATTCAGAGCACTCAGCTTCTTTGGACCATAAATTTCATAAGCTCGGGTCAACAGCCATAGTGCTCAAGTGTGATGACGACTAAAAGCGCTTTAAAAAGATAGTTACAAGAATTTAAACTAGAAATGGAAAGAGAAAAAGTTCATATTTATGATGACGATAACTTGATAATAAATTACAGGAAAAGATTTCCAACGTTGACAACACAAATTATTCATCGAACGCCATGCAAACGACTAAGGTTGGTAGAGGCGACAACAGATTGCGATTTTTATTTTCACGTGGCGCTCAAAAAGTAGTAGTTCGTTGTGGCTAGAATTACTATGCCTGTTGGTAAACACTGTTAGGGGGTAATATTTTTATCCCAGAAAAACCTTGTACCTGCCATCAATAACAATGCTCTTATCTCGGCACCAAGTTTATAATGTATTTGTGAAAAATTATTCAAGACGACAAAACAGTCATATGGGACTAAATAGTAAAGAGAGGATAGCTGTTCCATCTGTGGTATTTGGCTGCGATGTCACACATGAGAAGAGAGTCAAGGGCGAATGTTTTAATTCATACAGGTACTTCAGATCTGTTATTTCCCCCAGCGATAGAAAACAATGAGGACACACCAGTTCATCGACTGCGATTGGTGAGATGAAAAATGTGAACTTTTCTTCACGTGGAACGTGGCGTTGTTGGAAGGGTGGAATGCATCAAAGGCTTGTGGCCCTGACGACCTGCGAAATAGTCTCTTTCTGCGCTATGTACTTTCAGTCATGCCGTATTTAAGGATAATTTTTATGAACTCTCTCGAACAGCCTTAACTTGCTGATGAGGGGAAAGTTGGGAGTGTTGTTGCAATCTCCAAGTCGTGCTCCCGCAATGATGTAGCGAATTATCGACCGATGTCTTTGACTTCTGCTGCCTGTAAAAGGTTTGTAGAATATCTTGTGCGCTACTGTATTAGCACGTACTAATGAACATTCTTTAATCCAGCTCAAGACGGTTTTCATAAACGCCTTTCACGTTTTACACAACAAAATTTGCACATGACATAATTGAAGATTTATATCATCGTCTCTCCGTAGACTCTGCTTTTTCCAGAAAGCATTTGACACTGTATCACATGCTTTACAAATGGGATAACGTACAGTTTATAACATTATTCCACAGGCTAGTTCTTGGATAAGTTGGTACCTCACGTTACTTAAGAATTACGGCCCCAATCTCGCGGATGTCACATGCAGGGTACCTCAGAGATGAGTTGTAAGTCCACTACTGTTTTACTGCCCTAGTGTAAATCAGTGAGATAAGTATGACATAAAATCTCAAATGCTGTTATTCTCCCATAATTACGGACTATATAAAGAAATAAAGGTGTGAGTGATGTGCAAGTTCTCCAACAAGGCCTAGACAGAGTAAGCGAAATATGTGCTAAATTGCCTGTATGGCTAAATTTAAGTAAAACTGTCCCTTTAAAATTTATCGGAACGAAAACTCCATACTTGAGCAGTTAAAACCTAAATGCTAGGGCAATAAATTAAGTTTCAAAATATCAATACGTTGCAGTTTACTTTAGGTCTCAACTAAGGTGGCATATACAAGTTGATTATGATGTGTCCAGAGCAGCGAAAGCTTTGTACCTTCCGCGTCTAAATGCCAGATATTTTCCGTTACCCCCTAAACAGTTATTTCAATACAAATGTTAGATCTATCGTTGAATATGACTGCAAAATTAGGGAGCTTCCTTTCAGAATTTAGTTGCTCGGTTTGTGTCAGAAAATTCGAATACAATTCCGCCGAGACACTTAAAGAAAGACTGCAATGGGAGCACTTGAATATCCGTCGTAGTAGGTTGCGACTGAATATTTTAACGCGATTTATCATTGTTCTATTGGTACTAAATGGGAGAATTATATACTGGCATTTAACAATATCTCCGACCGCATAAATCACGGCTTCAAAATGCGCGAAATTGTCTCAAATTCTAAGACATTTCGACTGTCTTTTTTCCCAAAACGATGCATGATAAGAACAAATTGCCTTAAAATTAACACGTGAATATAATCTTTACTGAGCGTTGCTTCTTTAATGGATGTTAATAGCCCACTGCTGTGATATAAACTTCTTCGTGTTTAGTTTGGAAGCAAACAAATAATTAGAGGCCCACAAATCAGTTAATCTGTTTGGCGCTTGCCGTCTTTAGTTGCCAATGTTCAGTAAAACTCAACAAGTTTGGTTTGGTTTGTGGGGTTTAACGTCCTAAAATGACTCAGGCTATGAGAGACGCCGTAGTGGAGGACTCCGGAAATTTCGACCACCCGGGTTTTTTTTAACGTGCACTGACATCGTACAGCACACGGGCGCCATGCTTCTCGCCCCCCTCGAAAAGCAGCCGCAGAGGCCGGGATTCGATCCCGAGTCCTTGAGAGCAGTGGTCGAGCGCCGTAACCACTGCGCCACACCGACAACAAGTAAATCATTTGCTGCGCTAGTGTTCTACTGGCGCTATCTTTAACAAGACATTTAGGTCACTTGGTTAAATTTTACGAATTATACATAATCCTCCTGGCGTTAAACATTGCCCAAATCGAAACAATTGTTTTTTGGTAGACAAAGTATGCTCCACTAATCGGGAAGCTCAAAAGGCGGGACATCTGCTTATTACAATCGCTTCAAATTAAATTTGCCGGTTTCTCAGAAACAATATGTAACCAACATATAGAAGTGTAGGGACTAAGAAGTGACTCCAACTCAGGCCCTCTATAGAAAAACCGAGCCTGCACTCTAATGTTTTCGATAATGTTATCTCCTCCATGAGCGCAACTTCGATCTTCAGCTCGTATTTGTTGGCACTTATTCTGTTCTAGCAGCTTTTCTGCATGTTCATCACTGGAAAAAACTTTCTTATAACATTGCATTCGGTAAAAGTCATTGCTTATGGACATTGACTTCTTTCCTCTCAATAGAAAAGATTTGCTGCATTGCATATTGTTATAAGTGAGTTTATCATTGGTTTTCCTTATGGCTCGTAGTCCTTGATTCCCAAGCAGGGTACAAAGAGACGTATGAATTAATAAATAAGCAACCAGAGCATCTAACCAATGCAGAAGTGTTCGACCGGCCCCTTCCATACATGTACCCGCCGGCGCCCGCGCCTGTTCCACCTCGACGTCCTGATACCTCGCCGTGGCGATCCCATCACTACCCCCTATCCACGGCACGAGCACCACCGCCTTTGCAAGCGCCCCCATTAGCAGCACCCGTGCGGTCCATACATGCTGCGCCAGCTGCCCCTGTCCAGGCAGCGAAGACCGCGCCTGTGCAAGCGCCCCCACCTGCGGCACCGGTGCGGTCAATACCTGCTGCACCAGCTGCACCTCTCCAGGCAGCCAAGACAGCTCCTGTGAAAGCGCCTCCACCTGCGGTCCCGGCGCGGCCCATACCTCCTGCGCCAGCTGCACCTCTGCAGGCAGCTATGCCAGCAGCCGCACCTAAAAGGGTGAGGTCATGCAGCCCGCCTAAAGAATTCTAATCTGCGGAGCTCTGGCATTTCGAAAAGATTTTTCGTTCAAACTTTAGAGAAGAGGCTTTGCCAATTGAGCCCCTTAGTGTTCCTAACTGCATCGGCTGTTGATAATTCTTTTCCAGAGCACGAATTCGTTAATGGCATGTTTTAAAATGATGATTGTCTTTTTCTTTTGGACGTTGATCTCAGAAAGAGGCACTTTATAGTCATTTGAGGCCGTGCTTTATAATGGTTCATTTGTAGAAAACCGTGAGCTGTGCGTCAGAAATAGTAAATCGAGAGGATGCTTAGAGGAGTATAGACATCTAAAATTTGCTCTCCTATTTTATCCTTTTCAATGATGCGTAAGGCATCACTGTACACGCATCACCATGTCATATTCGCCTATGACCGGTAATAATTAATAATCGAATTTCTTTTCTCACCTATTTCGGTTTCAGTGTCAACAGCCGAGCGATCGCTGTGACGTGAAAGCAAAGTCTAGGTGACGTGATGGGCAAAAGAAAAAAAAAGCAGCAATATAATCGTTGCTTTGTCGTTTGAATTTATTACAGAGCTAAAGCCAGAGTGCCTCAACAGTAGGAATCATAAGTAAGGAGTCAGCGATTATAGTGTTCTTTTTTCATACCATGCGTCACCTAGGCGGGATTGTGACGTCATGGCCATTTCTCGGCTGCTGAAACAGAAACTGGCGAGAAAAGAAAATTTAATTGAAATTATTTAGCGTTCATAGGCGAAAACCGCGTGGTGATCCACATTCAGAAAATTCTTACGCATCATTACCACGAATAAAAAAATGCCACCAATATTTAGTGTCTATATTCCTTTAGCTTCGCCCTCATAGCAGATGAGATAGCGTGCGCATTCTTTGCCCCCTTTTAGTGCTCGTACCTGGGCATCACGTTTTAGTTTCCGCCGTCTAGCTGTATCCGACCTAGCGTTCTTCTCCGCTTTCTCGGCATTCATCTTACAAATTCTCCCTGGTCGTCGGGCACCACCATCATAACAAGACACATCCACAAACAAAACCTCTACACTGCTAAACTCATCTGGCACAATGTCACTCAAAGTTGTCGGATTAGTACCAGCCAGAGCTCATCACACGTGTACCATTATTCATGCACAGATAGCTTGCCAAAATCATCTCTTGAAACACTACGTATGTAATATACATTCCGTAAAGAACCCCTATCATTTTAAGGTTGATGCGTTGTTTAGTAGCGATATGACAGCAAGCCGAGGCGCCTTCTACACTGGCAAGGCCGCTCATTGGAAGCGGACTACCAAGTCCACCTTCATTGCGCGGCCGTAAAATGTCCTACTGTTCAAGCAGGACTATGAGTGTTTCTCACCATTATACAAGGACCAATTGGAAACCTGTCTCAATTGCGAAAGGGCGTCTTTGATCAAGGTGCACTGCGGTGGATAAAGGACGGATTCTCGGGAATTGCGGGTTATAATCAGGGCTTTACTTTATTTCAAGCTGCTTTAGTGGGAATTAAGGGCAGTTTGGATGCATTGCAGTGAATGAAGATTAGATTACGTTGGTGCTAGTAGAGGTATTAAGGGGAATGTTGTCGAATCGTGGTTTTTTAAGTGTCTCTGGTGGAGTGCGGTGGACTCAACCGTATTTTGGTGGATTACTGTAGAATATGGTGAAGAAGTTTTATGACGGCTGACAGCTACAAAATAAGTTTGAATTGTGGTTTGATTCGGTTAAATGAGCGCAAAATACGATACTGAGTGTTGATAACAATTGATTAGTTGGTGGGTAAAAATAGTCAATAATTCCGCCTTAACAATATGTATGTGGTCTTTAACAATATGTTTAACAATATGGTCTTTAAGAATAACTCTTTCCTTCTAAACCCCACGGAAATCGACATTCAGACCTTTTGTAACAAAACTAGACATTCTTTCCCACCACAGCCAAATGCAATGCTATTAACATAGACTAAGCCTTATGCAGTATCAGAAATTTGATATGCCTGTTTCCGTGAGGAGAGTATTGTAAGAGAGCAAGTGTCAGTTTCTTGTTCAAGACGGTGGCTTAAATCCAGATGATTGATTGCTTTATTAAATAATCCGTGCATTATGTAATTTATATTGATAAGCATAATTTGAACATCCCAGGAGAGTACTCCCCTCTAAGCTTGAGTCATCACGGACATCAGCGCTCGTGAATAGACCGTCTGAATAATGACCAATTTGGGACACCATCGTCTTCAGCTGATTACCCTTGTGGCTAGACTAACGAAGACGCTGAAGGGGTGCGGTGAATCCTTTGCCCCTACGTTCACCCCCCCCCCCCCCCCCCATCCCCCATCAAGTCTTCGTGATGGCTAACGTTATAGCGTCGACAAATCGAAGCGAGAACTCTTGTGCCCATTGCTTCGCAACTCAAGCTGTGACGAATGATGCCCTTCATATAAGCAACGCACCGATAGAATGTGACTTAGTCCAGGCATCATAAAATTCTGCTTGCTGCTCAGTGCTGCAGCAGGTGGCACTGCGCTAAGTAATGCGTAATATTAAGTCCCCACCTTTGCACTATATCGCGTTGATACTGTATATTGGTAGCTTTAAAATATACTTGACAAATAAGGGTCCTGGTAGAGTTATGTGAAGGCTTTTCGTGTTGCGCTTAGTTAAAATTAGCAAAGTCCATATTCAATATGAAGCGATGCTTTCATTTTGCCGGTGAAATTCTGAAAACTTTACATCTCAGCACGTTCTTTGGAAATATTTCATCCGAAAAAAAAATTGTTTTGTCCTTTCCAGAATTCATGTTCATGTTGAAAAAAAAAACATGCTTCCTTGCCCTCCTCCCCCCTCCCTCTTGCCGAGCCCTCGTGTACCAATGGGAGAGAAACTACCCATACCGCAAGAGAAGTGGCTAATTATGTTTGGAAGGGTCATTGTTACGGGCTCTTGGGTCTAAATTCTTGCTACTAACGATTAGTTGCGAACATGCAGCAGGAGGTCGCAGGCCCGGCTACTGGTGGCAAGGCGAAGTCCGAACGCTGGTCGAAGTGGCATCGCTCCCGCGAGCATTCCCTGATGACAGGAGCGGACACGGCCAAGTAAGGAGGGCCTTGCCGGAGTCTCATATATTTTTCTTGAAATGGGAATGCGAGATTTGCTTTTATGCATCTGATTATGTTTTGAAGACCATTATGTATCATACGTCTAATGAGCCCAATCTAGTTGGCATCCTTCCTGGAGCATGATATACAGTCAACGGAGCTGCAAATGTTGCCGAAAAAAATCTATGCAGGATCTTCTTAGTGTTCTTTTAATTTCGGCTTTTTTACCGGTCGCTGCTCCAAATGACGTAGGCAATGGCTTATGGCCTCATACCATGCAGTCGTAGGAAAAACAAGCTTATGGGACCAACGAATTCCATAAACGAGGATTAACGAGAATGCAGCGCTTGTATATTGGTGATATTTGTGACAATTGACGACGCGTTAAGGCGACGTTACAGGTTTTCCGCGGTATTTAGACCTTCACCTGGCAACAGGCAGAATCCGTGCACTAATTGAGCTAAGGTTGTAAATGCTATATTAGTAAACTAAGACAGCGTTGCTTACGGAGGTGTCGCTTAGCGACAAGTACTGTCTGTCACTAGTACTTTGCGCCCCAGGTCCTGTGCCTTTCGTCCAAGACAACTTCACTACCAAGTTGAGTAGAAGGGAAATGGCAAGGTATACATTGTGATCTCAAGTTGCTACTTCGGGTAAGACTGATGTCGCTAGTACGAGCCAGCTGTATACCTACAATAGATTGCTTTTACCCCTGGCGGGATGCCTTCTCATAAGCAAAGCAACTTGGGATGACTATAGAACTTGCTTTGTCATTGGTGGCAAGAAAGAAGAGCGTCGAGCACTTTAGAGTCGATCGCCGTCGTAGGCGCGGCATCTAGAAATAGCCGAAGAAATGCGAACAAGCAGTAGAAAACAAAGACGGGAATATATATTGTTTTACTTGCCTCGTTTTATCCTTTTATATATATTCTTCAGCTGTCGCCTAATGACTAGCTCGTTCAAGCCGAATTGTGATCGACGCCCGCCGCAGCGATTAAAGACGAGAAAAAGAGCCTAAGGGCTTATAGAAAGTTTTTCGTCTCGCTGTAGAGTGATGATGTGTATGGAATCGGAGGTCATAGGCCGGGCGCCATGTTTCGGCGAGACTTCCATGTGACACCCGCCGCTCTGAATGGATTAATAGTCAGGTCACTGGGGCTTACAGGTTCTTTACTTTCTTCGCTTACTCGTCCACCGTGGCTTTTGTTTTCAACCCACATGGAGTGTTACGCGTTCGTGCTCCTAGGTTTATTTTTATGAATATGCGCAGCCGTCAGTGCTGTTGAGGACTTGGAGCCTTGGGTGTTGACAATTACTTTGTGAGGCGAGAGGGCAAAGTCATCGCTGTAATGTTATTTTGATGCGTACTTAAGCGTGAACTTTGTCGATCGCTCTTATTATGTAACACCTTCAGTGCCTCTTGATGGTGTCGCTCACAACGACCTGCCTCCTAATAATCTGCATTGTTTAAGCATGTAGATATCATTAGTTTGTTTAGCAATCAAAATCTTAGTCAAATAAGCTCATGCAGATTGTTTTACCTCTATTTCTCCTTTTGATTGTGCGCGCTTTATTTACCATCAAAGTACAGTTATAAAAACGGAGGAGATGAAGGGAACACGTCATCATAACCGCAAGCCGCTTCAGCAATCCTAATTTTTCTGACGCCGTTTTGTATTGTTTTTACATTTTCGCTTTCTGGCCGCTCCGAACGCAGTTCAATATAAGGGCTGACACTAATTCTAGGCCAATAAACTTAGCCTTGGTCTCAAGTTGGGGTTGATTTTGTCTTTTAGCTTTTAGTAGTAGGCTTCAAACCGTTCACGTTGATTTCTTGTCTTGATTTCTCCTTCTGTATTTATCACAGAAAGCCGTTCGAGGTCATGTCATACTCAAGGACATCCGATGCCTCGTTACTACTACGTGTAGGAACAGCGCCTCAATCTGATAGTACTTCTAATGGACAGTGAGTTTTTGCATCATAGGATCAACGCGCCTCACTAATACAAGACGCCACTCTCTCATTAAGAAGACTCCCGCATGAAATGATTTCAATATCAAGGAAGGTCACACGACTGACTATCTTACTAACAAAATCATACTATGGCTAGCAAAAAAAAAAGAAACTGTTGAAAGCGTTGCTTACGCAACATAACCAGGACAATTATTGTATTGTGTAAGTAAAAGAAAAATATCGCATGATATCACATGAATAAGTATAAATTTTGAATTGCGACTCGAAACTGAGCCCTTGAACAATGTGTTCAACTCTTTCACCCCCGCTTTACCTGCAGAGCTTAGAATAAACCTACTCACATTAGGTGAAGGCCTTTCGAGTTGTTGATGGAGAATAAGAATTGAAGATGCTTTTTACGAATACTTTTCACATCAAGCTCGATACTTTCCTATAAGCACACTGATTGGCAAATCTTGAGCTGAGAACAATTTACGTTAATCTTAGTGAATCGATCAGTGCGCCTATATTGATCAATCTGTTCCGTAAGCAAAAATTGTTTCGCCACTGTCGCGTGGCCCAGGCGCAAGCGGCACCGGAGACACAGCGGTGGAGGCACGCGTAGCCTGTCAGGCATCGAGAGCGACGCGAGGACTTCGGCCGGTGCTAGCCCCGCCGACACTCGGAACGCGACCGGTATGGCTACATCGACTGCGGCCACTAGGGGTCGCACGACCACCACGGGCGGCAGGACCACGAGGTGATTGTTCTCTATTGCGCATTCAGAACATGCGCGTAACATTTCAAGTAGTGATTGAACAAAAGGAACAACTCTTCTGTACAACCTCTGAACAGCCTGGCTCACTTACTGAAAAACCTGGTCTGAGTACGTGAGCCAGGTTACTACCTTATCAGTGGCTGAGGGTACTCAGAGTTTGAAGCTTGGTGCAGAATACTGAGACATAGAACCCTTGTTTATCTCAAACATCTGACTGCTGCTAATCAAAGTGCTACTGTGGTCGATGTGTCGAACATGTTTCGCATGCCATCTTCTTCAACCGTGCTTTGCCGCTGGTTGTCATGGGGGCTTTCTGAAGTGCGGAAGGCAGGTGTTTCAGTAAAATGTATTTATTTTGGCACTGATCATCATGTGAAGGAAAAGGGCATGTATATGACTGGTTTGAAAGCACTGAAATTTATGGAAAAATCGCTTTTCTTTTTTTTTTTCAGCGCAGAAAAATGGGGAAAGAATGAAAATTTACAAGTATCATTTGAAATCATTATGAGTGCTCTCTTTCAGCTTAGGTTAAATGTTTGCTTCTCAAACCATATACAGCATGTCTAGATGACAGGGTATAGGGACAGCAACTGTCATCTGCTTTAACGTTTTTACGGGGTTTAGCTTCCTAAAGCACAGAAGCTATGAGTGAGGCCGCAGCTAGAAATCAAGGATAGGGAGGGGGCTTGGGCGGGCCCTGAGTATTTCGAATATAGGATGTTCTTTAACGTACACTGATATGCGACAACGCACTGGTACCTTGTGTCTTGCCTACATCGAAACGCGGCTACCGCGACTAGGATCGAGACGCTGTTTCTCAGACGTAGATGCTACGAGAAAGTGGGATGCAGGCAGGTCACACAGATGTGCTAGGTTCAACACAACGAGACTAATATAATGCATTACTTCACGGCTTTAGTCGATCAAAAGGCTGAACTGGCTGCCGCTCAATGAACACAGCACAAAACGAAGAAGACCGTTGCTCCCATAAGCCGCTTTATTTGAAAGCAAGCCTTCTTCCGTGCGATATTGGTTGTTGTATTTGTTGTCAGCGGGAAGGCTATAAAATGATAATATGCGATATACAATCTAGCTGTCATCAAATGATCCTTAAAGTAACCAGGGCAAAATATACACTTACACGCTGCGCAGTCTTGCCTTCCGTAGTTTCGTTAATGTTTGCTGGCACAGGGATTGTAGAACTGTAAACGACATTACTGTACTGTAAGGGGCAAAGCCAGCGGTAGGAACACTATACAGCAGGGGAAGCCTTAATCATCTGGCAAACGCTAAACAAAGTTTCAGTTGAAGGGAATGACTTGTTGCCCAACGAAATAGTGTCCGAAGCTAAGAAGCATTTGTTATCCCTGAATGTTAACAGGACGACATTGTTGGCATGTTCAGAGCCAATAAATGCCGAAGAATTATTGTTAAGGCGCAAAGAAGCTGGCCTGGGTGGCGTGTGAGCGGAGGAATCAGCTAAGTGGTTGTCTTGGTGACAGCCATTGGATATATCAGTAGGATGTCCAACAGATATTATCACAGGCGCTGCGGAACACGGCTACGCGAAGAAAAATTCTTGGCACAGGAAAATGGCCAGCCGTATATAAGATTAAATATTCTTAAATGCTTTGCGACTACTTTTTCGCAGTAGCGGCACCTCGTCTTCGTCGTCGTCATCCTCATCGGAGACCGCACGCGTGGTCCGCATGATGAAGACGTGCAACCTTCCACGGCCGCCTCCCGACAACTGGCAGCCGGGCTTGAAGCTAGTGGTCACAACGCTTCTGTCAGGCACCACGTTTGCGCTCGTCATGGTGCTCGCTTACCTCCTCGAGACCACTGTGCTTCTGCCCTGGGAAACTGTCGGCCCAAACCCTGTCACGTAAGCATGATGTTATTTAACAAGAACGTGCGAGTAACGCCTAAGCCAAATCAAACTTATTCCAGAGCTTTAGGTTTTGCGGAGCTTGCTCCGAACTTCGATGTAGGGATATAATTTAGCTATCGGGATAGTATCCATCTCAATCAGAGGAATACAGCTCTAGCTGTTATGTTTTGAAAGAACAATTACACACGGAGAGAGCCGGCGTATTAAAATAAAGTGAAACTAATGAATTTACGGATAGACTTCTAATAAGTAGATTATAAAGTACAGTCTCCAGGACGGCTGTATAGTGCGCTATAAAGGCGCGTTTTCGCCACACGACTTACGTTTACCGATTACGGCCTGTTTTATATCCGGAGTTTGAGCAAACACTTCCAAACATTCCGGAGAATGGTGAGTTCAAAAAGGTAGAAATAATTTTCAGGAGCAAGCTTTTAGGTGCGGTGGGCACAGTTTGTTGCAAATACTTGAGGTTTTGAATTACTATTGGAACTAACCGCATATGGGCGGTTAGTCTCAATAGTAAGATTGAAACCGTGAAGAAGACGATGGCGTACGATTTTAACAGCGATGCTGTTTAAGCCAGCGGTTGTTCCATCTCTTGTGCTCAGCTGAATGTGTTCGCGGTAATGACGTCACTGTGAATGGACGTGAAGCCCGTTATACTAAGTGGTACGGGCCGAGGCTCTTTATTTTTCTTTCCTTTTCTGCCTCAACATAACATATGTGAATGGACATGACGTCACCTCGACGTCACCGTAATAATGGCGTCACCATGACAGGATGTGACATATGCATGACGTCATATCTGGACATGTCCAATAACCAATGTTTTTAGATCAAAAACGTTGCCAATAACTGGAACTGACGTAATCATGACGTCACATCCGGTCATGAGCGATGACTTCACCAGGTGATTCACACATATGGAAAGCAATCCCGCTGGGCGTCCGATGCAGGCATCCGTGCTGAGCCTTTCATTTGGCTCTGCCTTGAGCGCCCAACCACACAGCATACACAAGCAAACGCAGTAAAGCAGGAATGAGCGGCGTTTCAAATTGGTTTACAGGAAAGAAAAGGAACTGTATCTGTAAACATTCTCAGCTGCCGACAGCGGATAGAAATTATGGGTCTGGAAGTATAATAACAGACAACTTATTCGAAACGAATGCAAACAGCATCGAACTCTCATGAGGCTCAGATGAAACGAAGAAAAAATACTTTCTAAAGCCTTGCTGCACGAATAAATTCGGCTCTTTTTTCAATAAATAAATCAAAAATCGGTGCAAGAGACGCATAGGAAGTCGGTACAGAAGTAACGTCGGGGAACGAAGTAGTGCAGTGGGTATACTGCAGTCCTTTCAAACTGCAAGTGGTACTGCGTCATGTCAACTAAATTCGTTGCCACGCATCTAGGTGCAAGAAAAATCCGGGCTATTATCGACTGCGTGGTTGTGGGTTTTGAGAGAAACGGAAGAAATGGAGTGCATCCCACGTCACAGTATAGCAGGCAGTTCAACTCGGTCTCCGCTGTCACTGGAACTCGTCATCAGCAGAAGTCGCGCTTGTATTGAGCTTCCTGAGCATCGTATTTTCTCCCACTGCAGCTGTTGACAAATGAGCTTTCCTTCGCTTCAGAAACTGATATGGGATCATCCGGTTTACGGATCACAACAGCCACCTAAAATGAAAATTAAAAAGTTAATAACGTACTTAGGTAATTATCAAACTAATTGAAGGATTCTGCTTCTCACGTGGTGCCCGCCGTAGCCCCTCCATATAGCCCCAGTGTTACAATTAATATAAAGTCAGTTACCCTTTTAAAAAACTACACCGGATGTATGTTCACGGATGAGGATGTGAGTCATTTGAAAACGATTAATAAAAACGTATAAAAAATTGCCACACTCTCCACCGCAGTTCATCGCTGGGCTACTAATTCAATGGCTGGTGCTAGGGATATGTAGAGACACCCAAACGCATGGCATTTCTCACTGTGCCAAATACTCGGCAGAGGCAAATTATGTTTTATTATTTTCGGGTGGCCTCACCATACAATATGTTCCAAATACCTGGATTAAAAGTTTTTATTACTGTGTCTACTTTTTTTCAGGAACCTCAAACACAATGGAAACGAGACTTTGATGATTACTAAGGAAAATAGTACCAATTACGAGGCTTTGAACGCGAATTCCACGGATAGCACCGGCCCTATGAACCTTCAAGACCAGTACGACGAAAAAAGTTTCAGAGAGGAGCACCTGGAATAACCCAGTGACTATTGTAGTTACATCATGGGTTTTTCCTAAGAGATATATCTGCTTTACAGTGAGGTCAAAGTTTTCTTTACATGTTGAATACATTTCCATGTTCGTTGACTGAGATACTAATATCGTGAAAGCCACAAATATAGTGAAATAAACATTACACACTGCCTGCTTATTAAGAATTCTTAAGAATTGCATTCTGGGCGTGAGAGCATCTGTGAAATCCTGCGGCAAGAAAATTGAAGGTTGGCTACCCAGGTGACTAAAAAGCAGTACCTCGAAAGTTAAAGATTGAATATTTCATCCGTACCTTGCGATATATTTTTATGAAGCAAGGTGTTAAGAGAAAGCATTACGATCTCTTGCAATGTCCTTGTTTTGGCAAAGGCAACCTTTGAGCGCAGCCTACAGTAAAGTTTATTCAAGCTCTGTGCACTTGACAGTTGCATATGTGGAACTAAATCCAATGTATTGAATGTGAGCACACCCTGCGTTCTGGCGTGGCTGTATATAACATATACCACGGGAAGGCCAGAAATATGTCGTGTCAGGTTTGAGAGTTTTTATTCTCTGAATGTATTACAAAAATTATTGTCGGTTAGTTGGAAAAAAATTAGGTCAAAAAGTGAAGCTTTAACGGACCTCCTCCTTATACAAAACGCATAATGCAATTACACAAATTGGCAGAAATAAAAGACTACAGAAATGATAAAATCCATGACCAAACAGAGCACTGATACAAGAGTGAAATAATAGGAATGACGATCGTCAGTGTGGATATAACTTCTTTATTAAAGTGTTTTGATGCTGTTATTGAAAAGCGTGGTTGATTTAACTTTGATAATGCATGAAGGTGGCGAGTCTTATACTATTTTACCTGCAAACAAAAGAGTTTATTGCCATAACTGGTGTGAAGAATGGCAATAATTACATTGTCATCATTGTGAGCGCTGTATATGAATGTAGCTGTTGTTGGGTGGAGCAGACTCAATAAATGAAGACTATTAAGATATAAGTGGGAAGCTGAGGCTAGTCACCTTAACTAGAAAACTGCCTTCGCTTCTGCAATTAGGTGTATTTTCATGTGTGCCGTACAATAACGTTGAAGTGTCTGCCACGAAATTCGGGTGCATAGCCCGAAGCGCGGGTTCTGGCTCAAACGGGTCCTTGGACGTTCGTGTATTTATAACTTTCATAAATGGAATTATGATTGTTTCATTTTCGCAGGGTTTGCTTCAAT
Source organism: Amblyomma maculatum (assembly GCA_023969395.1). Taxonomy (NCBI): domain Eukaryota; kingdom Metazoa; phylum Arthropoda; class Arachnida; order Ixodida; family Ixodidae; genus Amblyomma; species Amblyomma maculatum. The sequence continues at coordinate 48,752 of JAJIZL010024331.1, forward strand.
GCCATATGTTTTTTCTAGAAAACATCCACTGAACAGTACTTTGCGGAGCTTCTGTAGTAAGGTTTGAAGTACAATAACATTAACTGCCTGAGTCTGTCACAAAAATTTAAAGGTAAATTTTCTTTCTAACAATTTTGCATATCTTTCCTGGGTAAGTAAATGAATCCTAGGGGCTCGAAATCATTCCGAAAACCCGTTCAAAGCATAAAACGTTCTGCTGCGGATATCAGTAAACAAAACATGTCATTATGTTCTATATTAATTATATTTTTCATAAGGCGTTTGTGAGAAACATTGTCTATGACAGACAGTGGTGCACAATCAACAGAAAAGCGCCAATACTATTACTTTGAATTTGCGCTCGCCAATATCTAAATTTTGCTTCAAGACGACTGCGGTCTTTGTATAGTTTTGACTGCAACTGTAAAGAAAGTTTTGTGAGTACGCCAAAGTGGACTGTTTAACCATAAAATCCCGAGAGAAACTCTCCTGTTACAAGAGGGTTAGAAAACGCGTAGGATTTGCTTCGATTATGGCTTGGAAGATTATTTAGAACCACTGATGATTCCTCTCATTTATATTACATGGTTATGCTTTAAAATATTTAGTCATATTCAGCCTTAGAGATGGTTTGGAAATACACGCTTCTGTGCTTTGCCAATCAAGACGGAGTCGTACCCAGGCAAGGATGTTGCCAAGGCAGTTGCGAAGCGTAATGATGGACTATGACTATTTTTCAGAATCTCACAGTGTTCTGGATCTCGGCCAAAGAGAGGCTAGTAATCTTCAAATAAAACATAAAAACAAAATGCTTTAAGGTGTGAAAAAATATGAATATAAAAAAATTGAATTTAAAAAAAAATTGTGAAACTGAATTTTCAAGGCTGGCGATATATATCGCAGTGAAAGGGGTAGCCGCTTTGTACCAGTTTATAAAAATGGTAGAGTCATCGTGGAACCAGAATTTCTCATACAGCTTTCCTTGAACTGGTTGTGATTAGAAAATCCTGGCCACTGTTTAAGGTAGTAGTTCTGAAGTACACACTGTGAGTTTCAGATTTTCACCAGAATGCCACAGTGGAGATATTGGAAGATTGACCCGTTTCCGCTGTATTGAATGCGTTTCAACGAGATAATGAGCGCGGTTCTATAAGTAGATGACAATACAAAACACGCAATGCGATTGCTGAAGTAGTAACAAGTTCTCTGAGTATTTATTGATGAAGGTGGGCATCAATAAGTACTCAGATAAAGGTGCAGCCCGTCTGTACCCCACTTCCAATAGTGACGCTTGGCTACACAGACGCTGTATCACCATGCGCAGCAAAAAATGGCGTTCCAAAGATCCTTTACTTCTTTCGGGGACAATTAGAGCGAAGCTCAAGGGACACATAAGCATTTTGCAAGGTCGTCTACACTTAGTGGGAACACAGGAGCAGGCGACGGGTCTGCTAAAAGCGCCGTTGCATCCGATGCGGCCACACATCGAAGTGAAGCGGCGCAGGCACAGAGGGACCTGGAGGAAGTCATCATCATCATCAGCCTGACTATACCCACTGCAGGGTGAAGGCCTCTCCCATATTTCTCCACTTAACCCGGTTCTGTGCTAGCTGCATCCACTTGACCCCTGCGAACGTCTTAACCTCGTCCGCCCATCTAACTTTCTGCCGCCCCCTGAGGAAGTGCTTCGCACTTTCTGCCACTTCGTTTCAGTGCTTGGCGGGTCGCACGCCATGACGCTCTTAAGAGTGACCGCATGGTCGCGTGTTAGCACTAAGTGTGAACAAAAATGTACAGAGAGCGGTCACCTGATCGCGCATGTAAGGGGGGGGGGGGGCGTTCGTCGGGGGGTGACCGCCTTGGCCCCTAGCCCCGGATATTATGTAATACTTGTGGGCACTGGCGGTTTTTGGTCATTACAAATGCTTCAATGATTACGGTGAGATGCAGACATTTTCCGGAATCGTTACGAATACGAGCTTCAGATGTTTAAATAATAATAATAATAATAATAATAATAATAATAATAATAATAATAATAATAATAATAATAATAATAATAATAATAATAATAATAATAATAATAATAATAATAATAATAATAATAATAATAATAATAATAATAATAATAAT
>JAJIZL010024331.1:65322-96208 GCA_023969395.1 Amblyomma maculatum
ACAAACAAACAAACAAACAAACAAACAAACAAACAAACAAACAAACAGACAGACAAACAAACAAACAAACAAACAAACAAGCAAACAAACAAGCAAACAAACAAACAAACAAAAATAAACAAATAAATAAATAAATATTACTGCTGCCTATGCTTCATTGTGCACTTTTTTGCCCTTTTCTTATACATGTTTCCATATTGCCCTTTTCTTCAGTCACAGATCAGCAAAAAAAAAGTGGGGAGGGGGGGGGGGCACAGGAACCACGATTTCAAACCGGACGGAGATGACAAGTGGACAGGGCCGCCACAATATGACGGACCAACTGGCCCAAACGTTTCCTTTGTTAGGTCAGCACAAGTCAGACAGACGAGTAGGCGAAGTAAACGCAACATCAGCGCTCTCTTTTTCCTACCTTTTCTCAGCAAGGGCGAAATTCAATGTATGTCTGATTTCAGACCAACGTCTGCGGCTGAGCTTAAGCTTGACTTGCGCTTCATTAGACAAGGAAAGAGGATCGTTGTTATGCCCAAAGACTGTTTCCTGTCAAAAAGAGCTGAAGCTGTACGTGCCTTGTTCAGGGAGCGCCGGACAGCGTCTTTGCCGGAGGCAAAGTGTAAAGTAAAAAGCTTTGCAAAGAATAGAACCTTACTGATAAGGACATTACAAACAGGGATAAATGTGATCCACACATGTTATTTGCCGCGAAAAGGCACAAGACCGACTCTCTACTGTGCGGTATTATGTCTGAGAGCGGTGCGCGGCAGCTGTGCCTAGCTGAATTTATTAAGGGGAACTCGCCGTAATGTAATCACCGTAGACGTCCATCTCAGATAAAAATGTCTCAGTCACAAACCTCTGCACAATGCTGAAAAAAGTTTACCTTTTCCCATTAAAGCGCCAGATTTCTACTATTTGATTCCATATGATTTTGTGCTAAATATTGTCAGTAAATGAACTGACCAACAAGGCGTAGTTGCCTTTCAAAATAGATTTGGAATCTCTTTGGAAATGTTTCTACATTTTTTCCCGGTACATGGAATCAACGTGAACAGAGTGAAAACATTCTAGCTATTCCTATTGATACGCAAGATTTGTACTATTTGATTCCCTACGACAAACTGCTAACTAGTATCAGTGAATGCATTGATCAACATGGCCTCGTTGGCTTTCAAAATAGATTTGGAATCTCTCTCGGAAAGTTTTTACACTTTTGTTCCTTACGCGCAATCGACTTTAAAATGGTGGAAGTCGCCTATTTGCATTAATGAAGGCATTGCTTAGGTTCCTGTATCAAAGCTAACTGAATGACGTGTATCTATGATCTTCGCGTTTATTGAATGACAACGTGTGACAACTAAGGTTGCAAATTGTGTTGTTCAGTGCACTAGGGATTCACTTGACTCTGAAGTGTTTTGTATTATGTCATTTTTTTTTCTGATAGTCTAGTCCCTCTTGACATCACTCACGATACCCCTGTTCAAACCTGCGCCAATTTTATAGACCTTGGCCTGCACTTTCTATCTCTGCATATGTTCACTGGACTTTCGAATTTGGGGGTAATAACTCTCTTTTCTCTTATAGATCATGCCGTTCCAAGTGCATCATAAGGGCCTTCTTAGAAAACTCATTAACTAAATCTTGCTGTCGTTGACTGTGTTCCAGTTTTTTAAAACGGGTGAAAGGCTGCTTGAAGTTGTTACATCACGTGATGAGTTGACCATTAAGATGACTACGTCAAGCTAAGCCGTACTAATGGCCTGAAATCAGACAAGAGTCGGAAACATGTCGCTGTGATTCCCTATTTCCATGAGGTTTCGAACTGCTTGAAAGGTGTTTGAAAACAAAACGTAGGTGTTGATGTTGCGTGTTTTGCGCCTGATCGTCTGGCTAGTTTCTGCCGAGCTGTAAACGACGAAGAGGGCAAGCTGGCGAAGTTCACAACGAAGCACCAACAGCGCTTCGCCTCTTGTGGTAATGGACGTGGGTAAAACCTTCCTTTGCCCTGCGATAAGCAGTACGCAGGGCGGATTGCATGTTGCACAAAATATTACAAGAGCCCTGGTATCAAGTTTCTACTGTAGTTTCTGGATACCTTGCTATTCACTGACGAGATTGTGAATAGCGAAAAACGTAAATCAATAGTGAAAAAGCAGTGCCTAGAAACTAAAATGACATAATTTCAGTAGAGAAACAATCAGAAAGAGGTGCCAGTTTTTGGAACTCATTTTAGCGTTGATTTTTTTTCTCGGGTGCTTGTTTTGCGTTTGCAGCGTTTTTGTTTTTGCTCTTTGAGTTTCTTGCGCACCGGCGTCATTTACGTATTTGTCTCAGGTTTGGGTTTTGGGCTTCAACATCTCAAAGCGACTCAGGCTATGAGAGGCGCCGCAGTCGAGAGCTCCGGAAATTTAGACCATCTGCAGTTCTGTAACGTCCACTGACATCGCTCAACACACGTAACGTTTGCTTTTACCCTCCACCGAAAAGCGACCGCAGCGGCAGGGATTCGATCCCGCATCCTCGGGTACAGCGGTTGAGCGCCTTAACCACTGCTCCACCGCGGCTGCTCATATTGCACTTATCATACATCACGGCAATAAATGTGCATTGGTTGTTGCCGTGTCCACATACTGTGTTTTGCAGCTTTTGTGAGTGTACATCATTAGCAGGTTTATTGCTTAAGTTGTCGGTTGACGTAAAGGAAAATCCTGGACTAGTGACGGAAGAGATGTTTGCAGAATTGCTTACGAACCAGAAAGAGATCTTGTCAAAACTCCCCGAGGTTCAGACAAATCAGGCTTTCTCTTAAACGAGAATGCTTGAAATGCAAACTCGGCTTCTTGCAATGGAACAGAATCTGCAAAGCCTGGAAGATACTCAGATCAGGCTCCCAAATAATGAAGCGCTTGCTTATAGGTGGGATGATGGCATGACGAGCCTCGCTTGGCAGGCTGACGATTTGGACAATCGTTCACGAAGAAATAATTTATTAATTAGAGACGTTCGCACAAGGAAGCGAGGCCGAATAGATGCAGAAAGTTACTGAAGAAAATTGTAGTGACATGCTGAAAGTAGAAGTAAGCTTCATTGAAAGAATCAACATGCTGGAAAGAAAGCATCTGGAAGAAATCGCCCGATCATTTTCAGGCTAACAAACTTTAGGAAGAAAGCAATAATTTTGAGCAGTTGTACCAAGCCTAAAGACACCGGGATAAGCATTGGTTGGGATTACTCCAAGCGAGTTGTGAAGATCAGGAAGAAGCTTTGGGCCTCGTGTGCAGAGGATAGAAAAGCAGGCGGTAAAGTCAAACTTGTTTTTGATAAACTAAAAATGAATAATGCTTTGTATGGGTGGGATGAAGGCAAAAAGGGGAGGTAACAAATTCCTAGCGTCGTCGAAGGTGCAACGGACGCCAACAAAGTTATTCGAATGGTTTCACGATAGTAAATATAGATGCTCGGATCATAATTAACAATGCTGATGCATTGGAAGTTGTGTTCGTGAAATATCAACCTAATGTTATTGTTATAACGGAGACATGCTTACATAACAATATCACAGATTCCGAGATTGAGCCAACTGGGTACAAAACATTTAGAAGGGACTGAGGAAGAAGCTGAGGTCGTGTAGTCATATTAGTTAAGGGCAATATTTTGTGCACAACCCTCCAACAATCGGACTCTTCGGAAGCTGTATGGATTAGTATGAAGCTTGGCGATCGAACAGTTTATACTGGAGGGGTATATAGGGCTCCAAATTCTTCATCTGAGGTAAGGATCAGTTTAAGAGAATTTATGTAAAGAAATCTTGGAGAGAGAGACTATATAATTCTCCTCGGCTACTTTACTTTACCTAGAATTAATTGGAGCTCATACTCACCCGAGGAGGTGAATGTGGCTAGTTGTAAGCAGCTGTTGAACTTGGCATTTTGTTATGACTTCGAGCAAATAGTAACCGAATACACTAGGCTATGCAATACAATCTCACCCATTCTAAACGTTATTTTAGTTTCAGATGGTTTGCTAAGGGTTTTCAAAGATTGCCATGTTGAAGACAAGATATCAGACTATAGGATGCCAATAGCTGCTTTCAGTATGTCTCCATCTACCTCAGCGAGAGGCCAGAAAAAAAAAAGTTTGTACTTTCAGTCAGCAGATGACGTGGGTGGGGTAGACTATCTTGCAAGTTTAATTGATGAATTTATGTATTCTTATCAATCAAACACAAGCCCTGATTACGTGTGGAATTTTCTTTTCAAACGTAGCCACTGCATAGATCAATTTGTCCTCTAAAAGAATAAAATGCGTGGGAACACAAAACCTTATATGAACAGAAATATTATTCACTAGAATAAAACGGAAAGCATGTTTCCAAAATGGCGATGGAGATGATAAAAATTCTATTCGCAGTAGGAGGCGTGATTTGAAGCGCCTAAATAAGGATTCGAAAGACCGATTTTGCAATGTCACGTTAAAAAAGTTCTCTTCCGCAGCACCGGCTAAGTTTCGCTTTGTAAATCCGCCGACCAAGCAGCGCTGTTCTAATGCTGAACTTAATACTACAGAAAGAGCTAATCAATTAACTATTTTCTTTTCGTCAGTGTTTGCTAAGGATGATAATACAGTGCCTAACCGTTGCGACTACTGTGCCCGTCCTGCCATTTCTGATATTGAGATAATCGAAGAAGGTGTTCTAAACGTTTTGCCTAATATGAACACAAAGAAAAGGCTTGGACCAGATGGTATACCTAATGAATTCTTAGTAAGGTATGCTGAATGGGTGCCTAAGTTCCTTACGAAAATGTTTCTTTCTTCAGTAACGAATGGTGTTTTTCACACCGCATGGAAACTAGCAAGAAAAGTATCAGTTCATAAACCGGTAGCACTTCGGACATTAGCATTACCGGCCAATGTCTCTTACAAGTACATGCTTTAAGTTCTTTGAACATATTATATCCAAATACCTTTCGCATTACTTTGAAACGTATTACTTTTTCTTACCTTTAAAACATTGATTCCCTTAAGGTCTGTTTACTATTACACAGTTGAACTAGTCCATTGATGTTGAGTGAAACTTCTTTGGCAAGTGGTTCCATCTTTTGTATTTGGCGAAAAACAAGAAATGTCCTAAAAATTTAGTCTTTTTCTAGTCTTAAGTAAAACAGCTGCAGTTTACTAACTCAGGAACCACAGAAGATTATGATCGCGAGAAGAGTGCGTATTTAAAATAAAAGCATCTTGTTGTTGATGACATTGCCTTGCTAAGCAACTCGGGGGATGAACTGCAAATAATGATTGATGACGTATACAGAAAAAGTAGAAAGGTAGGCTTGAAAATCAATATGCAGATGACTAAGGTAATGTTCAACAGCCTCGGGAAGGAACAGCAGTTTACATTAGGTAGCGAAATACTGGAAGTAGTAGGCGAATATGTCTACTTAGGACAGGTAGTAACCGCAGATCCGGACCATGAAAAGGAAATAACAAGAAGAATAAGATTGGGATGGAGCGCATTTGGCAAGCACTCGCAGATTATGACTAGCAGCTTACCGGTATCGCTCAAGAGGAAAGTATACAACAGTTGCATCTTGCCTGTACTCACCTATGGGGCTGAAACGTGGAGGCTAACCAAGAGAGTTCTACTTAAGTTGAGGACAACCCAGAGGGCTATGGAACGAAAAATGGTAGGGGTAACATTAAGAGATAGAAAGCGTGCAGAGTGGGTCAGAGAAATAACTCAAGTTACCGACATTCTAGTGGAAATTAAGAAGAAGAAAGGGACATGGGCAGGACATGTAGTGCGAAGAGAGGATAACCGATGGTCGCTGAGGGTAACAAACTGGATTCCAAGGGAAGGAAAGTGTAGCAGGGGGCGGCAGAAAGTTAGGTGGGCGGATGAGATTAAGAAGTTCGCAGGGGTCAAGTGGATGCAGCTAGCAGAGAACCGGGTTAAGTGGAGAAATATGGGAGAGGCCTTCGCCCTGCAGTGGGTATAATCAGGCTGATGATGATGATGGTGATGTTGGTTTAATAGTGATAAAGTTCTTTTTTTTTCTACCAATGAGCGGATTAGGTCTAGGTTTACTTTTTGAAATTCCCCTGGTGCGGCGGTCATCAATATGAAACTTACCATTGTCGCTCGTCCCTGTCTCCTGCTGCTATAGCAGTTTAGGGAGCCGTTCGTGACCGGAATACCTTTCTCAGATACACTCCTGACTGCAATACCAGCGCCTTGATCAACTGGCTCTATACGTGACCTACATGAAAACTGCTGCCAGAAGTGCAAAGCTCGTCAAAAGGTGGAGCTAAGGACGACAGCTTACTTTAACCAGTATTCCCCGTCTTTACTCCAGAAATATAGCTGCTCCATAGACGAAAGTAGTTTGTGTTACCGTCATGACCTGATAGCTGCAGGAATGACAGATGTCGTTGAAAGAAAAGAAAAAGCAGCGTCTTGTCTTTCAATATACCTCTACACGCTTTGACTTTACCAAATTCTTAACCCTGGTTAGAAATAGTTCCAGTGCCTTGATCGTTTGCACTCTCCTTAATGGCACCGGCTCCTATCTCCATCATGACCTTTTAGTAAATGACCCTGTAATTACGTGTCTATTATTAATTAAAACAGAATTCATACATTCCACACATTCCTTACTGGCACTGAATAGTGCTGTTGAGAGTTTGCTTTCTTCATTCACCTCACTTGTACAGATGGCCTCGGAATGATGCAAACAAAAACTGAAGACACTAAGGAAAGTAAGCGTTTCTTGATTAGGGCATTAATAATTCAGACTGAAATTAGCTAACCGACCTTCTGGCTGGCTAATTATTGTAATTAATTATCCGACAGACAGGAAAGAGGCCGACGTAATACGGAATACCATGTCCTCAGAGGGGACAACGCTCAACCGAAGCAGGATATTGGGAATGTCTGTTCTCCTTTGTCTAGCGAGTTAAAGAAAACAAATCACTCTCTACTGTAGCGAAAATTGCAGAGCCAGTTAAGGTAAGTATACTTTTCAGTTTACTCTAATGAAATGTATGTATGTCTTTTCATCGATTACCATAAGGAGTTTTCGCTATGAAGCAACAATGGAATGCTTGCTCATAAATGGGGAGTGTCTTAAAAGAGATAAATGTCTCTTCTCTAAGCTATCCTCCAACAATAATAAAGGGCCCAAACTCCCTTACTTGATGACTGAAAGAAAAGAAAAAAGGCTAGCTGTAGGAAAAAAAAATATATCCGTTTCTTCGGGGACTGCTGTGCACGGCTGCCCATACTTCGGCGTTAGGTTTAATTTAGAACACATTCTGCAGCTTCTAGTGATAGGGTTTCTTTTTAGTTCGATTTGACGAAAAAACATAAGAATAAAAATCTATGGATATAATACTTGATATAATTTATTGTTCTCAAACGTATGCTTGTGTAACGTCCTTATGCGAGCCTTAATCTGTAAAAGGTCCAAACAGAAACTTCTTTACGATTTTGCTTTTCAACTCTTTTTGTTGAGAAAAGGGTCCTGTCTTGGGTTCTACTTGTGAAGCCTCTATTTTTCGGTCTCTTCTTGAACAGGAGTGTACACCTTCCACTAACGAGGGTCCATCCACCACGGCTATACCCACTTCCACTCAAAGAAGGCCTCCGTTCACCTTCATTCACCTCAAAAAGGGTCCTAGACTCCTCTCCACGGAGACATCCACAGAACGCTTCCGATACCGTAGAGCCACTGTGAAACGAGTGGTCATATTCTGGTTGTAATGCATCCAACACTACATGTGTTTCATTGATCTTATGTAACTGTTTCTTTCATAAAAATGCACGTGTTTTACGTGACATATTAAGAAGGTGCAGATTAAAAGTGTCTATGACTAAATTAAAACTTTAACTGCGTACAATACTGACAGTACACAATAAAATAATGTTCTGCCACAACGAGACAATCGACGCAAAGTTGTACAGCTTACTTTCAGCATAACAAAAAAAGGTAATTTGCTGACGTTAAGCTTGCAATAAATGCGTTGTATACCAGATGAGAATGGTAAATAAGTTAAACTATATGCCAGGTAGGAAAGCGGTGTCGGGCTGCACAACTAGTTTGCGCAGAATGGAAACGTGCGTGCCATAACGTCTAGTCAAGTTTCGTAACGTCAGTGGGATTCGTAAGTTATATATAAAGTTACTTGGGTAGCTAGCTTTTTCGTTATTGTGTGAGAGATATTCTTTTACAATCACATGCTTTCCCATCCGTGGGCGACAAGTTACAAGAACATAAAAATCTCCGACCAAGAGAGATGCCGCAATGATACTCTCCGGAATATTTTCGACTGACCGAATAGTTCCTATGTGAACACTGGTATTTCATTAGCGATCAGGTTGGCGAATACTACCTTGGTGTGAATTTGGTCTGTCGCGAGAATACAAAACAAATTGCAATGCTGTATTCAGCAGCACGAAGCCACTCAATATCTTCAACATCGAAGTGCGAAGTTTTCGCGATCGCATAATTTCTTTTTCCTTTCCTTCTATCAAGAGTCAAGATTAATGCACCCAAGAAAGATGTAGTAAAAAAAAAACCGAAATGTATGCGCTGCAGACAAGGAGAGGAACTGAAAATAAGCATAAATTAATCATTGTAACACAGATTTTTATAGTAACCGAAATAACTACGGCAATAAGAACAGAGTTGACGGCATAGAAGTACTGAACTCCCGCTGGTGAAAGAAAGGAAGTAAGGAAAGCCAGCAAGCGTTACAATGGTCTAAAGCGTCTTGCTTATGTATTCGCTTGGATAAGGAATTTTTAAGGGTTAGATCATTCATTTTAAGGATACGTTAAATTCTAGCATTTAAGTCCAGTCTAGAGCTGTACCACAAAGCTCCGTCATCTCACCGTTGTTGTGTATTATACTAATGCTTGATATCCCCATTCATCCAGCCGTGAAAGTTTGTGTATGGGAACGATATGACGTTTTTCGCTTCTGTCGCAAATATGGACAACTTCTATCATTTGTTCCAAAGTAACTGAATGATCTAGAAACTTTGCTGGGAAGCTTGAATTTAGCTGGTCAACAAATGTGCCGTGCTCGTTTTCCCGAACGCAGCTCCTGTAACATTTCTTTGTTATATCATTCTGTCCTAACTCACAGGTTGGTTCTATAATATATTTGTGTATAATATACGACCCGCAGTAGACTGGTGGCTACAAATTAGAAACACTGTGCTTAAAGGTCAGCGGGATCTGAGTCGGTTCGTGAGTATCAGCAACAAAAGATAAGGTATGCAGCGAGGCACTCTGCTCTTTATAAGATCTGCGTACGGCCAATACTTGACTGCGGTCCCGTTCCTCTTTTCTAGGTACCCAAAGTGCAAGCTTGGACCCCCCCCCCCCCCTTTTTTTTAAACGACAAGCTATACGCCTTTGCTTAAGTCTGCCCAAATCAGTGGCTAATGCTGTGCTGTACTTGTAAGCTTGGATACCTAATCGAAATTTGCGGCTTCAGCTCCTCCCTGTGCAAACATTTTTAAGGCCTTTGAAGCGTGTTCCTGGATTCGCTAACGCCACATTTAATTCAAACGCATCATGCTTCTTTGATGATAATTGGCCTAGGTGAACCTCCCTCAGGTTGTCTTTACTAATTCCCGGCTGTCGCAACTTTCCCTATTATCAAATTTTTTGGTTCTGGTTTGGTTTTGGCTTTGCGGGGTTTAACGTTCCAAAGCGACTCAGGCTCTGAGAGATGCCGTAGTGGAAGACTCCGGAAATGTCGACCACCTGGGGTTCTTTAACGTGCACTGACATCGCACAATGTTTTAGTACGATTAAACCATTGGCGGCCTGACACTCTGTTCTCATTTGAAGACATTCTTGAAAGGAAGGCTAATAATTTGCCTGCCAATGCAGCAAATGGAATTCAAGAAGAGTGAGCAGAAAATTGCCCTAACAATACTGCTGTTTTTACAAATGCCTCTCTGCAAGGCGAAAATGCAGCTTTTGCTGCTGGACTCTTGGTAGCAGTTATTCATTTCTGGCTCCTGATTATACCGGCATTTTTGTCTCCTACTTTCTCGCTATTGAGATGGCATCAAAAATACTCCGTGCACTACCTCAAAGATTATTTACTTTCAGACGGCCTTTCCGTGTTGACAGCACTACAAAAATCGACGGATACTCCTCTCAGCCGTTCTCTTCATTTTTTATTTCACCACATAGTACAGAATTCGGTTTAACTTGTATCCTTGATGACTGCGACATTGCACCTAATGAGAGGGCTGATTTGGTAGCAAAATCCACCTTTGGTGGATCTACTGTCCCGTTCGTACCAAATACCGTATACATAGCTATAGCACGCTTTCAGCGCTTCCAACGTCTCCCCTACGTGAGCTATGAGCCTCTCTTTGGTGTAGTGGATTACAAACACCTGAAATTTCCTTGGAGTGCGCGGATGTGCAGTTCAAGGCAATGTGAGGTGTCAATGATTCTCTTGCATTGCAGAATAACGCGAGTGAATCTTTACTCATGCCGTTCAGGACTATCTGCTACCAACCCATGCGAATATTGTGGCGAAATTGAGTTCGTAGATCCCTTTTTTCTCTTCTGTTGGCGGTTCGCTTCTCTACGCAGAATTTTTTTGGAGTGCCCCGCTCTTATCCAGGGCTTCCGCTATCTATTCTGATTCTCCGATCCTACGGCGCGAGTGTCAAAGGATACGCTCTGAAACCAGTGTACAAGTCTATTCACGGCTATATAATCATATCAGGAAGACCATTCTGTTAAAATTTGAATTCCTTGCTTCTTTATTTTTTTTTTTCATATTTTAGTGTACGACCCAAATTATCAAAATACTCCCTTGTTCATGGGTATTTCGTATCTGCAATGCACCTTGGCCAGTCTCCCGTCGTGAATATGTGCCAGTACGAGTGACGACATAACCTGGATTTCCTCGCGTTTGCAGGGCTTTAGGAAAGGAGTTTTTCTTCGTTTTAATACCTGATGTCGCATCGTCAGTCCGATTAGAAATGCATATCTTTCTTAAGCGCTACTCACGTGGTTTATATCGTCTAGTTGCGAGCGGTACCGTAAACCCTAGCTGATGCAGAGCATCTTCTTCGTAGACCCGACAATGTGTGCTCGCTAATTACTCCAGGAACCTAAGCTATGAGGACTCTGTACTTTAATAGGCGAATGCACTCGTGAAAATTACCCGCCCTACAAATTGTAGCACTTCGACTAAGGCCGCCGCAGCAGTGATGTTTCACTTAGAGATTTGTTTCTTTTTTCGGGATAATTGAAGAGGAAACTTTTGCAAAACGAAGGACTTGAGTGAATAAAACAAATTTAAAAACTGATATCACTGCGCATTAGCGGGAATGGTCCATTTGTTGAGCTGTTGAAAAAATAAATGACCGGAGTTAGAATATTTCAGGTGTAATATTAGTAGTTTGCTTTTGCGGTACAGAGCACCTCCCAGGGGCGGTAATTCGCCCGCTCCTCAATTGTGTGCTTGAAAATATTTGAGTACGATGTTTTATTTGCGCCGTTCAATAATTGAAAATTGCTATTCAACTTATAACACAGTGTTACACAAATTGACAGGGCGTGCTATTCCAAAGTCAGTATGTGTTAGACTATAAGCGACACTCAATAAAATTGGGAAGTATGGTTTTCGTACCAGACTCTCCTGTTTTGTTTTTTAAACAAAGATAAAAGTGGCGTATCCCCTTGACTGCATTTAACTTCTGAAGTTCGCAACCAGAGTATAGCTCAGAGATAGCTACTGCAAAGATATAATGGGTAATACAAAGGTGTGTTATCTTCCTAAAAAATGTACAATTTGAGTTGATAGGGAGCGTCTGATAGTGACTAGCGCCTCGCTTTTGAGAGTGTCTGACCTCTGTGCGAAGCTAGTTCCCATAAATAACTGCATCAGTGCTTCTTTTCGTGTTCACAGAACACGCGTATCATCAAAAAAAGAGGTGTTTTATCAGACTTAAGTTGAGGTGAAAGAGACTCGTGAAACTCGCGCTTGGTTTCGGAAAAAGAATTCTTTGGAGCTGCCTGGGCGCCATCCCAAAGCTTCGCCGGCTGCATGCGGCCCAAGCCTCTCAGCTCCCGCGCTGCAGCAATTGAAATTCTATTCGGAAACTCGATCGCTTAATTTTAGCCAGTGTTACTATTCGCACCGGAAGTGTTCTGCGTCAAGAAAAAGGGCGCGTTGTAGACGGGTCAATAATTACTATCACATATCACCTCTGTATCTACGAAATTATATTGACTCTGTATTGACTTCGCGCACAAGTAAATTGTGTACGCAATGGTAGTTACGAATTGTGTCACCTGAATGCCGCTGAAAAGCTTTCTGCATATATAAAATGTTTAGCGATGTTAATGGTGAAACTTTTGCTTTTGAACATTTGCATCGCGATCTCAAACCTGAGCTGAAAATGCTAGTAGTATACCTTCGTTATCTATTTATGACCGTTACGTTTGTACACGTTATTCAGGGCGAATCTTATCTGAACTTCCACGTGAGACTTTGCACTTCATACCCAAAACGAAGAATACGGGGCCAAGTACTGCACATAATTTTATGAGCGTTCATTCCACGGAGGAAACTGATGACCCTTCGCAGTCGGAGGTTGCGCTAGTGGGTCAGTTTTGAAGTAATGATAACGACATAATATTTAGTCTGAAAGGACCTTGAGTGTGCTCTGGCTCAGAGTGCGTAAACGAAGCATCTGTTCTAAATTTGCAGAATAATCCGAGTCAGGAACGTACTCTTATACAGGTCTTCAGCAATGCGTGCCGTGCCGGAGAGGAATCTACATACAAATAAGTGGCCGTATAATGCTACTTGCTTGCAGGTAGGATCACGATCTCCAGTGCAATGCATCGGTAAAGGCGAACACCGTGCCATAATACGGTTTGAATGGGACGATTAGCAATCATGATAGTTGACGTGAAGCAATGGCATTTCTCGTCGGTGTCTGCCTGCCTGCGAATGTGAATGGTTTGGTGTTCATGGGTGAGCTGCAAGTCGTTCTGCTTGATACGGTTGTTACATGACCCCAAGAAATTTGCACACGCCTACTTTGCATTTCAAGACAATAATGTGAACATGTACAAAATTCAGACAAAACTGATTTGTGTCGGGAGATATTACTTTGGCTAAGAAAGGAGATGCATTATTTCTCGCAGGCTGCAGGCAATGTAATTTTGCTGTAATATGGAATAAAGTAACACCTAGTGTTTTTTTTTAATGGTATAGCAGTTAAATGTGGCTGTGTGGCTGTGTGTGGCGACTTCGGCATTCAATTTTTGAACATGTGCAGAATGGTTCAATATTCCATGTAGGCGCAGATATAATGTACTGGTGCAATTGAAATAAATTATTTCAAAGCTTTTTTACTCTCTATGGTAAACAATTCTCTATCCCGCTGTTTACTTAGCTATTTCTGCCGAAGTAAGCGACAACTAGCGTTATTTAGAGACACAAAGGAACCGACACAGGACACATGTGGAACACCAGGCTGTTCCACATGTTCGATATGTATGTC
Organism: Amblyomma maculatum; assembly: GCA_023969395.1. Taxonomy (NCBI): domain Eukaryota; kingdom Metazoa; phylum Arthropoda; class Arachnida; order Ixodida; family Ixodidae; genus Amblyomma; species Amblyomma maculatum. The sequence continues at coordinate 78,874 of JAJIZL010024331.1, forward strand.
AAAAATGCACGTGTGACATGTAATTCTGAACGCGTCACCAGCGTATTAGTGGAAATAGTGCTGCTGCGTTCTCAAGAAACTGCTGATTGTTTTCACAGGTTAACCACTGTGCTTCAAACAAACGCGAGAAAAGAAGATGCGTCCTTGTCCAGCATGGTTTCGCTTTTGGGGAATGATATGCACAAGCATGACGCACAAAGAAAGAGTGTGTGTCGTCGCCAAGTTGTCGGTTACAGCGCCTGAATAGAGTTTACCGGAAGTGAGTTCAATTACCATAACATAAATTAGAAACTCGAGTCTGGAAATAACTGTGGAAGCGTGCCTAAAGCAAGCAAATGCATTGTGGAAGAGCGCTCTGCTGAAGCTGCCTCCGTTCATTTCCAGCCTCCTCTTGCTACGCCCATTCTGCCTTTCACTGTCTTCCGACATGTTTTCTACTTCATAATACGGAATGCCTGCCACAGTCTTCGAGTTTGTCTGCCGCGAAAGGCAGAGTAAACCATTCTGATCGGCTTAAAGGATCTCTTGAATGTTACTTGCGCTACCATTCTAATTGAAGAAATCGACAGAGGTGGGGTTTGTGAGTATTCGAGTCATATCTGAGAGCTTGTGTGGAACTGATAACTTACAAATAACTTATAAAGAAGTGTTCTTGGCGACCTCTGGCAACCGATTTAGGAGACACATCCTCACGCGCATACCTCCACACTGACATCATTGGGACTGCTGTATGAGTCCCCGCATTGGACGCTTCCAAGTTTGGCTTGCCGCATGAGGCGTGTAGAGGAGCTGCTTAGACTTTTCCACTTCTTTTCTTCTTGGGCGCCTGCGTAGGGTGAGTTGAGGGGGAGAGGAGGAACATCTCAATCGCTTTGGGTCGAGTCAAATTTCGAGTAATATTTGCTCCAAACAAGTAGGGAAATGCTTTCTGAGCCATGAAATCTCGATTGGGTACTGATTTTGCCTATTTCATTTTTTTACATCTATAGTTTACGCTGTTTCTTCATTGAATTGAGCCAGTGCCTACCTCTGTGCGTTTGACCTGACACTTAGAGTTTCTAATTTTCTGCACTGGTGCTCAGTCTTAGTGCCACAGCATGTCGATGCAGTAGGCTCGTTTCCGTGGACTATGTACATTTCCTTCGTGGCGGACGGCATTGCCACTGGAACGCTTTCTTGCATCATGATGATGCATTACTCGCACCAAATGTAAAGTTGTTAAAAAGGTTTAACAGTCGCTAATTATTTCATTAGCCTTAGTCGTTTGTTATTGCTGAAGAATGCTCAAAAGCTTTTACCAGAAGTTCAGTGCAGCGCTATGGTAGACATGTTTGTTGGAACTTGATACGCAAATAATGACTTGGCTATTTAGGATAAAAACTATGGGGTAGGGATGAATTTATATGGTGATATCATCCATACGGTTTAGCGTCGGCTACTCGGATATGAGCTGGCATATGCATTGGCGTACAAGTATTGACTGGTGCACGATTGGCAAGATACTTGTGAAAATGCGAAATTGAACCGGCTTCGAATAAATCAGATCGCACTCAACAGTAGAAAAACAAGTACCTGTTCGCTTTTAATCAATAAGGAGATTGATGATGCCGACATGAAAGCGTCATTCGCAAGAGCTCCAACTGTCGTCGTTTACTTTTATGCTTAACGTATAAATATTGAAAGGTTCTGGAACAAATGTACGTGACGCCTTGAGATGCAAGTCTCCGAAATGTACAAGTGATCACATGGGCCTTAATTTAGGAGGACTCGGAGGGGGGGGGGGATTCAGCTTTTCGCCTGTACGACCACTTACAGCAAAATTTCAACTGTTGGCATTGAAGTGGCAATGAAGAGGTTGTACAAAGTTCCTGATTGTAGTGAAGGCAGGTGGGATTGTACAGACGTATATGGGCTTCTCAATTCAGGGGAGACAGACGCTTTGAACAACCGCTTGAAATCTACTGTTATTGATGATAAGATTGTATCTTTTATGAAACCATCAAGGCCGTAATGCGAAAATGGCAAGGAAATGTTATTTTACCCGTGTGGATATATAACAAAAGTGGTTAAATTTGTGGTAAGCAATGACAATAAGCTTTAATTTAAGCTTCTTGCGTTAATGGTATTTATTTCTCGTCGTTCCCAACTTATGCTGAATAACGTAAAAATGTGTTCAATACGCGGCACAACACTTTAAAAGCAGATGTTCAATACGCGGCACAAGACTTTAAAAGCAGAAAGAGTGCCTTTCAGTATGACTATAATCGTGCTCTCAAATTAGCCTGGACAGCTATGGGTTTGATTGAGGAATCGAAGCGCGACCGAAAGACGAAGATGCGCATGTGAGATGATCATTTTGTTCGGCGAAACTTGGGCTGTGGCGGCCCAAAGTAGTCAGACGTTGTTTCGACCTCCTGTATTGTTGGGGTCCTTGACCTGCAATGACAGCGAAAAAGCTTGGTAAAATTTTATAACCATACAAAATTCTTTAAACTACTTCGACATACAATGGTTTGGCTTATGGGATTTAAGGTCCCAAAGCGACTCTGGCCATTGGAGGCGCCGCAGTGTAGGGCTCCACAAATGTCGATCACCTGTGGTTAATCAACGTGCAGTGACATAGCACAGCACACGGGCGCCTTGCTTTTCGCCTCCATCGAAAAGTGGCCGCCACGGCCGAGATGCAATCCCGCATCCACGGGCACAGCATGCGAGTGTCTTAATCACTGCGCCGTTGCGGCGGAGTACTTCGTTAAACTATTTGTTCAGTATTGTCATAGTCTCTATTTATCTTTGGCTAACGTCATATTAACTTCTTTATATAGAAAACATCGTCCCATATGTCACTCATCTCAAGTGCTAAAGAATGACTGGTCCAAAAGAAGATGCTGCTGAATACATCATACCGACGTTATCTCTCTCGGATCCAAGCCCCTAAGAAGGGAGCTGTGCAAGTAATTAGACAGAATCAATGATCGCCACGCACGTCTGAAATCCAGCAAGCCGCTGTGCAATGGCAGAAGACGCTAGCGCCGCATCATGGAACGAGTGAGATGACCACTGTCCAGGTTTACTAACAGCCGCACACTCACTACTCACCGACGCTTGGTTCTTCTCTCAACCATGAGGTGCTTGGCACGGGCTTCCCTTTCCAGATCTTGGCGCCTGCGCAGGGACTTGCGGTAGGCCTTGGCTACGTTGCGGTAGTACTTGTTGTACAGGTGGGTCAGAGAGACAATCTCTCCATGTACCGTGGAGGCCATGGAGCGCAGCAGCTCCACGAGAGCGAACGTCACTATGCCGGCTACGATCATGATGTAAATATTGGAGCGGATGTAGGCCAGGCACGCGTCCACGCAACTTCGTGTAAAGACCTACGGGCAGTCAAGCAGAATGATTATGTTTCCTGCAGCATTGCATGTCACAGTCATATTTTGCCCCATGACTGGCGTGAACAAGGATCAACGTACCAATCAGGAGTAATGCACGCACGATATGAGGTCGGTGCTTATTTTTGGCGTTCATACGAGCGCTATTGCACCTAAATATTTTAATGCCATATCAGGATAACTTGTCAGGGCACAGCTGTTTGCTTTCCGCGCACCAGTGCGTCTAGCTCCCCCTTGTAAATTTTCTCTACGTCGCTTGATCAGGCGGCTGGGAATCGACGCCGTATGATGTATATAGTCACTGAACATCTGGATATCTCAATGTCGACTCTTTCATTAGGATATTTAAGCGTTAGGTAACTACACCTTCTGAACGCAATTTTAACGACTTCGCGGAAAGTTGCAATTTATCTTGAATGAACCTTAATATGCTATCATAGGCGTAGAACGATGCTTTATCGCTCGACCAGAGCGACAGCCGTCTGCTTGTGAGAAAAATTGCGTGTCTAAATTTTGCGACGCCGCGCTGTATGTGATGAAAATGGTTCGGTACACTTGCCCCGCACAGGGAAAGAAGAGTAGCAAACGGCTTCCGCTAGAATCAAAGTCGAGATTGTTTAAATGATGTTACGAAAGGCATGCCTAGTGATTATCACTGTGTGGAACAAACGACCACCCACAGCTGTATGGCATATTACAATGAGTCTCAAAAAATACCTTTTAAATCATAAAAGCAGTCATACTACGTACTCAGAATCACCACAAAATCTAGTTACCTACAAACAAAACAGCAATCCAAATTTTACTTAGGTTTTGCCTTGCGTACACGCGTTATTTCCGTTCCTAAAACAAAAAAAATAAAACAAAGACAAATAAATCAGTATTAGAATCTATTGCCACAAACTTCTCCGTGCCTTCTCAAGCATATCAAAAGCGCTAATGGATAGGCACCTCGTAAATCTACATAAGGAAGGTGGCTTATGTTCATAAGTCTGCGGTCTTTGGATTTCTGAATTTCTCGGCGCATGTGCGCATTCTCTTTGTTAGATATAATCGCATGGCAGTGAATTGAAGTGACACCTGCCAATGCAAAATTCTATAATGTTGAGGACTCAAATCTTTTCAATGAACGTATGACGCCTGAAAATTGTGCGTCATGCCGCTGCCTAGTCTGGTAGCACTTATTGCAGAAAGGTCCACATTACCTAGACGCGGTCATGTACGGGGATTCATCCCCGGAGTTACTTGGTGACGCAATGCTATCTACAAATGACCGAATAATGAGATATTTTGAATTACCTCTTTTCTCTAAATTTTCTCAATCCGTGTATCTGAATTTCGCTTGTAATACAAATAATCACCATGCGACACAAACCATAGTTCAGCTTCGATGGTTCGAAGTAGTAAGAAAGCGAAAATGTTTGCGCCCTTCCAATAATAAAACATTTTCAATGCACATAATGTTGATGCGGTGGATGCATGCAATAATATGGGCTCTGGATAAACTCGCGGCCTATGGTAGCGTGCTGACATTGGCCGTGTATTGGTTGAGGGTACCTGACCACTGGAGTATCACCTGATTATGATAACTACCGGTCGGTGATTGCCTGTAATGCCGCTGGTGTATTGATTGGGAATAGTATCATGCAAAGAGACTAGTCAATCTTTATTGCCAGTAGCTTGTAGGCCTAAGGGATGGCTGGTTGAGTGGCTCGTTGAGGTGGCGGGGAAATGGGCAGGAAAGGAGAGGAAGGCGTGCCACTGTAACTATTAGCTTCGTTTGTTTGCCTTTCTTCAGAAAGAAAACGTTAGTACGCTCTTATGAGACACACCTTTTCAAAGGCCTGCTGCTCGGTGGCTGCGAGCACTCCACGACCACAGAACCGGCGCTTGAGGCGAGCCTCTGGGTCCGCCTCGCCTCCTCTTTCCAGTTCGTCGATGGGGCGACAGCAGGACATTGGCACCGAACAGCGTTCAGCGCTCGGGTTCGATTCGGAGCAGTTGAAGTAAATGTTGTGGCCCCAGTCGCGGTACCGGTCAGGAGTCACGCCGCAGCATTGAAATGACTCCTGCACCATCAGGTGAAGAGAGTCCTGAAGGGCAGTGTAGTATTGGTACTTGCTAGCAAATATTGTTGCGAAGAAGGAGATCGGCAGTTGCACTAGAGGAGCCCTCGCGCTAGGCGAGCCATTAATTCATCATTCATCGTGGTGCCATGATATGCCGTCTTCTTGCTTGTTGCCACGTAATAATATGACGTAAAGAGAGCCCTCGTTGAAAAGAGCATATCGAATTACAAAGGTACATTAGGCATTTGAAACGCAATGGTTCGAAGTGGAAGAATGAATTTCTTGTTAGTTCGCTGCAGTTACAACAACAGAAGGATCTTCGTTCGGCGCAGTACTGGCACAGGCAGAGCTTCACAAAAAATAACGCTTGTTCCGATTCAGGTGAATAATAAGCATAGAGGAAGTATACGCAACGATATGACATCATAGGAAAGCACGTTTGCGTGCCGGCTACATTTTTTATTTTACCTTTACGGCAAAAGCGGTATTAGGTGTCAGTCAAGAGCGGTCGTATGACTGGGCAAAGTTGCAGGTTCTCTCAGTAGCCTGAACCCGCCAGCGCAAGACAACTTTAGCTCCTAAGAAAGATGACAAGAGAAATAAAAGGACAGAAAGAGATGCCGAGAACAAAAACAGAATTAAGAAGCTGACGGAGGACAGAAAAAGAAACTGAGTACGAAAGGGCGGAAAATGGTGGAACGCTGTTGTCGAGCAGGATCCTCTTTTTAAGCCGAAGCTTAGCGTAGACAGTAATTTTGGTTTCCTTGTAATGCCTTACTAGCGATTGTCGTTCTAGGAGCCTGAACTATACTATAGCAAACAACAAATATGACTGATGGTGTGTCTTTGTATATCGTCTGCTAAGGCCTCGACATCATGCTAATGCTCCTTCCTGAACACGCCTTGTATCAAGCGCTGAATTCATTTAATGTGATCTGGGAGATCAGGTAACTTGAAGCATAACAGAAGTAGTGGCCCCTGATGTTTTATTGGATAAAGTTTGAGCAGTATACGAATCACACCGATGACTGGAATGATTTGCTGGCCGGATGACTGACCAGCGAGAAATATTTGGCTCCTTCTTTAAGCAAATAGGTATTCAGCGCGTGCTAAAAGCGGGAGTAGTGGAAGTGTAACAATGAGTTGCGAGTAGAATTGTCGTAATTAAGTATCTTTGAATTAGCCTCACTTGCGTGTAGTCGACGAGACTGGCGTAGTCCGGGTTGTCTCGGTAGCTTACGATCAGGTCGATGCTGAACACGCTTTGGACACTCTGAAAAACACATGCATAACAAATGATGACACGTAAAAAAGTTTATTTTGTATGGTATATTCATGCTGCACGCGAAGCTCTATCGTCGCACATATGCCCCTTAAGAGGGAGACGCGGTACAGGGCTGCCAGATAACTTGAACAATCATGATCATAATCATCCTTACCCGGACTATACCCACTGCAGAGCGAAGGCCTCTCCCATATTCCTCTGATCAATCCGATCCTGTGATAGTTGCATGCACGTCACCCCTGTGACCTTCCTAACATCATCCGTCCACCTAATTTCCTGCAGCCCCTGCTACGCTTTTCTTCCCTTTGAATTGAGTTGGTTGCCCTTACGGACCACCAGTTATCTCTTCGTACACGTCCATGCCCATTGCGTCTTTATGAATTACATTATAATGTCGCTAAGTCGAATTATTACTGTGGCCCACACTGCAAACGTCGTGTCTTAACGTTGCACCTACTCTTTTCCGTTCCATAGCTCTCTGCGTTGTCCCCCGATTAAGTAGAACCATTTATTTTAGCCTCCACGTTTCAGCAGTGTAGGTAAGATGCAATGTGTTATATACTTTCCTCTTGAGCTGTACGGGAACCTGACAATTATAATATTCGAGTTCTGGCCAAATGCGCTCCATCCAAAACTTATTCTAGTTATTTCGCTTTCATGGGCGGGATCTGCGGTTACTACCTGTCCTAACTATAGATTTCGCCTACCACTTCCAGTGCATCGCTACCTACTAAAAACTGCTTTTCTTTTACGAGGCTGTTCAACATTACCTTATCATTCTGCTTATTACCTTTCTGCTTTGCCTGTCTATATCAACAATCGTTCTTTGCAATTCATTTTCTGAGGTGCTTGCCATGGCAGTGCCTCCAACGAATTTCAGATTACTGAGGTAGTCTTCATCAACACTTATCTCCAACAGCTCCCATTCCAAGTCTCTGATTACTTCCCCGAAGCAAGCTGTGAATAGCGGAGAGAAGATTGTTTTTCTTTGCCTAATACATTTTTTGGGAGAATTTTATTACTTTTTATGTAGAACGTATTTGCCTAATACATTTTTGGGGGGAATTTTATTACTTTTTATGCGGAATAATGGTTCCTGTGCAGTACTATAGATATCTTCTAGTACTTTCACACGTGGGTCATATACACTCTGATTTCGCAATGCCTGTATGACTGTCAATTTTTCGACCGACTCAAATGTGTTTTTCGTAATCAAAGAATGCCTATTTATAAGAGCTGGTTATATTACGAGAATGTTTCGATCACCTGCGTAATAGCATGAATATGATCAATAGTAGAGTGCCCTTTTCGAAAACCTGCTTGACCCTTTGGTTTGATTGAAGTCTAAGGTTGTGCTGATTCTATTAGGGATTACCTTTGCAAATACCTTCTGTATAACAGACTAAGTTGATTGGTCTCCAAGCTCTAAGTCTTTAACATCTTCTTTCTTAAGAATTAAGACAATGTTAGCCTTCTTTCATTATTCCGGTCCGGTCAATGTCAGTAGGTATTGCGTGTACAGGATGGAGAGTTTTTCTAACACGATATCTTCTATACTTCACGAAATCTGTTGTTACCTGATCCTTCCCAGCTGCTTTATCCTTTTTCATAGCTTATAAAGCTGTGTTAAAGTCAGACTTCGTTACTAGAGGAAAACCTTCTTTCTCTTCATTACTACCAATCTCATTACCGTCCTGACTGCTTCGGTTGTTCTATAGGTCAGTATAAAGCGCCTCGCCTACTTTGACTATATTGTCCATATACGCGATGACATTGCCTGCCCTGTCGCTTGGCGCATACATCTAATTTCGCCTATGCCTAAGTTTCTTTTCTTCGCGTTAAGACTGCCACCGTTCTTTAGACCATCCTAGATTTTCTATATGTTATACTTCCTTATGTCGGACACTTTGAACCTATTGATTAGCTTTGATAGCTCTGCTATTTTTATTTTATATGTAAGCTTAGAGAATTTCATACTTGTGCGTTTCTTAATAAAACCGCTCGTATACGTAGATAATTTACCTGTATACTCTCTAACCATCATACCGCCTACTTCTATCACGTAGTCAGTAATAATATCCCTGGAGGTATTATTCATCGCTCTTACACTAAGAACGTCTTCCTCGGTTAAGCTGATTACCTATTCTGTAGCAAGATGCTAAATTTGTATACATTCCTTCCCACAGCTAATTTATTGACTTCTTTCATACCAATCTGTTTCATTTTCTCTTGAAATCTGTACTAATTCCACACCTTAGCATCCTGCTGCATTGCAGCTTTCTCATTACTGCTACGTTCTGCACAGAATGTTCGAACAGAGTAGGGGATCAGTTTTTCAGTCTTCCCGTTACCTTGTTTCCATGTCCACTTCGAGTTCTTCTGTTTGCTGAAGAAAGTATTCATGATTCTTAATCTATTGCAGCTTAATTGCAAACTGAACTAACGACACCCGTCCCTTCAGCTATTCCTATAACCAATGCCGCCGTCACCCACTGCCAGGTCTTCAGCTTGCGTTTTGCCTACCTTGGCATGGAAGTCGCCCATGAGTACAGTATACTGTGTTTTTACTTTCCCCATTGCCGATTCTACATTTTCGTAGTATACGGCTACATGGCCATCATGAGTACACGTCGGCGTGTAGGCGTGTACAACCTTCACTTTATACTGATTATTAAGCTTAATTGCGATACCAGCCACCCTCCTAATAATGCCATGGAATTCTTCTATGTTACTAAAAATATGCTTATCGACAAGGGACCCAACTCCTAGTTCTTGTCTGTCCGGTAAACCTAGATGACAAAATACATACCCGCCATTCAGTACAACATATGCCGTATCGGTCCTCATGACCTCACTAAGCTCTGTGACATCCAATTTTTCATGTCCGCTACGTAATCGATGATGAATTCCAAAATAGCCTCAGTAGCTAGGGTTCTAGCGGTAAACGTGGCCAAGGTCAGTTTCCAATGGCAGCCTGTCCGTAGGCAGACTCTTGAAACCCTGAGCTGCGTCACAGATCTGACCGCTGCCGTGGTGAGTTGCTCCGCAGTAGCTGGCGACTGAGGGTCGGGGGTTTACTGGAGTATTCGTAGCAGATTGCGGCCAATTACTGCGCCAGAGTGAGGAAATTCGATTCTGTCTGGAAGTGCGGCAGGTCGCATCCCAATCCTGTTTTTCGGCATTCCATCGACAAGCGGTTTTTTGTAATGCGGTGGAGATTTGCGCGTCAACGGGATTTGAATCACGGTCCTCTAGAACGCGATGCGGATATGTCACCTCGACGCCGAACCTCTGCCTGATCAAGACGGGCTCTTTTATGCGCACTTGCACTGGACTCCACCACCAGTGACTTTAACACGATGACAATGAAGGCTACGTTCTGTAGAAAATCCGACGTCGGCGGTGTCAGCCTCCCCATTGATGTTACTCACAGGCAGAGCTCTGGAAAGTGGCCCCTGGTGGCCGGCATGGTTGACAACTGATTATGTTTAGGGTTTGTTGCTGCCTGGCGACCACACGAGATGGCTGATTAAGCACGAGCTGCCAATTCTTTCATGCGAGAGGGTGAGACCTGAACCAGGTTTCCAAGACAATACCTTTGCATTTTGATTTAGACATGCTACGCCTAGACCAGGCAAGCAAGTTCGTTTGGCATGGTTAAGTGGCACTTTATATCTGCGTTGGACAGCCTCCAACATATGGCTGTATGTTAAAAAAAAAACTTCGAGGACATTTGGCGATTAGAGCGATGAAATGCGAAAGCCTGAGTGCTGAATTCTGCTACGCGACTATTGCGCATGTAGCGATGAATGCTGCTACGAGTAAAGCGAGCGACTACTCACATTCTGCGAGTGCATTTATTCAGTGAATTCTGCTAGGCAGCGACGAGATCGCGCTCCTTGTATCTCCGCAGTTTTCTACGTTTACTGTTGTGTAGTTGATTTTACCGGGTGCGGGGCAATAATTACTAAATAATTATGCAACCGACACTAATTCGTAATTGCGAATTGATCAGACATTAGTAATAAATTATTTATAGTCAATTATTATAACTTAGTGAGCAATCAGTGAGCAATTATTATTTAATTAGTAATTGATCATTGATTTCTATATGGCCATATAAGGCACGCATTCGTGCATACTGTGGTGGTGCTCTGTGATTGATAGAACGCCATGACGTCATCCTGTCTCGTCCAATCAGAACCGCCAAAAAAGCGGGACACTTTTGCTGACGACAACGTTGAGACAATAAAGGCTTTCGCCTTATATGTACGAGGTATTTGAGAATCAAATTAACTGGTTAGTGTGCAGGCAGGCAGCGAAGTGGATTTAGCTACTAGGACACAGTTTTTAAAAGAGAATCATGAACATTGCCGCGTCGTGCCGTTAAAGGTGGTGCTTAAGGCTCCCTTTCCTTTCCTAATACACTCCTAAGCACGGCAATCACATCGGACGGCTTGCTGCCGTTCATAACAGCGCGTAGAACACAAAGGAGCAGGCATGCTTTTATACAGGGTCAAATATACTTGAAGCCATTCCGTTTCTGTAAAAGCAGAACTCACGTTTCTGCTAATGAACGGCACGATGAAGCAGGCTACCATGAAGAGCAAGTCCAGTATGAGGATTGCGTACGTGGCGTTCTTGTACCAACGCAGGAGGCACACGTTCTCCCGCAGGGCACCTATGAAGCCCATGAAGCTGGTGGCGTGCACCAGGCCGGCGGCCACCAGTGCCGGTATCTCGATGTTCACCACGAAGCTGATGAACAGCGACCGGTTTCGGAACGAAATCTCGTCGCTACGCTCCACAAGAGATATAACCTGCGAGGAATTAGCACAAAAAATTGAGCTGAACGAGAGAGAGACAATGGATGACCTACTGCAAAAAAGATGTGGTTAGAAACGGGATCTCTAAGCAAGAAAGGAAGCAAGAAGTGAGCAGTGAGCAACCAAAGCGAGAAAGCACTACTTTACTGATGATAATATAAATACTTTTGAACTAAGTCATTTTTATACAAGCGGAGGCAAAGGTCGCACCCAAACATTTATGTTTCAAATCACGTAAACCAGCAGTGTCATCCAGAAATTTCGTAGTGGACAGCGTCAATAATAAGCTGCTGGAAGCGAGTGCTGTCCGAAGCATGGAGTCAGAATGCATTCAGGCGCCGACACTGTGTGCTGCTGCACGACTAGGTCTTGTTCGCCTCTCCCTGCTTCTGCTGAACGCGAAGAGAGGGGGCTATACGATGTGGGCTTATAGGAAATGGATACTAGGAAAGATGCAAAGACGGAAAGATGCTTAGAAGCTTAAGCAATGTCAAACTTGAAGAGGCGATTATACTCAAAAGACAGGCATCGAGTGAATGCGGAACGGTCCGTGAGCCTGGCTAGGTCAAGAAGTAGCGGAAAGGGGAGCATCAATACCGACAGCCCAAATGTTGCGTTCACAAGCTCGTACAAGTGATAATTATTTCGCAAAATAATATTTTGATGACGGAGGTGATAAAAAAGAATTGCAAATTTTCCAGTCGTTCGAATTCTTTCGGTATGCAGGACGAAAATTCGAGCAATTTTATCGAATACTATGAATTAAGAGCCTAAAGGCGCGCGCGTCTCTTGGTGAGACCGCTACGTTAGTTCGCAAGAAAACCATTATAGGGAGAGGCGGTTTCTGAGCCAGCAAATTTAATCACGTTGATGATGACGAAGAAAAACGTATGCTTGGAGAACGTGGAGAGAAAGGATGGGCTGAAAACCATTTCCAAGATGGCATCGGACGGACCTGATGTAACCCTGGTTAGTTTGATTACTGATCGCGGTGTGCGAAATAAGGAGATATTGATCAAAATTATACCACACGTATTAGAAGGGTGAAGGAGAGAAAGCCAGGATTGACTCATATAGTCCAATGCGATAATACTGCAGATAGGGATAGAAACGAAGTACTGTACCAACTGTAAACGGTTTTAGGAGTAACATAGTGCAATAAACATCACCCGAGAGAGGTCGGTATGATGGCGTTTTAGGATATGAAAGGGGCGTATGACAACTTAAACCGGCAATAACACTTGTATTATCTAACAGAAGGAGTGCAAGTATCCGGAAAATTGGAGATTTATAAGGGCTCAGTGCAAGATTATTAGCGAGCAAATAAATTCGCATTACGAGGAAAGCAAACATACCGGAGTTTGCGAAGTGGTTGCCCTGGTCACCACTGTACATGATTTATGTAGCGGGGATAGAATAATAGCCTGAATGGACAGCTGTGTATAGTATAATACGTAGTCGCAGGAAATAAGATTTAGGGAACGTCAGCCATATCTAATGTGCGCGGATGATGCGATCCTTTGGCACCCACACAAAGCAAGCATAACTGTACTACGGAAGCTGCAAGCATTGTGTTCAAATTCTTTGTTGACACATCAGACGCTGTGGCTGTTCACGGTCGTGAGAAAAAAAAGTGTGAATGCTGGCAAGTGAAACGTGATGCGCAAAAAGCACAGATATCTGGTGTGTGGATCGAGGAAGAAAGTGAACATTTAGGGGTGCCTGAATACCTGATCACGTCGATAGAAAACATTGGATGCCAGCACTGCTTTACGCTTGAAGCACTGTGAGTATGCAATAGACATGAAATAATATGGGGACTATGGATGGCTATTAAGGTCACAGGAGTGACTTTTGCGAATGCGGTACCCACTAAAACGCTAATAAATAAGCAAATAACAATGGGCAGGTATAGCTTTATATCTATGAAGCGACACGAAATGATATTGTAATGAGGAATTTGGGTTTACCATTCTTTCAGGCAAGAAATGCACAGGGCGAAATATTAAAATTTAAAATTAATAAGATGAATGGATGAAAAGAGGTGGGTGGTCAAAGTACTCAGGTATTTGTACAACAAAAGCGCAGAAAAGGGAAGTAGAAACGCAACTGTAAAAATCCACAATCGCAAGGCGCATAAGTCGCGATAACTGTTTATGGAGTGAACCCGAGGAAATAAGGGAGCTTTTGCAACAATCATTATGGCTGTTATAAAATGTCTTCTCTGCGAAACTGGAAGCGTGTAGCTTGAGCAAATGTTTATGAGGCGCGGTACTGCTAGACCACCACAACACAGGAGCAGGCAGCCTCACATCCATGCTTAGCTGAACAGCTGGGCAGCGCACAAGACAAATAAACCCAGCTTGAACCGTAATCGAAAGTAGCCAACACAGCTTTGCTGCGCCCGTAGCTCAGCAACACACTATGCATTTCCTCGTGGTCTCATGAGTCGGTGCAGTATTAGAGCGCTAACATTATCTGTGCGCCCTTTCCGTCGGGACCGGTGGTCAGTGTCAACCTCTATAGTCTTGCTCCATGGTCCGGAATCAGAATTATTCGCAAATGTTTTGACCAAGGAATCGTATACCACCAAGTCGGTCGCGTGGACATCGCAAATCTGCGCCGCCTTTCGACCGCCAGTAGTGAACACCTGCCAATTCGATAAAAAATTCGCTCTTGTGTATGTAGATGGCGATACGCGTATGACGTACGATCATGACCGTATGGATCGGTTACTTTTCAAGCAGACTTTATGATAGGTCCAGTTCCAACATTATTAACGAAAAACAAATATAATAAAATGAATACTCGACTGCACTGAATGCAGCAAGATAATCGAGGTGAGGACTGTAATCTGCCTGTAAGTTATGCCTGGGTGGCCAAAACGTCGTAGGTACGAATCACGTTTGAACAAATTGCGACAGCCGACAGCCGATAGATCATTTGTTCTCGTTTTCGTCTGCAGATATATAGCTGAAATGTTTGTCGACTATGAAGAAAAATTATATTAGCAAAAGCAATTGCCGAGGTGTCCACCTCTGAGCGCGAAAGTACTCCGATACAATGTCGGATACTTAGATATGGTTGGCTGGCAGGTTGCTGCAGAAGTAGCTGAATTTTCTAGGTACCGAACTAAGTGCAAAGGCGCTGCATCTGGGATTCGTGGAGAAGATGCTGACGTATCTTGAATACGCAGATATTGGTTGTGTACGGTCAGATTCTATTAGTCTCTCCTGATACCTGGGCCCGTATTCCGAGTTTGCGTCATTATCGAAGTGCCGCTATCTCCCGTGACCTCGAGTCATCTGATTGGTCGAAACGCCGGAACTGGGCATTGCCACTGCGGAACCGGAAGAGATGGCAACATCATTTTCCAGCATTTCCACCAATCGGGTGACTCAAGGTCGGGGAGATAGCGACACTCACGATAACGACGCAAACTCAGAATACGGGCCCTGTTGTCAGCTTTACGAACATATTTTATATCATTTGTAATATCCTTGGGTTCAACAATATTGGCTTGTGAGAGGTGCAGTTTTAGTGGTGGCGCAGTGATTACGGCGCTCGACTACTGTTCCCAAGGACGCGGGATCGAATCCCGGCCTCGGCGGCAGCTTGATGGCGGTAAAAAGCTAGGCGCCCGTGTGCTGTGCGATGTAAGCGCATGTTAAAGAACCTCAGGTGGTCGAAATTTCCGGAGTCCTCCACTACGGCGTCTCTCATAGCCTGAGTTGCTTTGGGACGTTAAACCCCACAAACCAACCAACCAGTTTTCGTTTAGGACCGGCGAATTGGTGCCCGTTAGTAATCGAAGCGGCACTCACACAAGCGAAAATGACGATGGAGCAAAATACGAACGCCACCAGATTGACGCACACGAGGGGCACCCTGTGCAATGGGTTTACATCGATGATGATCGTCGATTCGTTAAGCTTGGCTGGGCGTTTCCTTTTCATGGCTGTATTTATAGCTGGTGCAGTGGGCTTCTTCGGTGTGGCGTAAGACGTTCTCCCTGCGAGGAAACAGGCGTGAAAAATGCACTTTGGGTAGTGAGCTTCTAATGAGCGGGCGAGTTGAGCATATGTGACGACCAGCGAAAAGTGTGGATGCCGTTTACCTGGATGAGTATTCTAGTTCACTATACATATGGCGCATGTCCAACAGGGGGGTACACCAGTATAATGAAAAAAACAGAGAGGGCACTTGGACTCTACGATGAGACGAAAGCCATTATAGTGCGGTAAATCGTAGCTCTCCACTACGGCACCTGTATCTCCATCTCTTCTTTCACTCTTACCATCCTCCTTTCCTTTACGGCGTGATACATATGTCCGCGGAGAATTGTGACCGACACAGCGCCTTTTATATCCTATAAATTCCTTTCAAGTGCTGCTGATGCCTACTGTACTAACGCCTCCTAGACATCTGGGTCTGCTTCTGTTCGCTGGGTTGTGCGGCGTTCGAGGATGCGGCAAATGAAAGGCGCCGCACGGGCGCCTGAATTGGACGCCCGGCGGGGTCAGCTTCGTATACGAATGAATCGCCTGGGGATGTCATGACCAGTCATGACGGCACATCGCGCACCCCTTCTGGTGGGTGAGTTGGGAGTGTTGGCTGCTCCTGGCCCTACGGGGCTGTGACTGGTCGGTCATCGCCGATTAATTGCGGCGGGGCTAGCCTGGAACCGGATTTGTATCGGTAGTATAGGCCGTCATTGCACCCGCCACCACCGGTGGTGGACGACGGTTGTTGCGGCGCGCGTCTTTCTCTCCTTCTTCCTTTTCATTCTTCTGTTATGGCGAAAGCCTTTAATAATAGTTTTTTTCGGGTTCGAACCCGACCTCGGCGGCTGCGTTTCGATGGAGGCGAGACGAAGAGGCGTCGTGTGCTGTGCGATGTCAGCGCACGTTAAAGATCCCCAGGTGGTCGAAATTACTCCGTAGCCCTCCACTACGGCTCCTCTTTCTATCTTTCCACTTTCGCTCTCATCTTCCTCCCTTCCCTTACGGCGCGGTTGCGGTGTCCACCGAACACAAGTGAGACAGTTACCGTGCCTTTCCCTTCCTATAAATAAATAAATCAATTTAATAATAGTTTATGGCTCAGGCTGCCGTTGACAGTGTGTCCCTCTTTTGCGGCGTTCTGATTGGCCATCTGGATGCCACACTTGAACGCGCGCTAACGAACGCCACGCGATAGGAGCGATGGTGTACCGTCCAAACTCACACTTGCCGGAGTGATAGAAAGTGATAGATACTGCGCCTTTCCTTTCCCGTAAACAAATTGTATGTAGCACTCCAACAAACGCCGATAAAAGAAGTCTCGTCTTGTCTACCGTTCCTGCTATCTGCAATCTCAGACTTGAACGCGCGCCAAGGATCGCCACGCGACAGGAGCGATGGTGTACTGTCCAAACGCACACTTGCCGGAAAAAGTGTGATAGATACTGCGCCTTTCCATTCCTGTAAACCAATTATAATTATTTGTAGCACTGCAACGAATGCCGACAAGAGGCTAACGATAGGAGACAAATTTTAGGATAGGCGATGTCAGCGCACGTTAAAGATCCCCAGGTGGTCGAAATTACTCCGTAGCCCTCCACTACGGCTCCCCTTTCTCTTTTTCCACTTTCACTCCCACCTTCCTCCCTTCCCTTACGGCGCGGTTCAGGTGTCCACAGAGCAAGTGTGACAGATACTGCGCCTTTCCCTTCCTGTGAACCGACCGACCGACCGACCGACCGACCGACCGACCGACCGACCGACC
>JAJIZL010024331.1:96218-110087 GCA_023969395.1 Amblyomma maculatum
ACCGACCGACCGACCGACCGACCGACCGACCGACCGACCGACCGACCGACCGACCGACCGACCGACCGACCGACCGACCGACCGACCGACCGACCAACCAACCAACCAACCAACCAACCAACCAACCAAAGGCTTTCTACATTCTCCTCTTAAGAGATATCTGAGAGAATAATTTTTTCCCCTTTCTCTCTGCCCGATGCAGCGGAAGTGGCTCAGCTACAGAACCAGTAGCAGGCCCGTGCATTTTCTTTTCTTTCTTCCTACAGTCGCGACTACAACAACAACAACAACAACAACAACAATGAACACAACCAGAATTTTATAGAATGCATCAACGTTCACTGGCGTCCTATAATTCATTTACAGGAAAAGAAAGGCGCAGTGTTTGTCACTCGAGGAATCGCGCTAGCATCCTCACGGCAAACAAAGGAAATTATGAATTGCGTTTCATGATCTGGGCCGTGGCACAGTGGTAAAGCGCTCGGCTGGGCGTGGAGATTCGATTTTCGGTGGAGATGAGGTTTATTAATTTATTTTTGACTCTCGCTCTCGAAAGCGTGACGCCCTCTGCCGACAGCTCCTGCTGACAACAATGAGGGCTTAAAGGCCTTCGCCTTAAATAAAACTGGCAGTGGCTTAGCTCGGTGATGCCAGGATATACGTAGCGTTATCTGACTGAGCTGGTTATACTCAGCTTTTCCAGCACTTTTAGCCTTCTTGTGTTCGTTCTTTGTACGCTCAACCGCCAATTGCCAGGCAACTACTTCAGGAACCGATGAGTTACGCTTCTCCGCTCTTCTGTGTCGGTGAGCCGCAATTTCACTCTCATCTTGCCCCGCCGGGGTGGTGCAGTGGTAAGACGCCCGACTACTGAGCCAGAGTACCCGGGTTCAAACCCGACCTCGGCGGCTGCGTTTTGATGGAGGCGAAACGAAGAGGCGTCCGTGTGCTGTGCGATGTCAGAGCACGTTATAGATCCCCAAGTGGTCGAAATTGCTCCGAAGCCCGCCACTACGGCTCCTCTTTCTCTCTTTCCACTTTCACTCCCATCTTCCTCCCTTCCCTTACGGCGCGGTTGAGGCCTCCACAGAAAACAAGTGAGACACCGCGCCTGTCCCTCCTTATAAATCAATCAAGCACTCTCATCCTCCATGACTATACCACACTGGCAAAAACATATATATATATATATATATATATATATATATATATATGAAGGAAAGAAGCCAACAGTCGGCGAGGCCAAGGAAAGCGTTGGGGATGGTACTTTATGTCTTTTTTATGTTTACTTGGATAATCACAGAAATTAGTAATGTAATCTGTTTAGGGGAAAGATAATTAAACACAAAGTAGAAGAACATATAGAAGTATATATCTATACCCCTGATTTCTCTGCGCATTAGCGGCGCTATCAAGCGGCTCGAGAGTGCAACGGAGGCGCACAGCCGGGCACGCGCTGTCGCCAGTGCGTCTGCCGCGGCTCGTTCCGCCTCTTGAATGCGCATACCGGCGAGGCGCGGGCGGCGGTGGTGGAGCGCGCGGCTCCGGCGCGCCAACTGCGTGCTGTGTGACGTCATTGCTCCTCGCGATTGGGCACCACGGCTTTCCAGGAGTCACGCGAAACTGGTCAACCTGGGCCAGTGTAGCTAACGCTACAAAATATAAAGAAATAAAAAAATAGATAAAATGAAATAACTTCAATTGGTCCACGACATTTCACGGTGGTTTTTCTTAGTACAGGATCCCACTGGCTTCAGATGACTTCCGGGTCCTGGTGAGCATCTTGCGCTGCTCAGAGACGCGTATGGGTCATCTCCGACTCCCACTGTTTTTGGCTGCGGGCTCGAGGTTTTAAGGCGACAGCCTTTAATGGCTCATACTCGCGGCCATCACATCGTCCGTCCGGCCACGAAAAAGCTGTCACACTGTTTGCTAAATTCCGCGGTATACCGCGAGATTGGGACGCCATCGGCCAGTATAGCGTGAGGAAGATGCTTAAAAATAAATCCTTTCTCCACTGGTAATTGAACCTCCATCCCTTGGATCCCCAGTCTAGTGCTTTAGCTAACTGCGCCATGTCCGGGATCGTGAAACGCTCATCATAATTCTTTTTGTCTACCGTGAGGATTACAGTAGCGGAATTCCGGAAGTGACGAATACTGCGCCTTTCCTTTCCTACAAATCAATTATAGAACACCGGTGAACACTTTGCGGTCAGCGAAAGGCTGGTTGTGTTCGATAAGGGGCACGCGATTACCGTGTGCACCAGCAAAGCTTAGGGTTTCGCGTTCCTGCAGCGTAGCTTCCAGAGTACTCTCGAAATTTTTCAGTAATTGTTCTTTGCAATTGCATTCTATGTCATGTAAATGATGTGAGAGACCTCTCCGCATCCGGTGCACATGTGTTGCATTGGAAGGTTTCGAGCTAAAGTTTGCAGTACTTTGCTAGCAATAAGCAGTGCTGCTTACCTAACGAGGAGCCTTTCTTCTTCTGCTTCTTCGTCAACTTCGCTAGAATTAACTGGTAGGTATTTCAGATTTTGTTGGAGATGTGTAATCAAGGATAGGAAGTAATTCGTGTAACAAAAACAATTAACTTTGCGCAGACTAAAAAGGACAAAGGACCAAGGGCGAATTCGATGTTTAAGAAATAACAAAAAAGCCTTTTTGTCTGATAGGTTTTCTGCTTTGACATTGATAAATGCATTGAATAAATAAACGACGCTCATACTAAAACGTAAAACGACCAGGGGCGAACTGTGTGGCCAATCTCCTGCCCCCCCCCCCTTCCCCTTCGTGTGGGTATGCGTTTATCTAAGGGTACGACAACAACAAGGGGGAGAGTGTCGGCAGGTTTGATTGGTAGAGTTAATTAGTGTAGTCAAAGAACGTGGCCCATTCCTCTTTAGCCTTTAAAAGGAGCGCAGCTGCAGTAATTTGGAGAGACGCCTACACCTAAAAACATTCTACCGTCTTTTGTAGTCTGCAGGAAAGCCATTGGTATTGAGCCCCAGAAATGTTGGAGCACTCATAGCCGAAGCCCTGCATAGCACAGCGAAATAGATGGGCCCTTCGCATGAACATAATTAAAGCAGAGTGAGAGTCATATATTTTTAACGAAGGGTATCGTTTATAAATTATCAGTTTATGTCGTTTTTTTTTCATGTACTACGACATTAGTGATTAAAGGTGTGGATAAAAGATCAAAGGAAGCATATGATGCTAGGAAGACCACAGCTAAAGGTTCTCGTTCCTAAATGAGGATGAGAAAGAAGAAGGCGAGGAAATGACGGTGTAAGGTGTTCAGTTATTGGCTTGATTTGTTTCGGGCATTGCGTTCAGAAATCTTCCTCCAGTTTATTTGAAGTCAGTGGCATGTCCTACATATTTGGAGAGTGGTACACTTTATAAACACCTGGGGACAGGAACCAATCTGAGCTGTGCTGGCCGGCTCGTTCCCCTCCTAGTGGGGTGTGTCGAGCCGCGCAGCTTTCAACTACTCCGGTCTTTTCTGCAGGTACAGCCACATACCTGTTTCGAGTGAGTATACTACGGTATCTTTGTTTAGCACTGTAGCCCACATTAATGAGTGATAAAACTGTTATCGTTTGCAAGGGTGGAGACACTACACGAATCGTTAAGACTGATGTTTCCAATAAAAAGTGCGCCTGGAAGAATTGCTTGGAAAAGCAGGTAAGCCCATCAGTTAGAGGTACCTTATGAGCCTTTCGAAAACAGCTGGGCTGCATCGAGAAAAAAAAAAATGCTCGCATGTATTTTGGTCCATTCGCGGGGTGTTTTGTTGAGCGCGTCGGTACTTCCGTTTTAAAGATTTCACCGTCATATAAAGAATATAAAACAAGAACTGAATTTGCTTTTCAGCTCGATGATGTGGCGCCGCCATTTGACAGCTTCTCGTAGACAATTAGGACGGCGGGCAAGCAGATGAAGGAAGCTCAAGACGCATCGAAATAGGACTAGATACTCACAAAGGAATTCACATTTCTGCAAAAACATGACAAGAAACAGGAATCAAATGAAATTCTGGGCTCGAACGAGTAACGTATTCTGCTGTACTGCCAACTGCAGCTCTTACTTCGGCTTGTCGCTCAGCTCTTAGAGAAGCATTCATGATCTCTCACATATCCCTCTTATATCCACGCGTATACTTAGCTGCTGCTATGCCGTTTGGCTGCCCCATCTGCTTTTCCAATGAGCGCAACGCGGAGTAGTGCCGTATGTAGTGGCTCTGTTACGTGCCACTACAGTGCGCTTAGCGCATGCGCAAAAACTTGCCCAAACGGCAGTTTAATTCCAAGTTCACAAATGTGGTGTACCATGAGGCCGTATATGGCACGTGTACGAGAGCAGCGTACGTCTTTAAGAGCGGTAGCAGCACAAGAGGCTTGTGCTGTAAACGTATCTTCAATGTTTCACACGTGGTGTGTTTGCTAAGTATCTACAGCTACCACCCCACCTCCCAATCCAACCGCCAACCTCTCTTTAGGTATCATATGTCACGTTGTCACAATATATTGAGCACAGGGACTGCTTTCGTGAGTAAAAGCATCGTATTGTATCACTGTTGCCAAAATAAGCCAAACCTCGCCATTTTCTCAGCAATTTGTGCTTGGAAGTGTAAATGTTTCTTTATAGTATAAAATGGATTGGGGTCAATTACATTTGGCAAGCATTAAACCAAAAGTAGGGGTTCAAGGTATATTCAATAGGAAATACATCTTCATTTTGGGACCTAAATACTATATTTTGCTATCCTTTGCAATTTGATGAGAGAAGGAAGAGAACAGAAAAATTGTTCCCAATCAGGAGCAACATTCCGACTGATGCCATTCCTTACCAGCCTTGTGACCCTGCTTTGTTGGAGGTCATCAACATCGCAGCCACTCGTAACTAAACTAAAATGGTACAACCACCTACCTGTACAAATGCGAAATCTCGCTTGATAGTCCACAAAACCGGTAGGGCGATGCTATCTGCACTTTTCATCTTCTTTGACAGCACCTTCTCTCTCTTTAACCTGTGACAACGCCCGCTGGACTAGGTCATGCGCATGCTGTCGTCCCGATTGCCCCTTTACCCAGTCGGAAAAAACTACAGAACATTTTCTGATGTTACGACAGAATTTCTGTGCGGTTTTTGACGAGAAACCTGTTGTGACAACAGAACATTCTGTCGTAACATCAGAAATGTCTGTAATTACAACAGAAAATTGCTACAGAGCTACAGACAACAGAAATATACTACAGAAAAACTACAGAACTACAGAAAAGTACTACAGAACTACAGAAAAATCTGATGGTTACGACAGAACTACAGAATATTTTGTCGTATTTTTGTCACAGTTCTGTAGTTTTTTTCGACTGGGTAGTGATTAAACAAAGGCTGACGAAATAGTTGCTAGGAAAACCAGAGGGCCATGACGGGGTTTTCTGATTCCATGTTGTGTACACTCTCAGTACACGCCAATCGTAAGTAATGTAAGGCTTTCGCCTTAATAATTTGGCCGGGCACTTATGATCCAGTTTTAAGGGCATGACGCGACACTTTTAATAGAGATATTTAGCACACCGTGATTCGCGATCCGCCACCGCGCATTCCAGTGCGCATGCCCAGATCACTTTGATGCCGATAGATGGCGCCACATACTTGATGCCGGCACATTGACCTGCCGCATCGGAACCAATCAGCTTGTGCGGTAGAGGGTCACGGTGGCGGATCGCGGATCACGGTATGCTTAATGTCTCTAATGGCTCGCGTTTGGGGGCTGCCCTTGCAAATACGTCTTCACCTGCATCAACGTTCCTAGTGTCTTAATCTGTCCTCTTTATCTGACCTCTAAAGAAGTTCACACATACTCATTGCTATGGAGCCGTAAGCCAGAGGACAACGGACATAGATATAAGGAGCTCTTTTTACCAAGCAGTACTAACGTTCCTCTGTGGCGTATGGGGAGCATGTAAAACAGGGAATATGAATGTCCTGGATGGCAGGATTCTATCTCAGCCCCCCATCTGAAGGTCAAAGCTAGGGTTCGCATCGCCGGTCTAAAATCGGCTATACCACATGCTGTCGCGATGCGCGCAATCCAACGAACAGAGAGTGCACTTCCAGCGGGTGGTAACCTGTAATCTGCGACCTACAAGAGCCATGTCCTTGATATTTTGCTCAAAGCGCCAACGCCGGCCCACGATTTTGGAGGCAAATGGTTCTGCAATGTTATCGCGTTAAACAACAACTCCTATCGAATTCATTTCAGTGAGGATGTGTAGGAGGTATGCATTTCTGTTCATTTTCCCGACGCAGGCGATGTCTCGCAATGAGCCCAAGATTCGTGTCAAAGAACGTAGCGCCAATGCTTTGCAGTATGATCTGCCACGCTACAGTCGCACTGAGGACGGAGAGTGGGTCATGGAACCGCTGAGGACAGAAGACCTGCCCGAGGTAAAGGGGGCCGTTTAGCATGGGGCTGTAGAATACCTCAACAAGTTAGGTACGTGGATATCGCGACTTCTTGAGAGGCGGCGGGCTCACACGAAACCAGAAATATTTTTCAAGTTCTGTCACTAAGGCACACTAAAAGTGGCAATATTCTGCCACTGCGTTCGTACTCACACTCTTTACCGGTCGTGTTCACACAGATTCACATGCAGTCATATTGACATTGGCTCATAGCGTTCACATGCACTCAGCATGCACAAAGAAGCGTACAAACATTAGCGCACAGCTTGTAGGGAATCAATCACAGCTCGTACTGCAGGTACTTCCTGACTTTCGACGATTCATCACTTTGGACACTCCTCTAAACTATGTAGTGAGCCTGTTGGCCTATTTATATATACTGCATTGTTTGTGCAAGAAAATACATTATGTGTGATATTTCTGCACTCCAATTAATGACAGTGGTGGAAGGAGTGACAGAGCTTATTCCACTATTTTGACTGAGCGTTTCTACTAGAGCCATTCTTTGAATTGTCTTTTCCTCGTATGATTCGGTGTCTAAATCTTTAATGTTTGGTTCTCACTGGAATGCTTTTTTTTGTATTTGGCTTTTCGCTCATTTAGTTCATATTTTAGTTTTGTGAAGTCTACCCCTGCGTTAAGTCAGTCGGCGTAGGCTTTGGATTAAGTTGTCAACTAAAGAGTGGCAATAACGTACTTTTCGCAGAAGTATGCGGCCCAGGAGGTGTGAGTCATGATAATTATGATAATTATACAGGCCGAGGACTCGACCTTAATTGTGCATGCTAGTTATGACACTGTGGCTGATGTCGGCCTTGGCTAACGAATACATGAAGACGTTTACTTAAGTGTATCTCTGAGGGTTTAGGCATACATGTTGTGGAGGCTTGAAATTTTAGGTGTGCGCCCCGGTATTGGATGCGTATTGTTCTCAGACTGAATTTTAATAAAAAGATACACTTGTGGGTGCGGCGCCGGCGTAATCGGGGGTGTTAGAAATGTGGGCACCAAAATCAGCGAGCATGTGTGCTTCAGTGACCTTGCAATGGGGGGAGTTCGTAGCAAGTACGAAAATTAATAGTGGTTGAACCATGTTGAACAGATGTAGAGGAGTGTCAGCTCCGTGTTCTATGGTTTTAAATGGTTTAGAGTTTGACGTTTCATTCCTCTTGCGGAATGAGGTATGGCATCACGTTGTAATGTAAAAAAAGTTCATTATTTAATCACACTTTGCGAAGTGATGACAAGTAATTGAAACCTTCAATTAATGCAAAGAAAGTTTTCTTTATATTAGCTGTCCAACCATATTTGACTTCATCCTATAGCATAAAGTTCAAATTTGAGCGCAATTATCTAACATGTGGTGATTATATAAGACTTCCAGTTAGCCCAGCGCAGTTATGCTCGGCGTATGCTATCTAGCGTTATCAAGCGATATATGACAGATGCAGTTGTTTGAAGCTCATAATTAGCTACATTTATTTTATTTACGTACATTTAGTCATGTTCAGTTACACTCAGCATAGAGTATCTAACGACGTATGTATGACTTGATGTAACCTAAGGTCACTTTTGTTCACAAATACCTAATTAACTGCAATTTACTACGAATAGCTGCTGCGACTATTTATTTGGAGTATAGAGTTTAAAATGTCGGCTGTAGTCTTTCAATGATTTCTCGAACTCATCTTACACATTTTCCTTTATTATGAGGCCCTTGTCGCAACAGTGTGCCGAAAAGGTATTCGTCGTAAAACAGTTTGTTGTTTTTACATACGCATGCACCGTGCATTACCCTCAAGTTGTACTGAACGCCATGTCTTTGTTGGCCTTCTGAGGAGATGAAGGCAATTAAGGCAATTAATTACGGCATGCCATTTAACTATCGTACAGAAATGCAAAACGCTATGGTGGTGCATTACTTAGACATAAATGATAAATAGGTTTGGTTTGGTTTGGGGGGTTTAACGTCCCAAAGCAACTCTGGCTATGAGAGACGCCGTAGTGGAGGACTCCGGAAATTTCGACCACCTGGGGTTCTTTAACGTGTACTGATAACGCACAGCACACGGGCGCCTTGCTTTTCGCCTCCATCGAAAAGCTGCCGCCGAGGCCGGGATTCGATCCCGCGTCCGTGGGAACAGTAGTCGAGCGCCGTAACCACTGCGCCACCTGCGCCGGGGTGGCGCAGTGGTTACGGCGCTAAATAGGTGTCAGTGGACTGGAGGCTGCTGACCGGAGGAGCAGTCGCGCTATAGATAAGTTCTTTTTCTTTTACTTTTGCGCGCAGACAGCTGGCGCACTCCTACTCTCGACACCAGGTTCCATCTATCTGCGCACAACCTAGTGACTGCAGGTAGTGCTGGGGCTTCTCGCACAATGCGTGTTTCTCATATCTGTCGTTACCGCATTCTACCACCTATTTATGTAGGTGTGTGCTGTGCACCGCTGCTCATATGTTTTCCTAGCTGTTCCAGGAAGTACTGCAGTAAACTGAAGCGCATTGTTCTGTCGTTGAAGCGATATCCGGTGGTAGTTTATCATTCAAGTTACGATTTGGAATCTAGCGTTTATACACAGTAAGATGTCCTAATGGTTTTTCTTGTGGCTGCCCTGCACATGTTATAAATGCATGTACGCTTTCTTTGTTAATTTTTTGTATGAGGTTGCAGATGTATTGATGTGATTGCATAGTCTGAGAGATAACCGGATCATCCAGCTTTTTCATGAATGTTTTGGAAGGAAAACTCGCGTATTCGGTCACGAGTTTCCCGGTTTTCGGCTTTCTTGTACCGTTTGTTTACAGGTATGTAAGCGCGACCACCAGCAATGCAAATTGTTATTTCCCTATTTCAAAGAAAACTAGCCGTGTAAAACAGTTGAGCGTAGTATCCCTTTTTGCTTAGTATCCGCCTCAGACGCAGAAAAATAAACGTCATTTCACTGCATTCTATGACGTGGCCCAAACGGCTACGCGACGCATTGACTCTCACCAGCAGCTTCGGTATAAAACACACTTTTCTGACTACAGAGGTAGTAAGAGCTCGATTTTCTGTTAATATTTATTCAAAACTTAATGAATGAGCGTAACAGTGCTGTGCTTTCACAGCTCTGGCTCAGTGGGTTGGGCTCTGCTACTGGGCTCGAAGACGAACCCGAAAAAGTTCTAAACACCACATTCGATTCGAAAACTAAAATGTTTGGATCTAACAAGCTTTCCTTCGCTGCTTTAATTTATTTTTGCATATATGATAATCTGTACGCCAGATATACCGAGATATATCATGCGGTGATATTTGGAACAACAATTGGATAGGCCCTAGATTTTACAATAAACAAAAAAAGGATCCTATTTTGGCGGTACATAAAAGTACAGACCTACAAAACTTATCTCGTTAAATGAAGCACACAGCGAAAATTTGTTGATGTGATAGGAGCCCCATCACACTGGCGAAAACACAGCCTTATCTCCGAAGTTCGTTAAGGCCAATAGGGAGGAAAGAGAGCTTATTAGAAATGCAATTATATTGGTCATACACATGAGAACAATCAATGCTATTGTCCAAAACCTTTTTCCCGGCTTAAAAGGCAGCATAAGCGCGGCTGCTTGCCGAGCACCAACACGTTTAATGAAAATTTCAAAGCAATTCCAATAAGGGACGGATTCAATTTTAACTCTGTGACATAAATAAACATGCTGCTACATTACCGTGCGGTGAAAATATATTTAGTAATATTATGAAGCGGCCGAATGCTAGAAAATCACCACTATCGTGCAGGGTATAGCATACTGAGGTATGCGCTTTGGAAAGTGGAGCTTGAGGGAGTAGACCTGAGAGTGATGCGCCCGGGAGGCTTGGCAGTAGGTGTTGGCGGTAGAAATGCGAATGCGCACATTGATTGCATAAAATATTCCCGGATTTAAGTGTGTACTCGGTGGTGCTTGTGTGATTCGTAGCGCTGTTGTAACTGTGGCTTGTTCGCCTGGGTGGAAAGCCAAACGCGAATAAAATATTGCTCGTTTAAATAAAACGATAACATAATCTCTGCAATTTGCATGCTTAGAGAGGTATATTTTTTAATTAAAATGGGCTGAACATGGGCATTTCTCCCGAAGTGCGCCCATATCTATTCGCTCCTTGCAAAGAAAATCGAAGCTGTCACATGTCTTGTTCTTTAGATTTTCAAGCCGGTGTCACGCGTGCTCAAAAGAGGTGAAAGGCTTGGGGCGTCCTTGAAGGCGGGAAAAGGGATTTTTGAAAGTGTAGGGGCTACAGTTATTTCTTAAGGTCCCCGTAATTCTCTTTTATTGCGCCTGTCTTGCACATTCATGCACAAAGAAAAGCTCAAGTATGATAGGCAGTTAAAATTAATTTACAACGCATTCTGGACCGAAGGAATCCGAAATTGGCGCTTATTTCGTGAAGAAGGTATAGAAGGCTCGTTAAGTCTACTCACCCGACTTGACTGGCTACTCAGTACGGCTCCTTTGCTAAAGAATACCTGAGTGGACGTTGAATTTATTTCATACTTCATTTGCTTTTCCGCTTTACAAGTGTAGCGCTTTTTGAAGAAATATTGTAAACGACATCCATGAATCTTCATGATCTCGAGGTGTGACTTTTTTATAGGTGTAGTTTTTTAACACCAGATACTTTTTAATTCTTTAACCGGAAACAGGGCACCCCTTTCTAAAATGTATTCATTTATGGACAAGCTCGTAAGCGCAACGAAGTGTCATTCGAATGCAGGCCGCGTCTGTTGCATCCCGAAATAGAAAATCAGGAAAACGCCTTCTTTGCTGGACTATGTGGGTGCGCGTTTTATTGGCGTTCTGGATGCTCACAATAATGCGTTTTCCTTCACCACTGCATCACTCGTAGCGTATGTGTCGCTGGGGATGTTGACGTATGTACATAGCATTGTACGAAGGGAGGATAATCGACGATCGCAATGGGTAACTAATTGATTACAAGGCGAGGAAAGCGTAACGGGCAAGGGCAGAAAATGAGGTGTGGGCGGATGAGGCAAAGAAGTTTAATTGAGTTAATTGGGGGAATGGGGAGAAGCCTTCGCACTGCAGCGTGTAGAGTCTGGCTGATGATGATGACAATGATACCATTGGTCACTTTAAACGACTTCACGCTCTCTTGGATAGCTACAGCGTCTAGCCCAGGATGCCCCATACAACTTCTTCCAATGGAAATCTTTTTTCACAAGCATGTTTTGAAGTAGCACCGTCCAAATTCAAAGCCAAACTTTGTGTGGCTGACGTAATGCGGTTCCGTACTCGCAGCCGCCGCGTCGAGGCCAGGGCTCCACAGTGCGGCTCGTGACGACGCTAGTGTGCGTTGCTATGCTGACCATTGGTACAGCCACTGTTGCGGCTGTGATCCTCTCCTCTGCACACCATGGCGGTGACCCCGCTTTGGACGACGGTCCGACGGCCCGGGAATTCCCCAACGCCTGGTAGGCTCAAGAAAAGATGCTATACATTTGCATGTAAAATGTTTTGAAGGAGCACAGTGGGAAATTTCGAACATTCTTCTTCTCCCTTGAAATAGTGTATAGTCAAGTCTGTGTATCTTTCAAGGCATTTACGGCGGTTGTAAAAGGTTTAGAACTCAGGCTCGTCACTGAACCACACCGCTTAACTCACGACGTATCCCCAGATTTACAAACTATTCAGTGTAAAGCTTTCGAACTCTTTCCCGTGAGTACTACAGCAGCCCCGCTACACTACTCAGATACCACCTCCCTTGTCCCTAAATGTTTGACAAGGGTTGTACTAGTTTATTTATTTAAACGCAATTTTTATCCCGTTAGTCGAAGCACGTGACGTTAATGTGATAACTACTTCATGGAAATTGCACTGTCAACTGCGCCCACGAGCATTCTCAGGTGTTTGTTCCAAGAGAAGGGGCTGGAGATCGCTTCGGACAGCCTTCGAATGAAGCTGCGAGTGAATACGCCGCTGTTTTTCATTTGAGCGGTTTTGTATGTTTATGAAAACTGAGTTATAGTGAACATAGGCACACAATTTAGACAAGCTTGATTTCTTTCACCATCAAGTTGTCTACAAAAGACATGTTTCCCCTTTATTGTTTGCGTTACAAAATGAATCTACGCCGACGCACCTGCTGAACAAATATTATTTTTTGTTAGTTACTACAAATATGTCCCGTAATATAATTCTCAGGTAATCGGAATTAGTCGGCGCGAGCGGCAAAAAAAAATTCAACCTCATACTTTGTTAGGGGTTTTGTGCTACCTACGACACAGGCATAAATGCGCTCGTAGCAATTATTTATACGTCTCCACAACTGCCTGACAATTATTTTCAAACACGCATCTCATTTGGTACCTACGCCTCTCTTAACTTCCCGCTGTTAGTAAAGGAAAAGAAATTTGGCTTACAATCTCCTCCTTTGAGAGTATGGAACGAGAAAATTGATAGCTTGCTTTTTTTTTTCAGCTTTCTTTGTGGATTCTTGGTCACGTACATGCACTTTTCTCCCTCGTGCCTAATTACTAACTTGTTAATTTGTTCCTCTGATACCTCACACATGCACTTTGGCATACATTCATATGTTTAAGGATTAACCATGCTGTTCAAATTGGCCTGAACCGACTAGGCGTAGCGTGTATCGCACAGAATGCTAGGGACATGGAAGGGTCTTTTCTGATCTCACTCTCCTGTCTAAAAAAAGAAGCCCGAGTTGGAAGCTCCTGTCAAGTAAGCCTTGTAATACTGTGGGGAACATGACGTCAAGCAGACGTACGACTTCTCAGTTCCCGGCCATGCCAGCCATGCATCTACTACCAACTTGCAGAGCCATTGCTTCGATTTTTTAACATACTGAATCAGCGAACGATACAAAAACACAAGAACAGAACTTGAAATTGGGCTAGATGGTGCATTGCTTGACTAAAGATTTCAGGACTAGCGCGTGTCCTGTGTCTGCTTCTGTTGGGTGTGTTTTCTGTGCGCTTTAGACAAGCACAGAAGTACACGGGACAGCACTGGACTAACAACTGAGGTTTACTGCAGTCCAACGCTGTCTCGTGTACTTCTGTTCTTGTGTCTTTCGCTGGTTCAGTATATGTTAGATTTGAACCAACAAGCCCAAATTATCACCATGTTAGAGATGAATTTTTTTTTCATTATGCCAACTCCGACAACGCTGATGCTGGGGTTTGTGGAGAACGAGTTTTAACGCGATTTAAAGTTAGAAAAGAAGATTTTGCCGTTCAGTGGAAGCCTGGTCTAGTTCCACGAAGCGTTTCCTAACAGTCTGTTAAAGCATCCGGTAATAGCTGGTCAAATTCAAGTGATGTCAAGGAAAGCTGTGTTTATTAACCGTATCTAACTTTAGAAAGTGACAATATA
>JAJIZL010024331.1:133822-157776 GCA_023969395.1 Amblyomma maculatum
CCCTTCTGTCACTACAAGGTAGTTGAATTCCGGCTGAGCTTGCCACGCAGGTCGAGGGCATCTCCTTTGCGACCGGAACAGCTACCCCCACTCACTCAAAGGGTGTCTGGGAGTGTACGCACCGTTAAGGGCGCATCGTTAATAATAATACCCCTAATTATTAACGGGTGACAATTAATTTGGCGTCCGCGACAGGACGTTTGGTGCATTCAAGCCCAGAGGACGGTGAACGAGTTGGAAGAGTTTACGAAGAGGTCGTAAACAGTGTAGCAGCAGAGCGGTAGCGAGAGGCAGTGCCGCGCGGAAGCGTTTAGGCGAAGTTCGCTAAGCAGTGTTTAGGCTACACCCAGACGGTTCGCGCTTCAGATATGAATCTGAAAGAGTTGGTAGAGGCTGGCACCCAGCTGGGGTTGTCCGGTGCCGAACTGCGCAAATGGGTTAGCCAGAGAGAAAAAGAAGAAAGCGAGAGAGAAGAAAAGGAACGAGAGAGGGCTCGAAAGGAGCGGGAAGAGGAATTTCAGCGAGAAAAGGAATTACTTACTATGAAACTTCAGCTCCAAAACTCAGGGAACAACAACGGTTTAGCTGAAGTGCATAGCTCCAGTGAAGGACATAGCAGCTTGCGGATAGACGCAAGTAAATTGATTCCGAAATACGACGAGAGAAGAGACGATCTGGACGCGTTCCTCTTGTGTTTCGACAGGATCGCCATAAATTCAAATTGGACAGACAGTGAATGTGCTACCATCTTGAGCACTTGCCTCAGCGGCGAAGCATTAAGTGTGTTTGGAAGACTTCCTCCTGATGATGCAGGCAGCTATCACAAAGTGAAAACTGCATTACTTAAAAGGTTTAGATTTACGACGGATGGGTTTCGTGAGAAGTTCAGGACTGGAAAACCTATGGACGGTGAAACGGCAACACAGTATGTTGCGCGACTGAGTCATTATTTCGACCGCTGGACTGAACTCTCAAAAATTAAACTAGAGTACGGCGCACTTCGCGAACTCCTAATTAAGGAACAATTTCTGGGTAGCTGTCACCCTGGTTTGTCGCTTTATTTAAAAGAAAGAAAAGCGAATAACCTGGACGAAATGATGGATCTTGCGGACCAATATTTGGAAGCCCAGGGAGGCGAAAATTTGAACAAGATTGTAAATTCTGAAACCCCTCAAAAGTTCGAATTCCGGCAGACACAACATAGCGTAAAGTCACCCCCGAGGTGTTATCTCTGCGGACAACTAGGCCACATCGCACCTAACTGCCGCAAACTCGCAACCAACAATCCATCCTCGTGTTGGAAATGCGGACAGAAGGGTCACAAAGCGATGTCGTGTCCCGACGCTGACGAGGCAGCTCCGCAGGCGGCATGCGCGAGGACTCTGTCAGAGTCGGAATGTCGCCTGGAGGAAGAAGATGCCGATGGCTTTGTTGAGCTTAAGAACGGCAGGAAAGTCCGCGTGGTGCACGACCTAGAGGAGGAGGAAGCAGAGAAGGTGGTTAATCGGAAAGGCAAAAAAATCCGGGTGGTGAACGCCGTAGTACATGCACAACCTGGATCTGCGGTGAATCGGATGCCGGTTTCGAGGGGAAAGATAAAAGGAAAATCAGTTTCTGTGCTACGAGATACAGGTAGCAGTGCCGTAATTATTAAACGCAGTTTGATTCATGAGAATGATCTGACTGGTGAGAAATGTCCTGTGAGGTTGATTGACGGCTCAATTCAATTGCTACCTGAAGCAAAATTGGAAGTGCAGACGCCATACTATTCTGGAAAACTGGCAGCCCTGTGCATGGAGCGCCCTATATACGATTGAGTGTTGGGAAATATCAAGGGCGCAAAATTTCCCGACGATCCTGAACAAAGTCCCGCGCCTGTGCGCAGCAAGGAATCTAAAAAGAAAAAGGCAGGGCGAGGAAAGCAAGGCCATGAGAAGCCGGAAGAAAAGACTCTAGACATGAAGAAACAAAAGGAAGCCTCTCGGGAGGAAACCGAAAAGAAAGGGACGGCTCAGAAAATTAAGTCAGGAATGCCTAGGCCGTCGTTGATGCAGGTAGCCCAAGTGTTTGTCCTACTTATGGGGGCGTTATTTGGGATATTTCACCTTCAGCGGAAGGAATACCGGTGCCCAGGAAAGAACACTATTACAGTGATTCTTTTTGTTGGTTTGTGCGCGTTGGCACAGGTTCCCGTGTATCCGTCGGCGCTACTGGTTATAGGGGCAATTATCGGCACACATTGGTTGTGTGATTTGCAAGAGGATAAGTCCTGCCTCAGGGAATTTTCAGTAGCCCGATCGGGGAACATAGAAGAGTCTCAAATGCGAGAGCCTAGAGCGAAGGCAGAATCCCTGGCGGACAGAAGCGTGTCACGCACTGATCGCGGGTTGTAATTACGCTCGGAATTTAGGTTTGTCCGCTTCGCATTTGAAAAGCGGTGTGTTGTTGATTCTTATGTGTATCTGACGACAGTGTGTTGCTATGTTTGTGAATTTCATGGCATTGATGTGTAAATTTTGTAATGGGTTATTACAGTTTGTGAAATTTGTGCAATGTGTGTGATATGGTCATTTGCCCCAAATATTTGTGAGCGCATGCATGTGCGCGCGATGTTCGTGGTTGTTGTGAATATTGTGGGACAATATTCTTTAAGGGAGGGGCAGTGTCACGAAATCGGCGCCCATTTTCATCAAGCCGGTACGGCGCGAGGCCCGCACGGCGTCGCGTGGAAGGCATGGAGAGAAAAGCCCCTTCCCCGCGCGGGAGAGCGAGCAGCTTTGTACGCGTTGCCGTCACCCTCTTTCCCATTGCCCGGGAAGGACGGTGGTTCATCGGACTGGAATCAGCCAGAAATTTCCAGCATGTTCCGTGGGACCTGGCCAATGGCGACGCGCGGCTCGACGGGAGGAAGAGAGAGCGCTATAACCAGCGAAGCTAAGTGTGTGTGCGCGCTAGCTTTGACGCGTGCTAACAAACAGACGCGGCGCGCCCTATTTAAAGAGACCGCGCCGCTTGACGAGTCAGCCAGTCAGTCAGTTCGTCAGTGTTTTGCGACGTGTTCTCCCGGGGATCACCCGCTGCTGACAAGCCCACGGACTTTCAAGGGAGCGGCGCTCGTCTCGTATGGCGGCCACATTGTGACTCTTGAGGCGTCGGACTGCAACAGTGCCCGGTGAACAATTTGGTGTTTGTTTGTGTAACTCTCGTGTTTGATCTGTTGGAAAGCCTCTGTGTCATTGAATCATTCTGTAGTTGCATGTTTAGCGTTTGTTATTCTGTGAACCTCTCGTCTGTGCATTTCAACTGATCTTGTATATTCCTTGGTATCGTCTCTTGCTGTGCATAAATTGTGTTTTGTTTGTTGCTTCTGACTCCGATCCTTTCTCTGGTTTGAACCGACCACCGCTGGGCACCAAACGACCACCCCCTTCTGTCACTACAAGGTAGTTGAATTCCGGCTGAGCTTGCCACGAAGGTCGAGGGCATCTCCTTTGCGACCGGAACAGCTACCCCCCCTCACTCAAAGGGTGTCTGGGAGTGTGCGCACCGTTAAGGGCGCATCGTTAATAATAATACCCCTAATTATTAACGGGTGACAGCTGGAGCTAGGAAAAAGTTAC
This sequence comes from Amblyomma maculatum, assembly GCA_023969395.1. Lineage (NCBI taxonomy): Eukaryota > Metazoa > Arthropoda > Arachnida > Ixodida > Ixodidae > Amblyomma > Amblyomma maculatum. Next base: position 137,443 of record JAJIZL010024331.1, read on the forward strand.
GTTTGAGATAGCCAAGAACGCGGTTACCTTTCGATGCAATGCATTCAATGTGCTGATTCCAGGTGAGATTGTTAGTGATATCCACGCCAAGATCTTTGTATGAAATAACCTCGTCAAGTGGACTATTATTAAGTACGTAAGTGGAGCAGGCTGGTTAATTTCGAGATATTCTCATTGTTTTACAGTATGAAGTGTTTAGTTCGATTAGCCAAATCGTGCACCAGTTTTTATTGTTATTGAGATCATGTTGGGAGGGGGGGGGGAGTGCTATTGTATCGTTACTGCTTTCGATCCTGCGGGTTATGACACAATCGTCTGCAAATGAACAAGTGGAACTTCAATTTTGGTTAGGAATGTCATTGATGTAAATTAAGAAGAGTAACGGTGCTAAAACGGATCCTTGAGGTACCCCTGAACCGACTGGTACCTCAGAAGAGTCACTGTCATTAGTGGTAACATACTGCGTGCGGTTAGAAAGAAATTCTCGAATCCAGTTTAAAACCAGAGGATCAATATTTAGTCTGCCGAATTTTAATAGATGTAGGTGTCAAATGCTTTCAAAAATCCAGAAATATACAGTCGGTAATAAGGCCAGTATCAATAAATGTATTAGGATCATTAGAGAATGTTAATCATTGAGTTTCGCAAAAAAAGTTGTTTCAGAACCTACGCTGACTGCTATGAACAAAATTGTTTTATACCAAGAAGTTAGCGAGATGTGAGAAAATGACGTGTTCAAAGATTTTATATGGAACTGTTGTCATTGAAATAGGTATGTAGTTGTAGGGGTTGTTTGTCGCCAGACACGTGAAGTTGATACTAGTTAGCGACTAGTTATTAATACTAGTTAGCGATTCAGTTCAGTTCAGTCGTTAAGTCGTGTCCGACTCTTCGTGACCCTATGGACCATATCACGCCACGCTTTCCGGTCTCTCACTATCTTCCTAACATCACATAACTTCATCTGCAGCGCCTCGAGGATGCCATCCAACCATCGCGTTGGATATTATACTGGTTATCGACTAGTTCGTCAGTACCCATAACTATTACTTTACTAGCTAAGGCTTAACATCACTGATGTCATCATTTATTTCAAGGTACGACATACTACGTCACTTATGACGTCATCATTTATTTCAAGCTACGACATACTACACTTCTGATGGCGTCATCAAACTAATGTGTTACGGATGGGTGGGCGGACACGAGTGTTGTCGCTAGCATGACGCGCTACGTTATCTTCACCAGCACATATTCCTCATTTATAAGAAAATCTCCACTAGCAGTCCTTGATTGTCATGAAGGAAGTTTTGTTGTCGAAGGAAGGAAAGAAAAACTTTATTTACCCCTGTATTATTTTGGCGGTTCTTGGGCCGTCTTCAGAGGTGTCTGCTTGTTGCATCCACAGGTGGCTTCTCCGTCGACCTCGTCCATTTCTACACAATTATCGGTTGCCCTCAGTCCAGGCCTCCGCTGGCTACTGCCGCTCGTTGAGCTCTCTGTACCAGACCTTTTCTGGTCTTCGCAGCGGTCGCTGGACAGCAGAGTTTCCCATTGCTCCACTCTCGTGCTTCGAATTTTGGGGACCATGTCTGTGTTTTCACAGGCCCATGTGATGTGATATAGTGTGGGCTTTTCATCGCACCACGGACATGGTCGGGTGCATTTTGTTTACTTATGTGTAGATTTAGGCATGAACCCGTCTGTAATTGTCTCCAAATGACAGCTTCCTTTCTGTTGAGGGAACTCTGCGGTGGGGAATATCGCATTCTTCTGCCTCTATAGTTTTCTAGTATGGCCGAGTATGCACTGAAGAATTGGCATTAGAGTAATGCGAAAGCACGGACGCTGCTGTTGGTTGCTTGTGGTTGCTTCTAGTTGCTTAATTCACTTCTTTTTTACCAATTTTAGTCTTTGGTACTTTCAAATTCCGCTCCAATTCCTTCCTATGCCCTTTCACGGCTCTACTTCCGATTGCGTGACGTCACATATTTGACGTCACCTTAATTGTCTAATTTAATTAAGTAATTTAGTATTTGATACATTCAAATTTCGCGCCTTTTTTTCTCTATATAAATACCTAATTAATTGACTTATAGGCCTGATTACTTTTCGGAAATATTACGCCACCCTCTATCGATTGACGCACTTATTAACCTCTACCACTTCTCAATTACTCACAACTGCTGCGGACACGATTTTGCTGACGCGGTCTGTGGACGCGGCCTGCGGACATGGCCTGCGGACACGGACTGCGGACGCGGTTTGCGAACAGAAATCTGCAATCAGCGAAGTAATGCTTTTGCAGTAATAATGAATACATGATGGACTTGCTGCACGAGAGCCTGGTTCTCAAAGGCGAGGTCTACGCAAGTATTTCGCGAGGTTGTTCAGCGGCGGGAGGCGTCACGAGCGAGAGGAACGGGATGTTCACCCGAATAAAGGGTAATCAAGGAGGTTATATCTTCATTAAAGGCCCCTACTGCTAACATAGGTGTGGATCGATTGGCCGGGGCTCGTGCCGCACAGTGGAAATTTCCTTTTCTTGGCGCTAGTTTTTTTTGCAGTTGAACTCACGTACCAACAGGGTTATATATAATTGTAATTGCTTTTTAAGAAAAGAAAAGCGCTGTATCTGTAACAATTTCTCCGGAAAGTGTGTTTGATCGGTACACCGTCGCTCCTTACGCGTGGCGTTCTGTGGCGAGCATTCAAGTGTGGGAATGAAGATGGTAGCAACGCTAAGGAACACATATCACAGATTCTCGCGAAAAGATCTCGTGCGCGCGAGATTCAGTCATGAGCCAAGAAAGGCTATCGCCTTAAAATGTGACATGCACTTTGCCTTTGCATTCCTATAAACAGATACACAGTCAGCGCGGAACTGCTGCTATGCGGTGCACGTGTCGACAGAAATTCGCAGGGAAGGCAAGGCGTAGTATCTGTCACACTTATTTCAGTGGGCACCTGGATGGCGTCAGGAGTGAACTGCCTCGGCTACGCAATTGGGTTACGAGGAAGAAAGGTGACGCCGGAAACGCGGGAACAGGCGCCAAATTCCGAGAGCACTGTTCTGTCTACACTGCAGATTGCGAAAGCCTAAGCGTTGCTGGTGCACACGGTGCATCACGTTTTCTCTCGTCGTCATTATCAACTACACAAGTGCCATTATTGTTGCTAATGTCATCGTCGTCATTATATCACTAACTCCAGTGTCATTGTTATCGCTACAGTCATCCTCACGGCAGGTAAGAATTATGATGTGCGTTTCATGACTCCTGCCGTGACGCAGTTGGTGAAAGCGTTCGGTTGCGGATGGCGCACAACTTTGAAGGCAGCTGCCCTATTGGTTTCCATCGGAACTGTGATTCCAACTGTTGTCGATCCACCAAAGCGGCATGTCGGACCATGGCATGTAGCACAGATAATCTTGCGGCGGGTCCTCCTCGCATACTCCTTCTTATGTGTAATTTGCTCGTACACCATCATTGATGGACGGTAATTTGGCACCAGATGTCCTCTCTTTCGTGTAAAAATTGCGATGCAATGACCAATGTACCTATGATCGTATGACATGAAACAAGGACGTGAAGAACTTGCCAAACTCCATACCAGTCTCTGAAAGCAAAACCAGCGAGATGACCCTGTGCATGCTGAAGATCAGGCAAGCGACAAGAAAACCTGAAGGAAGATTGTGAGGGGCAGAAAACAGCATGAGCTGCAGAAACTGCGAAAGAACAAGCTGCGATCTTGACCATAATGAAAACATGAGTGTACTTTTCGGCCTCATTGCCATACTGCTTTCGCGCAAACGTTCGTTTAAACATGCCTAAACCGATCTAAATGTTTTTTTTATTCATATATTAGCTACTGTCAACGTTGACTATTTTCAGCCTCATCTCTACATAGGCTTAATTTCTCTTCGCTTCCTATGCTAAATAGTTTTGCAGTCTACATCAACGGGTTTCCTCTTTTACACTTTTGCACGCACTGACGTCTCAAACAGATAAGTGTCATGTACTCATATATACACCACTAGCTCAGTGGCAAAAGCTCAAAAGGTGGTTAGCCAGAGGTAGGAGGTAGTTGGATGCATAAACCCATCTGCTGGTGGTATATGCTGTCCAGGTTGGCATCTGATTTGGGGCCGTGTGCTGTGGACATGGCGGCAATTCGCGCTTTCCTTCGTACGAAGGAGCGTCTTAAGGCAAGAGCTGAGGGTGTCCTGCCAAAGGAGAGCACATGTGCTCGGAGAATTTGTCGTGCTCATCTCCCTTAGGACGCCTTAGGGCTGCTCTCAACTGTCGGTGACATGTTGAACTGTGCATCGGAAGAGCACAGGCTTCAAGAGAAGCCACGACAGAGAACAGCCCTGCGCCATCGTCAAGGATCACTAACGGGTTGTCATAGGTATTTGACATTCCCCTAGGATCTGAAAAGAGCTCACCTCTGCGGCGCTGAAAGGAAGGCTTTCGGAGGCGGCACCCCGCCGACTCTTGCGCCGAGATATCCCGGAATTAGGCCCTTCACTCCGGGTATCCTTCCTTCCCTCCCACTGGTAGCAGTGCGTGATGTTAGCTCCGATTGTATGCGACCGAGTTCCTATTCCAAATTGGGTCCAGGACTCGCGGTATCAGAACGGGGGGAATTTCGCGAAATTGGGAATTCACACCGAAAGCGTATGCCAAACCACTTCTTTGTGAAAAATAATAAAGTGAGATCGAATAAAATTATGAGGGGCACTATAGCTCTGCCTTCAATTGTATGACACGATGGCATAGGCTACCAGCCCACATAAAAGTTCCGCTTTAACCAAGTCGTATGATGTGCGTGCATGGAGTAGGGTGACGTAAAGGCAAGGATCCTGGCAGGCTGACTGTGATATTTCCTTCTCGTATGAAGGGAGATACCCGAGTTGGCAGCTGATTCCCTATGTAATGGAAGACACACCTATGTCCAGCCAGTGGTGGGCCATGACAGCTGCTAGCTGCCACCCGCCAGGCCTATGCTCCTCATTTTTAGGGCAACAGCATTTCTAGGCCAGTGATGAAAATCTAGCGTCGGCGAGATTTGTCCAGCCAGGTCTTGACAAGGCCTGCGCACCCCATCAGCCCACTTCACGACAGGCGGATGGCGATAAAGTACCAGCAAATGAAAGTGTGAGAGCGAATCTGAAGCGAGTCACATGATGTCATCGCGCCCATTTGCCCAAGCTTGTACGCGCAGTTTCAGTGGCTGATCCTTCATCGCTCATCCGCTTGTCGTGACGTTCGCTGATGGGAGAGAAGGTGATGCAAAGGCCTTGTTAGAATCTCGGCGGTTCCAGCCCCGCCGCAGTGGTACAGTTGTTAAGATACCTGACTACTATGCCGGCGTAGCCGGTTGCAACCCGACCTCCGGCGGCTGCGTTTTGATGGGATGGAGGCGATACGGAGCAGCGTCCGTGTGCTGTGCGATATCAATGCGCGTTAAAGATTCCCAGCTGATCGAATTACTTTGTAGTCCTCTACTACGCCACCTTTCCCTTTCTTCCCGCTTTCTCTCCCCTTCCTCTCTTCCCTTTGGGCGCGGTTAAGGTCAGAAAACAAGTGAGGCAGTTACCGCGCCTTTCCCTTCCTATAAATCGATCAATCAGATGTCCACAGAAAACAAGTGAGACAGTTACCATGCCTTTCCCTTCCTATAAATCAATTAATCAGCGGAGATGGCTCTGCTACAGGGCCAGGTGCATTTTCTTTTTCTTCTTCCTACAGACACAACACACAGCATGAGCCATGAGAGGATTTCGCTTTAATAAACTATTTATATAGGCAGGTGCTTTGCAGTGGCGAACCGTGGCGGCTATGCGTTTCGGCTTGGGCGGTGCGGGCTATCGAATGTTGCATCGAATACAACGAGCGTTTCGTTGAGCGCATCAAAGATCACCGGCGTTCTAACATTAATATTAATAATTGGATCACCGGAAGAAAAGGCGCAGTATCATTCACGCTTCTGCGTACACCTTAACCGCGCAGTAAGGGAAGGGAGGAAGGTGAGAGTGAAAGTGTACAGAGAAAAAGAGGAGCTGTAGTGGAGGGTTACGGAATAATTTACGCAGAATCCATGGGGAAGAATCCACTGTTATGCCGGGAGCATACAATGCCGGCACACGCTTTCCTGCACTACTCGGTCCGTGGCGCGCGCATTCGCAGTACAGAGCCTGGTTACAAGGGCCAACACTGACGGCGACGCCTCGAAACGCTGGAACGAGCGACAAAAAGCTGCGCCCTAAAAAGAAAGAAAAAAATGAAGTATGCTCAAGCTTTGTCTTATTGCTTTTTTATTCGAGAAGTTTGCCGTCAGGCATAGTGAAAAGGGAGCAAAGAGTAGGCGAAAGCTAGGAGTGTAAACAGGTCTCCCTTCAATAATCGCACAGGTAATTGCCGATAAACTGGCTGTTTAGCGTTCACTTCCTGTAGTCACAGTTAAGGTGCTGACGACGATTGTGTTTCGTTTATCGCATGCGCCCCCATGTCGTAGGCGGACACATATGCAATATTTTCGTGGCATACATTTGCGACCATCTGCGCAGTGACCACTAGGATCCTTCTCTCAACAAATTGTGCTGCACCAGATATACATTATACTGATGGAATATTCGCCCGGATGGCGCGTATATTTTCCTCGACGTACTGGGTCAGCTATGATTGGTTGTCCTGTTCTGAAGTTTTAATGGCTTACCAGACAATTGTGTCGGAGTGTCGCGTTCGTGCGATTGCGTGCGCTAACGAATGCGTTACCACGAATGCATCGTGCATCGTCTGAAGCATCACTAAGCTCAAACTGACTACGTCGCTACCCCGCCGGGGTGGCGCAGTGGTTACGGCGCTCAACTACTGTTCCCAAGGACGCGGGATCGAATCCCGGCCTCGGCGGCAGCTTTTTGCTGGAGGCGAAAAGCAAGGCGCCCGTGTGCTGTGCGATGTCAGTGCGCGTTAAAGAACCCCAGGTGGTCGAAATTTCCGGAGTCCTCCACTACGGCGTCTCTCATAGCCTGAGTTGCTTTGGGACGTTAAACCCCACCAACCAACCAACCGACTACGTCGCTAGTCAACCTCTTCCTGATCAACGGACCAAAAAGACCTTTACTCACCTGATGGGTACCCGCAGACACTGGATGTGAGGTTCTTGTAGTCAATTCTTTTGGTATACTATTTGTCGGGAAATGCATGCACACCAGGCAAGCTACTATTTGAATTGTGGTGATTATTTTGTAGACTATGGCTCGTTGAAAGGAATTAAAGTTTCTTTCGAGGACGAAATGTCATGTTAAAGGAAGAACTTTGCATAAAAAACCACTCAAAAACATTGATTATTTTATTTTTCATAGGTATGTATGTTTCAAAATAGATGTCCTTCTCTCTCATTGTGCCCCACCGCGACTGCGCAGTGGTCAGAGTGCTCGACTACTGTACGCTCGGTTGCGGGTCGAATTCTCGCCGCGACGGCCACTTTTCAATGGAGGCGACGAGTAAGAGGTCCCATGTGCTCTGAGATGTCAGTGCACGTTAAGGAACCCCAGCTGGTCGAAATTTCCGGAGTCCATTACTAAGGAGTATCCCATAGCCTCAGCCGCTTTGGAGTTAAAACCCCATAAACCAAAGCACACCATCATATCCCGTAATGCCACAGAAAAGACATCCCCCGGAATATATAAATGCAGGTATAGTTGAAAGGTTGCACGAGACAGTAAAGTCAGTTCGAATGAAGCAGTGGTAGTGAACTCTAACCAATGCTCGGCCTCTTCGAACTCCATCTCGTCAGCATTTAGCTATTCGTACCGGTTATTTGACAGAAAAGTTCCTTTCATAAAACTTGGCATGAACGGCTGACAAAACACTGTATACTCGTTCAGAGTAAAAGCCTTTCAACGAGCGTAGCATTAGTTTCATGGCCACTGCGTTCCCACTTGCCGTCCTCTTTCGCCATTCTATCCCTTTGAGCGGTGTACGCAATGCGGATCCCACGACACCCTGCTACCACAACCACTCGTACCCCGCTAATGACGTAATTGATTCCATCGATTTCCTATCGTTATATTTGTTTCGCACTAATGTAATGTAGAAACTGTCTTTTATTGGTAAGCTACTCATTTGAGTATAGGTATTTCCATAAGAAAAGGAGCTCCATCCTCGTGTGTGGAAAAAGATAAAATTTGTCGCAGCATTGCCACCGCTTTTGACATTTGTGTACTGTTCTTGATTCAGAGTTGAAGAAAGGGAACTTTCAGATCCACAGCGGTGTTCAAATATGAGCGCAGTCTGCGTCAGACAAGGCTGGACTCCCTTACTAGCCTATAAAATTTACTTAAATTGCATACGGGATACGGACCCCGCACACCGCTACCTTATATGGGCCCCTGCTCATCAGGGTTTGGCAGGAAACGAGGCAGCAGACGCAGCCGCCCGCGCGCTCTCTCACCGGGGTGTTTTCTCCTCCCTACCCGATCAGGAACCCGATTTTAATCCGGCCTACACCTTCAAAGATATCACGACGTACTATCAAAATTGTCATCGCCTTTATACCAGCCCATGTAAAGGTCTCAAAAAGACGGATGAGCGGCTCCTTCTCCGCCTTTTCACCAATACATTGCTGTGGCCGGCAGCACTAAAACATTTTGACCCCTCCTTTAGTGGCAGCTGCACACACTGTGGAGCGGTGTCTTCTGACATCTATCACATTGTGTGGGCCTGCCCCTCCAACCCGGCTATTCCCTCCATCCCCAACCCAACCCGGGAGAACTGGGAGGCGGTCCTGCACGGCTGCCACGACTTACAGGCCCAACAAGCCTTAGTCGGACGCGCCCGAGCGGCGGCAACCGCCACTGGGGTCCCCAACTAGGGACCTCCGCCTAGTGCTTGTAAGGATCGGTCCCTTATGGGCCGATCCAAACATACCTCCTGGCCCTTGTGTAAATAAATGTTCTTACCACCACCACCAGGCCGTGCGGTACTAGGACCCTGTCCCGCAATATTGTTGCGTTAAGACAGACTTCCCAGTGAACAAAAATCAGTAATGTTCCTTCGCGGCACGATGTAAAATTTAACAAACTAAAAGTTATTGTGAACCGCGCCAAACGTTCACTTTTCATTTATAAAAGTGGCACACTATTAATGAAATCAATGAGCTGCAGATTACTTTGCCGATTGTTCATCAAGATTATGGAAACGTGCCCAAGTGAAGATAAAGAAAGAGTGGTTCTAGATGGCACAATAAAACTAATGACATGCTGATGGTTGCGTTTTAGGTCTAAATACCGCCAGCTAATTCATGTGTGGACGTCTTCACTACGCACTCGTGCATTACACTCAGTCGCACTTATTATCGTCTTAGAAACTACCACTTCAGACTTTCGATACCGTGCACCCTATGCTCTACCAGAATATTGCCTTTAGATAAGTTATCAGCGAATTTCACAAAACGTCAGCCCACACCATGACTTTCGAGTTCAGTGAAACAATGAAGCACAGTCCTTCAGAGTGTCTGGCCATTATCAAAGTACACGTTATTGGTTCAAATTTGAGACCCCCAACCCAGAGCGGAGGACGAGGAAGGGTGTATTAGAAGTACTCCGCCTCTGAAAACGACGCTTTTCCTCGCGCTTTTGGCTTATATATCCTTACGATAGTGGTGCCGCAGGAAGTCCTTATCCCCACTTTATATGACACCATTTCATTCGCATGACAACAACATATAGATCTTGCATCATCCATGGTTTGCGGTGTCTTTTGAATATTACTACGTCACGTTTCTTGTCTGCTATATTACCGAATGTGTCAAAACTGGGGAGGGGTTTAGTGTTTGGGAGCTACTGCATTTCCGCCTACCCGACGCTCCTCGCACGTCCAGCAGAAGTTCACCACACCATAACATTCCTGGAGTGGCACTCTCTATCCCTATACATGGTGTAGAAAACACATGTAGTACAGTATCTAGAATATCTGTTGCTGCACTACTGTATCTTAGGAATATATCAAAGTGCGGAACTGCTCTCAGTTTTAACTTGCTGTATCTTCATTTCGGCGATTATTTGTTGATTTTTATTTACATAGATTACCACATTAAACTTTCACAAAGCACCAGTGAACGTTTGTGTCACCCACCATGATACGAGGGCAAGATGTGCTCCCCTTCATTCAGCCCGTTACAAGCGTTTCATGTCCTGTATTTCGTCTTTGAAAGATCGGCCCTGGTATATATGTTGAGCAGTACCCAAGGGCTCTTTCACACTGCCTTATCTGCTTTTCCGGAGCTAGTGCTTTGTACGACGTGACCCGTTTTCACAAAAAAAGCACGGTGCACACAGTCCAGGCAGTATTTCTTCCAAGTTCATGGTGTCCAGTGTTCAGTGCAAGCCATATACCACAGCTTTGTAGAAGCGATCTAACCAGAGACAAGGCACATGGTCTTCGAGGCACTGACGAGCAAGGTCGGAGTCGCTCGGTGGTGAAATGTAAAGGGTGGTTTTAGCTGTGTGGTCCTGAAAAAAATAGCAGTAAAAATGCACTGAATACCATACTTATAGCGAACATTTTCCACGGCGACCTGTGGGATTTAACATTGTCACATTATGAGCTCATGCGACTGTGACGTTAACGTTTCGGATATCCCAGCATCCACAAATACTCTGCTCGTTTTCTTCTACGTCAATACCTTTTATCAATGCGGAATTGAAGAACTTCTCATGTGATAATAATCAAAAGCGTCATTCAGAAACAATGCAGGTATGCGTCATAAACGGGGTGAAAATGTTAACCCAGTTGTTTCAGTATATTCAGTACAGGTTATTCTTTTCAAAACTGCGCCAAATACTTCAGTTTAGTGTCTTGAATCTGATTTAAAGGTAGAGTGGACATTGTTTAAAACAGGGTGCATTAATAAGGCGACTCTCCAAATTTATTCATTAATTGCTCCTCAAAATTAGTAAGCAGTCACTAAAACAGATTCCAAATCCTTCAAGTCAGGCTTCCCTCACTACAAAATAAGAAAACTGGGGCACTTGAATAAATTTTATGAAATTGTACGTGCTTTATGAAACAGAAAGTGTTCACGTGATTCCCATGGCGACACCGCTCAGATGAATGCCATTTTATCAAAATAAGCAGTGGCAAAGCGAGCTAGAATAGAAGCTTGGGCTAGCTGGTTTTCCATTTTGTGCAAACAACATGAAGTCAACAAGACCTGGCAGGAAGATGTTTAAATGAACGCCTGAAAGGACATCACTAAATGTATGTAAAACTGCGAAACAAAAATTATAGGAATACTTTATAGGGATTTTAAAAGAAAAACATGCAAGCCGTTCTTTGAGAAAACAAACTGGTGAGCAAATACATGAATCAGCTCACACGCGAAATTCTTGAAGCAGCTGAAAGCTCAGGAATAAACGATGTATTCGCCAGCAGTCCGTCTTTTGCATTAACAGAAATAGAGTCGAGATCGTTAGCCCCAGCGAAAAAACGGCGTTACTGTCACAATCAACTATGTTAAACTTGTTTTTGAGTGTTTACTGCCTCTCCTGTTGTTTGTTCCTGTTGCTTACATTTGAGTTTTAGTCAGCACTCGTCCTGTGCCCTGGGTTTGTCCTTGCTTTCTTGGCGCTGTTTCTATGGATGGCAAGGCCAGTCCAATGCAATACGAAAAGCCGCTTCTTTACGTTTCGTATTTAGAAGGAAAATGCTGGTTTAGAAATATTTAAAACGAGAACCAAATTCAATGCTAAGGGTCCTCGTCTTGGCCCCGTAAACTTACTCCCTAAGTCCTGAAATGAAAAGTTGGTTGGTTACCCCATTCTTTACTTCTTGGTTGTTTTTACTGCACTGCGTCTAAAATGTCCGCCTTGGCGTAATACTCAGCCGAACAGAGGGCAGCGGCGTATTTTCTTTCACACCCGTTTAACAAATTGCATTGAACAACTCGAAACACTTGTTAGATCTTAGGCACGTCATGATATAAGAACGAGCTTCCATTGATTCCCGCTCTCTTCTCCACTTTTGTCTAATGAGCAAGACTTCCGCTTTTACAGCGCACAACAGCTATTTGAAAAATTTGAACAGATGTTTAAGTTCTCTTTTGCTTGTCGGTTTGAAGAGCATGCGCTCGTTATCCATATAGCATAAGTGTAGCTACGAGTTTTGCGATATTTTGCATTCTACAGTCCTGTTAATGTCATGGTCAGGACAAAAATACGTACCGGAAAATTACGTAGTCAATAACGCATTCAATAACATTGTCAGTTATAAATACAGCTAGCAGGTAAAGTAGGCGTTTTTATTTTCAATCAGAAAACGTTGAGGTCCTCAGCAGCGGTACCACTAAGGAAAAATATGCTATAACAAGAGATAAGCAGGAATAAAATTTATATTTGAATTTCATTGAGAGGTGGGCACTGCAGTCAACTTCCAATGTTTGCCATATTTCGATGGAGGTAAGTAAAAAGATGGAGTTGTGAGTTCAAGACAAATTCAATACGCTCGTCGCTTACTACATCTTACAGGTCAAAGGTTGTGACCTTCACTTATACCGCGAGAAGAATATCACACAGATTAGGAAAGCAAAGCTAGATAATAAGTGTCTTATGAACTAGGTACCTGGCCACAAGAAAGCGAGAATGAACTCTTGCCCTGCCTCAGCATCTGTATAGAGGATAAATTAGAAAAACAAATCATGCAATGTGCAAGGTGAGCACGTGTGTTAGATGTACTTGTTTTGGCTGAATTAATTTGAAATCCTGAACTATATGGAGCCTTCTTTTTTTCGCTTCTTTAAGAAGAGAAGCTTTTCTTGGCACCCCTTGAAATAAGAAACTCCTGTTTTAAATGTGTGAGAGACATAAGCCTCCATCGCATGTTTTAACACAAGTAAAATGCATAAATGAGAGAGGCTTACAAAACTGCATTAATATTAAAACAAAGGCTTAAACAACGTTCAAGTACCGATTTGTACTTACAGGGTGCACTAGACAGAACTCTTTGTTTCCCTGTCTTGCTCCGTTTACACGGATCTCTGAAGCGCCAAAGTTTCAGTGCACACACCGGCGCCGCTCTTCTTCAGGCGTGCTACCATCCTCACAGGCTGGCTCTCATCCGCGCTTTCTTCATCTCCTGATAAGGAAGCCGGAGGCGGCAGTCGGCGGCAGCTTGTAGTTATCAAGAGGAGGATGATGGCCGCAAAGAGGACGAACACCACCTGCGCAGAACCGCATTTCACACCTTCATCATCCTAAAGGCGGCTCGACGTTCTCACACAACCCTCTCCAACAATGCTTTTCAAACCAGCTTCACCCGTTGTTTGCTTTCTTAACTTCCTCTCTTATCCAGTTATTGATTGATTAAAACTTTAATTTCCACCGATTTAGGAGGCTCCCTACTCCCCGCTCCTGGCACGCAGGCCTGAGGAACGGGGGCTGGAACCTCCGCGACTAAGGACTGGCGAATATACATTGGTTATTCGCGGCCTTAGCCGCCAGGCGGATGGCTTTCTGCTGGTCAGCGGGGACGTCGCTTCGCAGCAGGGTAACCCAGGCTTCTCTACTTTTAATGTTGTCCCTAGCGCCCGGAGACTTAGGGCATTCCCAAAGTATATCTAAAGTATATCCAAAGTATATCCAAAGAGCTCTTATCCAGTTACTACAGTGTGTGACGTAATGGAAGGCCTAAGATATGTGGTGGAAATAAGGGGACACGTCAAGCAGCTTCGGCACGGTGTGACATAGATCTTGGTGAGAAACTTCTGTTTAATGACGTGTGAGCTACTTCAGTTACATTAGAATATTGTGTCTGTAGAAATTCGTTTACAAGGGCGGATGGAAATTTGGCTCCGCAGATGCTTCGTAAAGACACGCTATGCTGTGAAGACAAAAATGCTATATTTTCATTTCTCCTGTGGAAAGGCCCCGTAGGATGTATGTAACATCGTAGTTATGAAATGGAATTGACCGGTGGTGAAATAATAATTCAATATTGAAGGTACAACAACCGCAAAATTATGTTCAAAAACAGCATGTTTCCGAAGTCGCGAAGTTATTCTTAAATGTGTGTGGATGAACACTTTTGTAGATAAATCTACACCAGTTTTCTAGCACCAAGGATAGGTAGGCAAACTTTGTGAAGGCTACATTCTTAGCGGCACGCATGAGAGAAAACTGCGTTGTAGTACCCTTCTCAAGACCTAATTAACATATTCCTTATATTTTCCACTTTCCCTGGAAAATGAGGATCGTTGGAAATAGTCAATGCTTTGCAACGTACAGTAATTATAAAAGGAAGCTTCACTACCTGACTATCGACTCACGTCGGTGTGATCGGGGCAAACCTTGAAAACGTGACGTGAGGTACAGTTAAAAAAAAATTTCACTTTGATATTTCACTCCTTTAAGCGGGGAATAAATGCATGAGAAAAACATTCTTTCGCATTCTAAGAAGCAAAATGGGCCCTTTCTTAAAATTACGTTTTAAGGTAAGGATGTGCAGCTGAAACTACGTTTTGTCTTTCGAATTTGTAGGACAAGACAAATTAAGAACTGTGACTTCCAAAGACGTCATTTTTGAAATGCACCGCTTCTTGTGTAATGCGCGCGCATTTCAGCATGAAAGTAGGCAGCAAAACAAGTGCTGTCAGTGCCACCTCATTGTCTCCCTTTCATGCCTTCTTATGCCTTAGAGTATTGCAAAAATAATTTGGTTCAACATTCGGCTATATAATGTAAAACACGTCTTTGTTATTCACAACTGTTTTTTTACAAATTTAATATATTGTGTGCACTTTTCTTTTTGTAATCACTTCTCTGATTATGTTTCGTTCGACACTGCTTTTAATATGGAGGAGAACAACTATTTACTCTTCAGCAGTTACACGAAAAATTTATGGCACAGAATTACCCGGGTGTAAATATTTAAAATTTATAGCAGAACTAGAAAAGCTGCAACGAGGAATAGACCGCAGGCTTTCTGAATTAGCGGCGTCGAGTCACAAGAGAAGAATCTGGAATCAGGCTGCCCTTTGATCGATAGAAATTTAAACTGTGAACATATTGCTGACAGTCTTCTCTGGGAAGCGTTATTTTGTGGTCTTAACTTGTTTTCTTCTAAAGAAGAAAGCCCTTATCAATTGCTAAACTTTGAAGGCAGTGCACTTGGCCAGCCAGTGTTGTGGCCGTATCCCACTAAAATAGACGATAGCAGTTGCACTTCGATTGATATTTGTGCTACAGGCACTCACGCTAACGTAGACAACTGCGTCAATGTGCTGCTCCAGACGAGTGTGATGCGGCAGTCGCAGCCCACGCCGAAAAGGAAAGTTTGTCAGAGACATTGTCTTGCTACGGGAGAAAATCCTGAAAGAGAAAAAGAAGCGCAAAGCTTGTTTGAAGAAAGGTGGCTGTTGATTTATTTGCGCATTTATTGTCGCTGCATACTTCCCGAATTTAGACAAATAATTAGTTCCATGGCCCTTTCTGGCTACGTGCATGTGGCACCACCGCTAAAAACGCGTCTATCGGCGGAAAAAAAAAATTGAATTAAAAATAATTTTGCTAGCTGATTTTTCGCTCTGACCTACTTACCGAAGTGCACTCATGTAAGGTAGGTTTGCGATTAGAATGGCGTCTTTGGGTTTAGTCCGGAGTACATCGCCGATGCAGCTCCACATCTTATAGTTACCACTGCCTATTTAAAGTCTTGCAGCTTGGGGGCGATCCATGTGCACGAGTCGAGTCCCGTATTGGATCCGTGTGAATTGCACTATGTGGCGGGTGCTCTATTTCACCGCGAAGGTGATGGACAAAGAACAAGCGGAACGCAAGAAGAAAAATAATTTGGATCCGTTCCGTCCAGCAGCAGTCCTGGTGAAGAATAAAATTGTCAAGGCTTCTTGATTCGTCGCCACTAGCAAAGTGCATTTGATCCTTTTTTTTTCTCCCAGAACCATGCGCTACTTTGTAGCTCTTTTTAGCCTTTTTCTTAGTTTAAGGCCGTTGCCGTCAGCGGCGTCCCCAGTTGACTGACCATAAGTGCCTCAGCGGGCATCTGGCAGAGTGGATAAAGAAGAACTCTCCCACTTAACGTTGTAAGGCAAAGAGGGAGAGGCTAAAAAGAAATAAGAAGGCGATGTTTTTTCATAATGCTTGGAAAGGTTGACTACAGAGAGGGGTTGTACGACTGGAAGGCCTATGCAACAGGAAGAACCAGGAGGATTCTCAGGACCACGTCATTCTATTCGCTCTACTCTGAAAGGAGAAATGAAGTACCAAAGTGGTAACTGTCATGCTAAGAGGTTGCAGTGAGAGCGAAACAATGAGCATCAATAATGCGGTCGCCAAGGGAAGAACCATGAGGGTGCGTTTCGTGGTAGCATGACATTATGACTTAAGCACAGCAATTTAAAGGTGCGGCGACCAGCGTGTAAACAGTCCCAGCTACACGCCTAAACATATACGCACAGGTTAACTGTTTATTCTCTGTGATATTTGAAAACATGTTCACTTGACTGTATTATTGCAATTAAGTATAGCTGGGTGGGACCTTTATGCATGCTTTTGTAAGGCAAAAGTGCTAGAAATGTGAACGGACGAAGAAACATCGGAAAAAATGATGCCTGGCGTTTGTTTCTATATCTGTAGTATACAGATGGAACATTATGGGATGCTCCTCTGGGTGCCTTACTGTGAACGAGGAGAAAAATAGAATATGATTGGGACAACATTTTCTTCACACTATGTCTAACGAAAAACTGTTCGCGATATAAATTTGTAATCACATTTTGAATTTTAGTGTGAAACCACTTCTAGGCTAGGATGACTGATTTCGTTATTTGAAAGGGGTCACCCCAGGTGAAAGGGGTGAAAGGGGATACCCCACTAAGCTACACCGGTTCTTGCCCTCACCTCTTCCAATGTTTTCAACTCCCCCCCCCCCCCCCCCCCTTGTCGTACAATGGACTGCCCCCAAACAAACTCCTAGCGACGCCCATGCTTCTACACTGCATGCCCCTGCACCAAGTACTCCAATGCACAGTGAGGGTTGATTGCTGAACGAAACGCGCTGCGTGATCTTTAAAATATGATTTCAGCAACTTCAGCTCGTCTCAACTAAAAAGCAAATGAAGTTAAAACTTTTGATCACGTCGGTTTTTATAACAATATAACATTTTTCTACTTTTGTTTTGGGAATAGTAAGGTCGTAACCCCTTCCCTTCCATCCACGAGCTTTTGCCATGGCTAAAACTGTACACGTGTCATCGTGTAGCTCGAAGCCGTAGCAAAAACTTGGAAAAAGAAGGAAAAAAGGAATAAGTAAGAAGCGGAAAAACAATTATTTTTTTCTAGTGGTCCTCGTCTATCCTGTTATCGCAAGCTGCGGGGATGAAACGATAGAAAGCTGCGCTCCGAAACGTGGATGTTTCGCCGAGCAAGTGAAAGTGAGAAAACCGCGGCTAAATTGATTTTTCTTCGCGAACGGAAATCTAGCTTCGGCGATCGATATGTTTTGACGACAGTGAGTAAAAAGAATAGGCTGTGCGAAGGGCGTAAGTCTATTTTGAGCTTTTCCTGCCGCCTATCCATAACACAACTTTTGAAGTTACTTTTACTCCCGGAAGTCTGCCCTCGTGAAAAGTCTATCTGGCCCACTCGTGCTGCAAACGCGTCTTTTTTCGTGTTAGAGGACGCAGTTGGAGTAAGAAGTTTGTAGAGGTCTCCTTATCAGGAAGTTGGGAGAAAATTTCTTCTTTCTTGGCCGCTTCGGAAGCTTGAGTTGTTCAGCCGAGCCGTGATAAAAATAGAAAGGAAGAGAAACCACGTTTGTGTCTGTTTTGGCACTCTCCGTATTGGCCCTCTCCTGTATTGCTGTATTGGCACTCTCCGAGGCTTGTTTACTGGTTGGAAGGCGTTCTATCGCAATTGATCACTACAGATTTTCCCACTGCTGTATGTGCATACGTTTCTTCCTTCATGTACACACCAGAGCAAGTATGTTCAATCAATCAATCAATCAATCAATCAATCAATCAATCAATCAATCAATCAATCAATCAATCAATCAATCAATCAATCAATCATGAAATACTCGGCGCTCCTATTTTTTTCCTGCTGCAGCGTTTTTAACATTCTAGACCTCATGCGAAGGATAAAGGGAAGTGGCGCGAGCAAGAGGCACAGCTCGTTTTCATGCCTAAGAAAATTTTCTTGGCTGCTGCCTTCGGGAAATATACAGCGTCTAGCGTGATTGCGTGCTTGAAGGTGTAACATGTCCAAAATGAGCATGAGCAGAACGCTAACATATAGGTAGCGTTAGCGAAAGGGTTGCCGCTTTTGCGTACTTTGCGTAAAAGCATTACGGCGGTCTTCCTAGCGAGAGCCGCTTGCTGCAGCTCAATGAGAACTCGTTGATATCCTGTGTGGCACTTCTACCGACACCCACTGGTATTGATGCCGCTCGCTTTGACTGATATTGCTTCGACGGCCGAGTGAAGGTTCTGTTTTAGAAGATCTTTGGAGTTGCACTTTCGATTCTGCCCCCCCCCCCCCCCCCTTTCAGCTCTAATGGAGCCGTCATTTTGCTATGCTACCACCTGCAACTTTTGAAAACTTTGCAGAGTTTGTATGGAGGTAACAGAAGTGAGGTTGGACCTTTGCGACAGGTGCTTTGTGCATTTTAACAATTTACGACATCAGTCTATATTAAATTAGCGAACAATAAACGCGAAAGCAGCATTTTGCTTCTTTTACATTCGTGCAGCTATATATGGACAATTCCCCCACTTCCGCTGATGGCGTACTACCTGGAGACGATCCATGCCGCCGGCTCAGTTAATCAGGTTCACCGTATTTGTGAATTGCGAAAGGATTTCAAGGATGTTGACGAAATTATTACTTCAGTCAAGGAAGTGTTCTGAGAGTACTGTACTTCTCCCTCGTGTTCGTCTAAAGAGTATTTGCCGATAGTGTGCCTCCACCGAAGCCTGTCATGACACGTTGGGAAAGGCAGCTGGAGGCCATGAATGCCACAACTGTCATCGTTCTCACCTAATGACCGTCATTGATAGTTTCTCAGGTTATGAAGCGCTTCAGTCAGGAGGGCTGAAGGTGCGCTCTCTTACGCTAATCTCCAACGAACTTGGTGTACCTGCGCTACTTCCCTTTTCTCGCGACCACTATTAGGAAACCAAAAATAGAAATTCGTAATCCTCACTATGCTCACTACCAACGTTGGACTAATCGGGAAGGTGCACAGAGCAAATAATTGTTGCTTTGCCTCCTACACAATTAGTTGCCGAAAATATTCGCGCCAAGCTGCAGTTCCTCTTGCACAAAAGCCATCGGTTTTTAATGCTCGGCCAGTCGTCAAGAACAATAGACCTCTCCTTGTTTGCAAACAATGTGACGTCAGGGAGGCACGTGACCACCCGGCTTGGTGGGCAAAAGCGCTCCTTTCAGCCGGGTATCCCCGCTGCAAGGAGCGGCGGGAAGCTGCCCGCTGCTGTGCAATTTTTGCTTCAAATCTTGCGATAGCCATATTCGCAGCCGGCATAATATGCGGCACTTCTTAGTACCCGCACCTATTAGCAATTTTCGCCTTGAAAAAGATGACAGTCTCGGCAAGCATGCATGCAATTATTTTTGTTCAATGAACTGGCACGGCCGCTTGCGGACGACCTGACGTCCTACCAAATGCTTGAAACTCACAGGGCGTAAGCATGCTGAAAAACGAGTCAATACAGGCATATTACAAGCATCATTTTCTATTCTTTTTTTTTTATCTTTACATAATCGACTGTGAGCCCCACGAAGCGTAGGCAGTTATGAGTGAAAACAACAGCGCACGCACGAGCTTCGTGCTTGGCTGGTGATTTCCATCCCAAGTACAGACATTTTTAGTTTTTGTTATGTTCGGCCAGACAAAGAAAAAAATTTATTTCCGCCTAGTCGTGTAGTACTGTCACCAAAACTGTGTTACAAGGAACCTAGAAATAACACGCGAATGAGTCATGTGGTACGGAAAGTAACAAAGCGCGATTTGTACCACAAATTACTATTCATGCAAGTCGCACAAATATTCATAAGGGCGCTTCAATGATTTCAGTAAAAACACTTTTCGCTTGGGACGCGATAGCTTTTGAACGAGCTATATAACGATTCCGTCAAGGGCTGCTGTTGTACTTCTCCGATCATGCCGCTGGCATGACCTTGGGAACCGTTTGGTGAGAGAGCTAGCTCCTTCAACATGGCCTGCTGAACTTGAATAAATTCAATGCCGAGCAAGAATCTCTAAAAGCGCTGCAATTGATCGCATGCCACCCGGG
>JAJIZL010024331.1:163492-218534 GCA_023969395.1 Amblyomma maculatum
AATAATAATAATAATAATAATAATAATAATAATAATAATAATAATAACAATAATAATAATAATAATAATAATTGGTTCACAGGACGGGAAAGGTGCACTATCTGTCACAGTTGCTCTGGGGACACCTTAACCGCGCCTTAAGGGAAGGGAGGAAGGTGGGAGTAAAAGAGCCGTATTGGAGGGCTACGGAGTAACTTCGACCACCTGGGGATCTTTAACGTGCACTGGCATCGCACAGCACACGGACGCCACGTCGTTTCGCCTACATCGAAACGCAGCCGCTGAGGTCGGGTTCAAATCCAGGAACTCCGGCACAGTAATGGAGCGTCTTACCCCTGCACCACCCGGCTTCCAATCACGAAATGATGAAACTCCCTGAAAGATGTTTTCATGCGGGGCACAAAGGCTGAGCCGATTGAAGGCGCCTCATTAACTTCGCTTGCCAGTTGGTGAAAGAAAGGCCGGAATCTTGCTGCCCTGAGTAACGTTTCCATTATAACACGTGATCGGTTATTGATCACCGCTTAAAATGACCGGCTAGCAGCCAGTGCTGTCATGGACGGAAACATTTTGCTCTCCATGTCATGATATATTTGCTCCTACGGTGGCTCCGTAGGGAATGAAGAGATGGCGCACAACTGCTGACAGAGCAGTTTGCAGGAACACAGAGCGAAGTTGTGATTCGTATAGTCAGTGCCGATTTCAAAAGAGCAAAAGAATACTGCGCAGCTTGCCTCTAGTAACAATCTACATGCGTTGAAGTACATGAAATAGCGCAGAAAGTTTCTACGGCATCAATACAGAAATACACTACACTCAATTCGGAAATACACTGGAGGCTCTGGTAATTAAAGCTACCTAAGTAGCACATTCACAGTTTTATTCAGCTGCTCCGTGGAGGAAGTATAGTGACCCCCCGCCCCCTCACTAATATCAGTCTCCCTATCTAGGCACGTCAATAGGTGGCGCTAAATTGCATCTTATTGCTCTATTATATGCTTAATCGCTCAATCATCCCTCACCAACGTTACGATTCCCTAGCGGTTAATAATTCTCATTCTCAGTAGTCAACTACACACTCCTTAGTCTAATTATTAATTTTTCACTAGTTGCATGACTTTAAGCCGGGCACGCAGAGATAACTCCATTTTCAAATTCCCACACATACCTGTGTCTGACGTCGCGGACAGCTTTTTTTTTTGCTTCCATTCCACAAGCTCAATTTAATAATAATAATAATTGGTTCACAGGAAAGGAAAGGCGCAGTATCTGTCACACTTGTGTCTGTGGACATCTGAACCGCACCGTAAGGGAAGGGAGGAAGGTGGGAGTGAAAGTGGAAAGAGAGAAAGAGGAGCCGTAGTGGAGGGCTACGGAGTAATTTCGATCACCTGGGGATCTTTAACGTGCGCTGACATCGCTGACATCGTTTCGCCTCCATCGAAACGCAGCCGCCGAGGCCGGGTTCGAACCCGGGTATTCCGGACAGTAGTCGGGCGTCTTACCACTGTACCACATCGGCGGGGCCAAGCTCAATTTCTGCTTGTGCGCATTAAGTTTTATGCCCCTAGAGTCGACTTTTGGTAAGCCTTATTCATTCTTGGTAGACTGAAACTATTTTATATTGCGCTTCAGTAACTTCAAATTTATACAAACGTGGCTCTCACACCTTACAGTAATTAGGCCTTCTTTTTTTATAGCGAAAAGCAAAGGCGCCCTCACGCCATCGGTGCCGTCTTCAGACATTGAGAAATGCTTCATACAATTTTGTTGGTTAACAAGGAATAACTTTATTTCATATTTTGTATCCATTGACGATTAGTTGGAAGCCAAATAAAAAATTACGAGGGATTTTAGTGACTAAAATATTGAAAGGCGAAAGCCTGAACAGCCTCATCTTGTCAAGCGTTCCTGCCATCTGCAATCCCACACTTGAACGTGCGCCAAGGAACACCACGCCAACGTTTATAGATACTTTTTATAAACGTTGCACCACGCGACATGCCGTCACAAAAGCGGGACACACTTTGTCCATGACAGTATAGGCCATCAAAGGCTTTCGTCTTAAAATTAGAGGGACACTGAAGGCTTACCCTTCCTATCCTATAATTTGCCTCCCATCGCTAGCCTCTTGTCGGCATTCGTTGCAGTGCTGTATGTAATTATACTTGGTTTACAGGAAAGGAAAGGCATAGTGTCTATTACACTTTCTCCGGCAAATGTGAGTTTGGACAGTACACCAACTCTCCTGTTGGGTGGCGATCCTAGGCGCGCGTTGTATTGCGCGCGTTGTATTGCGCGCGTTGTATTGTGGTATTGCATTTTGCAGGGACGCATCCCGCCTCGGCCAATCAGAACGCCGTAAAAGCGGGACACACTTTGTCCACGACAGCATGAGCCATTTAAGGCTTTCGCCTAAATATTTTATCTGTCAGAAAACTGGAGGTACAAAACTGATTTTTATGACGCTCAGTTCACAGTCATTACCTTGAGATGGACACTGTGATCCACTACTGAGAGCGGATGGCAATTTGCTTAACCCTGGACGTCCGCAAACAAACACATTGCCGACGTCGGCAGAGTTAGTGCGTCAAAATGACATGTCGAGGCGGTAGGTGCATCTCATTTGCTGCGTTTTGTTTCTTCTAAAAACACTCTTTCAGTCAAAGCAGCGGCTATGTGGTTAACGCGGCAAGCAGTTCATGTACAGGCTAACTTCAACCTGTACGCAATGTACGCGCATTGTAACGCTGCGGGACGTAGTGTACTACGGCAGGCAAACCTTTGTGCAATACGGTGCTGGGTATTTCGTATACTGCACTGGCGCGTGTTTTTCTAGAGGCTCAGTCAAAGAGATAAAGTTACGCTACCCGGGTTTCTTACGACTACTTTCATACTCTTTTTTATTTTTTACGCAGAAAACGTCTGCTGGAAGGACTGGAAATTTTCCGGCAGGAGAAGCTAAATGTGCAGCCAATACCTTTTTGACCCTGTGTAGTCATTGCCAAAACGTTAGAGCCCAGAAGGTTCTTTCCTGTCATGTTGGTGAGCTACTTAATTACTCATAGACGTCATGTCAACTGAACGGAGAACTGTGTTTCTAATTTAAAGACATTTTGAGCAGTTGCAATGCATTTAGGCAACTTGGACCGGCTCAGGAGCAAAGCTTCTTAGCTGTAAGATTTATTAAGGGCAGTGAAAGATGTTACTATGTAGTACAAGGTGTTGGTGACGGTTTCGAAAATTCATACATCCTTGATGCAAAGTGCTAAAACATCGTAGAAAAAATGCAGTCTTTAGCTATTACAGTTCTTATACAATAAAATATTCACACTGCCAAAATACTTGAATGTTGGAGCCCTAGACGCGACTGTGGGTAAAAGCGCGGAGTACTTCATTTACACAAACAGTGCAATTTAGTGTCTGATGCCGGAATGTCATCCTAGTGGCGTTATAAATCCTTTAGACATGGCTGAAAATTTTGCTGCAACATTTCTAGAGCCTTTTAGTGTAACAAGAACTGAGAAGCTATCAATGGCAATTTGAATTCTTTTACAATTTTTTAAAAATTTTCTTCGCGCACTTTCTAGGAGGATGGAAGAAAGCAAATGCGCAGATTTTATTGAATGGGATTAGCAATGGCAGACTTAAAGAGAAATGAAAACAGGTGGAAATTAACCAGGTTTTGATAATTGTGAATACATCCAAGCTAGAGCTGAAGTTTCCAACAGAATATTTTCTGTATCATGAATAATGCATTATTCTATAATATTTACACCCTCGATGCCCCCCAAGCAGCACAAAATGACCAGATCGACATCCCGTGGTTGATACTAGAAGTGCGCAACGTTTTACTATAGAACCGAAAGGGACTACAGTACTATATAAAATGAGCTGTTATAGGCTAGATTATTCCATACTTAGTAGATGTGACAAGGAGATCCACAGAACTTAATCGGAGGCGCTGCTTGCACTGACCTGTTCAGGAGCCGAGAGATCTTTTCACATGCTGTTCGAAAACGGCTATGCGGTGATGGAATCCTGTGAACAACAAAGCAAAACACCGGGAAAAGTCAGTGCAACTGTGCGAGAGAAGGCCGATTCGCACGCCGGCACGGCGCGAAATCAAGTACTCTTCCCGAATGACTCTCAGGTGGCAGGAGTGCTGTGTGACGAGCGGGAGGTGGTACGGCGGGCTCGACGGTGGCGCCACTCGCGCCTGCAGAGGCAACTCACAAACTACGTCTGGCTGGTGTCGAAAGGCCAGAAGGCGATCCCGCCAAGACACCAGGGGGCGCTGAAACCAGTTCGGAAAAAGCGCGCGGGCGTGGGCAGAGCGCGGAGGATCGAGCACCCGGCAGTCGGCGATCGAAACGCGGCGGAAGCATTTCGCTTCGGTGCCAGACTCGCCGGACGAAAGGGGCGAATACGATCTCACACTGAATGAACAAGAACTGCGGCCCTCACATGGCTTCGATTGGTGCTTTACATAGGGCTTCGAGAAATGCATTTTCGGCTCCCGTTTGGCAATACACAGCGTGAGAAATTCATCCTGGCCACTGGCGCTCATGAATTCAATTGCCGCCGCGGCAACACAGCTTTGGTGCTCGGCGCTCAATACTCCGTAGGCGCAGCTTATGTGGGTGTTCTGTGCACGGTATATGTGACGCAAAATATTGACGGAAATCTGGTTCAATACAGGCGCCGGAAAGGCACGCGCACGAGACTGGGATCTAAGTATAGCATAGAAAACGGCACTTTTGCCAAACAAAATTTAGGTCGCCAGAAGAATTCATTACTTTCAACTGGAAAGATAAATAAAGCATGTTGCTGGGCTAGTTGGCCTGACATCTTTTAAAAAGTGGGAAAATACCCTGGCGCAAACAATTAACACAAACAAACACACACACCTGTCCGTTGTGCCCTTGTCTCTCTCTTTTGTGTGCGTCAATTTTTTGCGCCAGTGTCTTTTCCCAGTTTTTAAAATGTGGTTAGATTAATCGATTTAGATGAATTACCAACTGTAACATCCTGATTTTCTCTATGCAAGCCTGCCTATAAGATTCTCATTTAGCGGATATCAATTTGTTAGCGGATCTCAATTTATTTCCGTGCAACGCTCTTGTGCGACAACTGTGGAATATTGTAATACACTGACATAAACATAATCAAATGTGTTAATTAATATTCAGGTTCAAAGTAAAATATGAATTTTTAATGTTTATTCGGCACTTACGCTTATAAAGTACTAGTGTGTGCTTTTTGCCTGGTCTTAAAAAATACAATGGTTTGAAGTGGTGACACGCCCATATATTTTGTTTTTATATTTTGTCTTGGACTGGAGCCTTATTGATAAGTTTACTATGAACCTTCTATTTTGTTTTTATATTTTGTCTTGGACTGGGAGCCTTACTGATAACTTTACTATGAACCCAGTGGACAATAAATATCGGCAAAGCGATAACGTTCAAAGGAAGCATCTGCGCATATATTTATTGTTGTAGTGGGACGTTACGATATGCGAAGAAGCAATTGCGTTCAATAACAACGCCCCGTTGAAATAATTCTTGAGGCAATCTAAATCCCATAAGAGCAATAAGGCGAAAGCCTTCAGGCCTGGTTCCACTATAGTCCTTAATTGCTAGAACCACGCTCATCACACACATGCTTCTTCCGTGCCAGATTCGAGGTGAACAGCTAAAGCTAAACTCGACGGCGATGGCGCACCCTCGTTGTGGCGCTTAGTTTTCATATCTGGCGGCAGATGGCGTGCGCCACGCACCTTCCTGGAAAGTGGGTTTAAGGCGCCGTCGTTGCCTATCTACGTTGCCATGGGCACGGCCGGAACGCTAGACAAGGATGACTAAGATATATTTTATGCGTGCTCACAATGGCGTAGTTGGTTAAAGCACTCGTCTAGTGAGCGGAAGCGAAGAAGTTAGATTCCCGGTGGAGGATGATTTTTTCTGAAAGGTTAAATAGACCCCGCCGATATCACGTAGAATTTCATGGACACATCTCGCGAGCGCTCAGATCCTGCTAAGACGATAAGCTTATAAAGGCTTATGCCTTAAGTGTGACCCTGCCCAGAAAGCCTACAGGTTTTCCCCCTGAATTTAATCCTAGCGCCAGCGGAAATAATCTGAGCGCCGACTGATATAATCTAAGCGCCATGTAATTTAATTCGAACGCCAAGCATTTAATCATAGCGCCAGCATATTTAATCCAAGCGCCAACTCGAATAATGTCAGCGTCAACCAATTTAATCCGAGTGCCAACGCAATTAATACAAGCGCCAGTGAATTTAATCCGGGTGCCAACCAATTTAATCCACATGAGGAAAATGAATGTGGTGGAGGGCTCCAAAGCACTAAACATGAATTTCAGAAATAAGTAGTAATTGAGATCACATTCCAGACCATGCGACGAGTAAGCGTCACATCTGCTTGCACTATTTCGCTTTGTTCTTATATCTTGCAACAACCAAGAACCCCGTGCCGCTGAAAAAAAAAAAAAAAGTGGTTTGTGACACGTCTCTTGCAGCTTTTAGCTTAGACGCATGGCAAGTGAATAATATACCTGTCATCTTCTAATTGTTTGGTTAAGCACTGCTTATCGTGGGTTGGCATATGCACTGAATCTGCATGCTCATGGCAAGTGCGGCCTTCACACAACAGCCGGCTGTTTTTAAAAAGTGCAACTGGGGTCTAGAAATGTTTTTGGTTTCT
Source organism: Amblyomma maculatum (assembly GCA_023969395.1). Taxonomy (NCBI): domain Eukaryota; kingdom Metazoa; phylum Arthropoda; class Arachnida; order Ixodida; family Ixodidae; genus Amblyomma; species Amblyomma maculatum. The sequence goes on from JAJIZL010024331.1 coordinate 170,221, forward strand.
AATCATGATTTAACACCACTAGCAGAAAAGGATCAGTGTAACGCACAGTTGGTTTCGGCGTGAAGACTTAGAGTAACGCTACCACGGCAAAAGAGAGCGCGTCCCTGCATTCAGTCTGGCCGCGACACGGTAGAGTGAATGTAACTACGTACAGCGGAGCTTACAACCGAGGCCAGAAATAGCTACTGGCTTCTCACTGTGGACACCTTAGCAGCAGTACTTAATTTGCCTGGGCGGCAATCCTAGCGGCGTAGGTTGCCAACAAACTATAAGCACGTACAAGCACAGAAGTAGCGGACTGAAATGCAGTTTTATTTTGTAGGAGACAATAGGCAAGTCTAAGTGAAGCTCGGAACGTTTTACATATCGTCTTCATGCAAAGCTGCCCGTATAAAAGAAAAGTTATGGCGGTCAAATGCAGCACACTCTACCCTTTGTATTTGCTGCATAGAGTGTCGGGCAGCGTCGAGCAACTAACTGCGCCGATGGTCCTTTTTAGTCATTCCGGGAGGAGTGATCAGCACCAGGTCTCTCCGTTCGCTGAGGAAAGCTTTGACCTCCGACTTGAACTTCGCAAAGACTTCCTCTATAGGGTTGAAAAACGTGCTGTAAAGAGCCAACCGCTTGATCGAGTGCGTCTGACTGGACAAGCTTGCCTGTTCCGCACGACTGTGAGCTGAATCGTTGTCAAAAATAAAAACCGCTTCAGAACCAGGTTCTTCACTTTCGACACGGGCTGATATGTCGCTCAAAAATTCATTGAAAACGACCCAGTGAACCTTGTCTACGGCCGTCCAATGAATGACACCATTTTCGGACATGCAGGCGAGAATGTTAAGGTTTGCTCCTTTGCTGCCAGTCGTCGTCTGCACCGCAGGCTGTCCCATCCCTGCACGGCCGAAGCTCCTTGAACATCATATGTTATAGTTAGTCTTATCGATGTAAAACCTGCACAAGCGAGGTCCTTCACACTGAAACTATTGCGCGTATGTTTTGCGGCTGCGTTTCACGTCGTCTCTGTTGCGGTCAATCGGCCTCTGAGTCATCAACTTCATGGAGTAACCGTGCAAATCCAGGCTATCAATGCTATTTGTGCTGATGGCGATTCCCGGCAATTCTTCTCGCACTGCTTGCTTTATTTGCTTTAGCGTGAAAGCAAGGTTGTTATCCAGAATATTATTTAGTGCCGTTACTATACTATTTCCGAATTTCTTCGATGTTCCGCCTTTCTTCAACGTTTCTCTATCGCTTGAACGGCGGTCCCCGTTTTCGGTGCCCGATTAGGATGTCAGGGCACCGGTCATCAGCTTCCATGGAAGAAAATATAGCGCGTTAAAGTTCATGCGAACTTAATGAAAACACGCAGACTACCACCTGCCTATTGTATAAGAGTACGCACAACGACCGTCCGGCTCTACTCCTTCGTGCAAATGCAGACGACAACGCGGCACACACAACGGAGGCACGAAGATTGCCGCCTGCTTAGAAATCTCTTGTCTTCTGCGTTTCTAGCAGTTTTTGTTTTAAGCTCTTGAGAAAACATTTCTATTTCTTGAAAAAGACAGTACACCTATTTCTAATAGTGAATTCGCGTGTCTGTGCCTTCATACATTCTCCTAACATAGCGCAAAACCAGACGACAATTCGGCATCGAGCAAACGGAGGTGGCAAACTTGCCGTCTGCTTTGGAACTTTTTGGCATTGGCTGTGTAATGTTTGGCTGATGAAATTACATGTAACGAAATTAGATACGGTTGATTAAAACGTTTTTTAATTTTGTGATAAAATAATTGTGTGTTTCATCGAAGACATTTTAATTCTGTATATATTCTGTAATCAGCAGTGTGCACATTTGTGGGATAATATAGAGCCAGTATGTCACAGCTCTGGGACCCTTCAGTATTTCAGTGCCGAGATTGTGCGTTTGTCATAATATCGACGAAAGTCATCCCATTAGCTGATGCTTCGCTTACTCGTCGCATGGTCTTGAATGTGATCTCAATTTCTATTTATTTCTGGAATTCATGTTTAGTGCTTTGGAGCCCTCCATCACATTCATTTTCCTAATGTGGAGTAAATTGGTTGGTACCCGAATTAAATTCGCTGGCGCTTGTATTATTTGCGTTGGCACTCGGATTAAATTGGTTGGCGCGGACATTATTCGAGTTGGAGCTTGGATTAAATATGCTGGCGCTATGATTAAATGCTTGGCGTTCGAATTAAATTACATGGCGCTTAGATTATATCAGTCGGCGCTCAGATTATTTCCGCTGGCGCTAGGATTAAATTCAGAGGGAAAACCTGTAGACTCGCGTGAGAGGCGTCCGTGTGCTGTGCGATGTCAGCGCACGTTAAAGATCTTCAGGTGGTCGAAATTACTCCGTAGCCCTCCACTACGGCTCCTCTTTCTCTCTTTCCACTTTAACTCCCCCTTCCTCCCTTCCCTTACGGCGCGGTTCAGGTGTCCACAGACAAAAGTGTGACAGATACTGCGCCTTTCCCTTCCTGTTAACCAATTATTATTATTGCGTGTCGCGATTGCCGTGTCGATATTCTTATACAGGACAAAAACGTATCGGAGAACAGAAAATAGGAAGCACCTGTAAGCATTAACACCTCCAATGTTGCGTAAGATAAATTCCTTACAATCCATAATTCAACTTATGTAAGGTTCGCTCGAGCAACGTGAAGCTAATTGCTTATAGTAGTAGTAATTGGTTCACAGGAAGGGAAAGGCGCAGTATCTGTCACACTTGTGTCTGTGGACACCTGAACCGCGCCGTAAGGGAAGGGAGGAAGGTGGGAGTGAAAGTGGAAAGAGAGAAAGAGGAGCCGTAGTGGAGGGCTGCGGAGTAATTTCGACCACCTGGGGATCTTTAACGTGCGCTGACATCGCACAGCACACGGACGCCTCTTCGTTTCGCCTCAATCGAAACGCAGCCGCCGAGGTCGGGTTCGAACCCGGGAATTCCGGACAGTAGTCGGGCGACTTACCACTACTACCCCGGCGCGGCTGCGGAACACAATTTCAAGCTGGTTGCCTTATTTTGAAGGTAATAGTTTTGAGCTGGGAGCAAAATGTGTCACCGTTATTACAGAACCGTTACTACATATGTCGAGAACTCGCTGAATTTACATACTACTTTTACCGCCTGAAAGCTACGCTGTAATTATCAACCACCGCACACTGTACCTCCTCCATTATAAATTGGCGCATTGATTAACAGAGTATTGCAGCTCAAGCAACTGCCTACTTTCAGCTGTATACGATAAGCGTCAGAAAACTGATTCCGTAAAACCGTTATTAATATAAACACTTCTCCGTAAAACCGACTGCTATGTGTTAAAAACTCTTACGTCGTTTAGAATTGTAACTGCTTACCGTTCTCACAAAGGACACCTAATAAAAATATCCGCTGTTGCCAAATGTGGGTATTGTTTGGTTATGCCTTATTATGCCGTATGTCAACAGGATTTTCTGTATTTACTGCGCTCTAGTTATCATCATTGCCATCAGTAATCGGCACGATTTTTGAGTGCTTAGGGTAGGGCGCTCTTACTTGAATGATATGCGCTTTTTTCTGCTGAATAGACTTAGTTTGAATTACCAGTGCCAATCCACGTGGCTGTGACCTCACGAAACAGCTTATCCAATCACAGCATCGGCACAATCAAGATGGGACAACATTCTTGGTCGGAGGTGGTGAGCATTTCAGTGCTTTCACACTAATATTAGCATCCACTCTTGGGGTTTCGCTGTTTAAGTCAGTAATATTTTCCGTTCTTCGCCCTGACGTACATAAAAAAAGTAATTTCGTGGCAGAATTGCAGGCAATTCAAATATTCGTCATTTGGCTTCTTAGCTCAAACAGGTCCCAACAGAAATCTGAATAACTCCTAAAACTGCAGAGTTAAGTTGTACTGAGATCATGCCTCCGAGCCTGACGTCTTTATTGATTTGAAGTTTATACTTTTTTTTTTATCTGTGTGGCCAAGCTGGGTGCGCAATGCTAAGAGTATTTTCAAACGTTTTTAATAATGCGTATTAACAACCTCGTTCCGCAATTCCCGCAATGAAACTTGAGAGTTCGACTTGGTCGAATACATAATGATTTATGGGGTAGAGCATTAATAAATTCGCGTGGACTATGAAGTCCGCCGTAGTGGATTTAGCGTTCAAGATTATTTTAAACCACCATACGTTTTTAGCGATAGTGCACGGACGTTGCGTTCCGTTTCCATTCAAATGCAGAAGCTGTAGTAGCTAGGTATTGAGGTTGACTGGAGGCTTTCTCGTAATCTTTGACCGGCATTAGATAAGGGCTGGATGTATTATGCGAACGTGTTTAAAACTTGAATAAATATGGCGTTCTTTCTTTTGGTCATTAGCAAGACTGCCGAGTCGGTATCGCAGGCTGCTTTCGCAGACAGAGTTCTGAATTCCGAAATCCATTAGACAAGAAACCTGCGCATAATTCGATAACTTTTCCCTGCGACGTTTCCAATGCACGAGCGGTGCGAGGAGGTGCTGTTTGTACTCGATTGAGCGATGCCAGCTATTTTATCCCGGCTGCTGCAGCTTGCCCGCGTCCGAGTGACATACGACAATCAGCGTTCAGAACTTGTTCTGGTAGCGCCGCCATTGACAATGGCCACTGCCACCGTGTTGTTGCGAGATTTTTACAATTACTTTGAGGAGAAGCATTTCATAAGGCGCGAATCGTGACGTTTGTAATGAAGCACAGTAAAATGAAGGATCGAACCTAGCACGTGACCTTGTAACGGCAGGGGCGTCGTTTGGAAAAGCTGCCGCTGCCGAGAGCAGCGCGGTGGCGGCTGGTTATGTGAAGTGAATGAAAGTGTTCACTTCCTGCAGAGATTCAGCGGTTCGCTCGTTGTAACGCGTATCACGTATAGAATAAGAATCAATCCTCTCGCGTCGCTTGCGATGCGGCAGCATTTGTAATATTCTAAAGCGAGTAAATAGGCACAGACAATCTACGTCTTCATGGCCAGTCGCCGTGTTTCGTCTCCCGTCACTGCCCACTTAGTGTGCAGGGACAACTTTTAAATCAAGCCATGTGTACAACTCTACTAAAATAATGTCTCGTAAGGCTGGAGGGAGGAAAAACGTTAGTCGAACACAAAAATAAACTGTTGTGACAAATGCCAATAATGCAGTGACTGGTGAACGAATGCAGTGACCTTGTTGCTACTCAAGAACAAAATGTATGATGCCGTATCTTACCTCTGTATTCTACTTAACGGTTTTCGTCGCTTGGGGGCCATTCCGTACTATGGCATAACCCTTTCGTTTACGCCCGGCAGTCAGGGCGAGCAATCGCGTTGTTGCGACGATAGAATGCTTAAGTGTGCAAGCCGTTTAAGCGCCACCCTACGCGACGGCTATTATTGCGTTGAGTGCGCTTCGCGCGATTGCGGCCCTCTAGCTACATTCACTGACTGGATGATCGTGAAAAGATGTCGCAGCAGCGCGCCGAGCCTGACTTGTCTCTGGGAAAACTACACAGTGAAAGCTCGCCCCCAAAGCTCGCCCCTTGGAGATGGGTCTTAACTTTTCTGTCATTCGATTAGCGATTGCGGTAATAAATATTTTTGAGGCAACGAACAGTATTGTGACTGGTATGTTTTTCAAGTCAGTTATGTCCCACTTCTTGGCGATTATGACAATAATGTATTTCCTTTAATTTAGCGTCGCCGTCGAAGTCATCACGTATTTCATATACTATAGGTAGTTACTATTTCCCTACGCCTCTTTCTCTTCCTTGAATAGCTGCTTCCTGACTTGATCATTTGGCTGGTTTTCCCATATGCATTGCTTCTATGTTATTATTTGCACTCGATGTGGGACAATGACGAAATGTAAGTGTCGTGCATTGTTTAATCGGAAGATGTTAACTTTTGGACCTGGAGGTGTGATCAAAATAATAGTTCCAGAATTGAGATTGCGTTGCTTTTGAGAGAGAGAAAATTATCGGCACGTGTACAGAAGTAGCTTCTCCTATTTCAAAATTGACAACTGGAGGCTGAATATTTTTGTGGAAGCTTGCGACAATAGCAAAGCAGTGGGTTCGTTAAGAGTAATCACAGCTAAGTATGCGACTCAGATCATTAGCTTTTTAAAAGACATTTTCATATAGAGAAAAGAGAACGAAATCACTAGTATTATCCTGCGTGTCCAGAATAAAAATTCAGTTTAGAAGTTGTAAATCTATGTACACTCTCGCTTGCCATTTTTCCAAAGCAAAGAGGCGACTTTCACAACGCCTGTGTAGAGTGCGCTCTTTGTAACCTATGGTGGCTCTGGTAATTTGACATCATGTGACAGGCAAGGTAACAGTTTTCTTGTTGAAGTGATATCATCTTTTGATGAAAGGGCAATCACTTGGAGCGTCACGGCGTTTTGAACGCTGCCCACGCCAAAAATGACACGTGTCCACTATAAATCTAAAAATGTAAAACCTCTTTTTAGACGTTGCTTTCTTGTAAAGACGTAATTCCATTGTTGTTTTGTTAGAAGCCTCGAAAATATAACGGAAATGTAAAATCCAGTTCAATATTTACAAAAGCCGCGTTAAGTGCTTCCCCTTCAGGCCCAAATTTAAAATTTCTTCGTTTCACATTCGCCCTCCAAAATTATTAGTCTTGTGTCAAGATAGAGACTCTGTTGTCTTGCTTAGTAAGTTTCAAACTCTCAGACGCCCCGAGAAACAAATTTTATCAAGATGAAAGACTCTCTGTGTGCATGTTCCGACGAAAAATGAGTACGTACGGGAACCCAGGCGCTCCGTCTTCACAAAGCGCTTTGCCTCCATGTCGTGAGTTCGCGAAAACAAAGGCCTTAGTTTCTCCCCTTCTCACCAGCTCTCAAACCGCCACAGCTTTATCCTTAGTGAAGCCTCCCCGTTATAAAGGGGGCAGAAGTTCTCTTCCAAATTTCAGCGGTAGCAACTTCACGTGTTTGCGGAAGTGTTTCGCCGGGCGGAGCCAGTTAATTTAATGCAGATGTTTCACGGCGACTGCTGAGAGCTGCGTAATTAGTCTGGACAAGATGGAAATAGCGCCTCATCTTTTAGCGCCATTTTTGCGTCACACTGTGAAGTTCCCATACCCTATATTGTCTGAAAAGAAAAAAAAAACTACTCAAATTTTAATATTTCAGTGGCACACGACTAAGAGCATTTGTTTCGTTGTGAAAACCGAAAGAGTGCCCACTTTGCTGTGAACCTGATTCCTAGGCCACAATGATATAGTGCATTTAAAGGAGGCTCATCATGTACCATATTTACACTTCGGAAAACAGAGCTAATGGTTATCAATGTGTAGACTGTGCATATATATATATATATATATATATATATATATAAGAGCTTAATAAAGAATCATATACACTTCAATATCGCAACAATATATGTACGCTTGGAGCAAAAATAGTATAAAGCAGTGGTGTTTTGCAAAGATGAAATAATTCAACGCCCATTTGACGTAGGACTTGCCTAGAGCAGAGAAAAAACAACAACAACAGCAAAAAAAAAAAAACAGTCCACATTGTAACCTGCATAAACACACCTGGAGCATGAAAACTTTGTTCCTTAGGCAAGATTAGTTTTCCTGTGACCGACAACCTTGTAACCTAGAAACGTAATGGTGGGCAGGCATGTTTTAATGGACTCGCATAGGCATCCTTTTATCAGGCCTAGCGGCTTGGGATACGTACAGAACATCTATCTAACCGCACACGTATCTTGGTATCATAGGGTTATTTCGGATTATGTGTCATTGTAGAACGGTGCATTGACTCATGAGATTACTTATATTTTATGAGCGAGTGAATGAGTGGACGTGAGTATCAGTGAACATTACTGCGAGTACGAATATTTGGTTGTGTGTGTTAGTGGACAAAAGTGAGCTCGAATTAGGGATGGCTTGTCAGCGGCTATTAGCGATTGTGAGCAAGTGGTCGTGAGGGTGAATGGATATATGAGCATGAGTAGTTTTGAATGTAGGTGCGAAATGTTCGTCATGAGTGTGAGTGTACGTGAATTTGAATGGTTCTTAGGGCGGGTGATGCACCCACATTGAGCTATCCAATGGTAGTCAGTTCATCTACTTGGGCTATCCATGTGTACACATTTCCCAAGCAGCGCGTTGTAAAGTACCGAGGCCACCGACAGGACAGATAACGCACGAAGTTCAAGGTTAGCCGGGAAGGCGTAAAGGCAGTTTTTTGTTTTTTGCTTCTTCATACGAGATTACAGTAGTGTCGTGTTACACTCACCACCAGAAATGGAGAGGAACACAGGAGAAAACACTGATAGTGTGAAATGCACTGAACACAAATTTTCGAGGAGTTCTAGGAAGCCCCAGAACAATACCTGACCATCTTAGGAAGCTTTCATCCACGGAGACAGCTCCATGCCAACAAGGCGCTAAGTTCGCTGCCGATTTTGTCTTGAGCAAACTGAGTTTGACGGGTGTTCTGGAACGCATCTGCTATCGTTGTTTCATTGCCGTTGTCTTCTCTTTGTAACAGAGTTCAAAGGAAAAGGAAATCAAATTTTGTCTGAGATGGAATTTGACTGGAACATGAAACATTTGTGCATCGGAGTTTTGGAACGACGTCGCTGCTTTGTTTGATCCATTTGCTTATTTTCAAGCGCTAAAACCCTAAAGTTACTTAGGAATATTTGCACTGCATTTCAGGTCAAATTGTAGTGTAATGTCATCCTTTTCATGGAGCAGTATTTTGTAATGCAATCTATTTAAGTTCAAGCGATTATCTGGACATTATGTCGTAATACAACTTATTTACATTCTTGAAGACATTGCGCCATCTATTTCTCTCATTAAACCATGCCATATCACATCATACCATACCACAACGCTCCACAAAATGCAATATCATTCTACACCAAACCACATCGCGCTAACTCTTCTTCCTATCTTAATGCGCGTCATAATATTTTGTACGCTGCCCGTATTGCAACAGAAAGCCGCCAAGCATGGCATGATTTCTGCGCGAACTGAGTGAGCCGGTCACGCAATGTGTCAGTCCGCCTCCCTCCCTGCCTCGTCCTGACCGAGAGAGTGAGGAGCGAGGATTACTGGGGCAAGTGCGTTGACGCCTGTTCCTGTTTTCGGCGCACGAACAATGCAGGTCCCGTGCGACAGAATTCCGTGCAATGCGGGCGAAACTGAGGTCAACGAGCGCGAGAGTTGACGCGACAGTGAAGTCTTAGTGATTAAGAATAGTGGTATGATACTTTCATTGATGGCGTGACAGTTACACAACGAGGCATTAGGGTTCGGTTAGAATTAGAGAATACTTCCGTTGGTCATAACGTTTGGTTTATAAAGTTTAGCATTCCACAGCGACTCGGGCTAGGCGAGACACCGAAAAGGAGACCCAGATATTTCGAACACCAGATGTTATTTAACTAACACTGGCATATTGCACAGTTCGCGGTCACCCACAGTTTCGCCTCCATTGAAAATGAGCTGTCTCGGGCTAGTAATCTTTATTAATTGGAACGAGATGCGGATGTGTACGAGTCGAACATTAAGCACAGTGTACCATGAGCAGAAAAGCTGCCGAATATAGAATCGGCAGAAGTCAGGTAGGTTGAGCTGGCATTTTAATTTGATGCTTGTAAAAGACAAAAATAGTATTTATTTGGTTACCGGTGCTGGGAGAAAGGGATTCGAACTCCCTCCTTATCACTGATGCTAGTTCATCACTGTTTATGGCAGGTTTGCAGACAGGTTGAGGATACCAAGAACAAATTCAGACCAGTCGTATACGTTTAAATGACTTTTCCGCTGGTCACCCATGCTTACTCTTGTTATGAACTGCTGTGAAAATGAGCGTGCATATAGGACGTAAAAATCTCTTCACCATCTGGTAAAAAGAGCTCTCATGGCCAGCCCAGGCGTACGTTAAGAATTTATTGACAGCACTACGTCACGTGGTAAAGACAATCAGTTTACTATTTCCCGCGCTTTATCGTCAGAGGTGTTACCTGTTCGCGGCGTAGACCATTGGTTTGCGAGAAGACAATTTGGGTGTGGCCTGCGTCAAACATTCGCCTCAGTTTGAAATTCTCCTGTTCAATCTTGATGGCATGGGTTTCAATTTTATGTGTTTAAAAGTTCGCATTTCTCGCTTCTACATTGCAGTTCCTGGCATATGGACCGGAATAATTTTAAAACGCATTCACTCCATCTTCTTTCATTGTCGTAAAAACCAAATTTTTCTTCATGTTAGGGCCTGCGCACTTAGCATTTAAACGTAATGTTCTTAATACGTTAAGCTTCCAGTTTCTACTGAAATGATATATTTTCTCGCTCTCCCCACTGATCAGCATTTCCTGGAGCTCATGGGCTAAAGCAGCGCAAATTACTAAGATAAATGAGGTGAAATTCAAGGTCGTTCTCACAAGCCAAACTAGTTTCTCTTTTAATCTCATTGCTGTTTAAGATTTCAATGCTTAAGCAATCTTCATGTTAGCCAATCTGACTTTTTGCAAGCAATGCCCTGAGCAAATAGGCCCACTCGCAGGCAAGTCTAGAGTGCATAGAACTAACCAGTTGAGACGCCAGGCAGGTAATCGATGGAGTCGGGGCACGCAGTACTAAGCCAGACGCCATATGTCATCGCTCCCTTAGTACGTCTCGTGTCCGCCAGTCCGGCGTATATGTAGCGTGTTCCAGGCGAATTAGGGCTGGAAGGGCCGGCTGCACTGTGCTGCTCTGCAGTTTTAGTGCTTTCGTTCTGCGTCCCATTTCTGCTGCTGTTGGTGCCTTCTATTTGAGCCACAATTTCCTGAGACGTGATCTGAGGCTGAACGGCCTGCTTGAATGTTCCCTTCACAGATTTGGATCGCCTGCCGAAAAAGGCGATGTTCCCTGAAGGTGTGGCAGAAAAAAAAAGCAAAAGTGGAAGTGAAATTTAGGCGGCTCGTGATAGCCATTCACTTTAATCTCACAAACTTCGTCTAAGATATAATGACGGTAGTTCTCCGTAATTCAACAGACAATTTCCTGATGTTTGAACAACGTTTCTGCACCCCCCCCCCCCCCCCCCCCCTGTAGTTGATGGTTTCACAGACGGAGAGCATGTTGCAAATTTATCTTTCCTGTTCTTTATTTGTATTCGAATTATAGCTTCCATGGTTCTGCTATGCAGCGTTTGTTGTTACTACTCCTATTGATTTCCATTTTTTCAGTCTTCTAATATCAGTATTGTATTCGGCCTGAACAATAAGCTATCCATTCTCGTCTATTTACATGTGCGCGTGCGTACAATGCTTCTGTCAAACTTGAACATGGTAGGCCGTACATATAAGTAATTCTATTGTTCCTTTTAAAGTTCGTTTGACAGTTATTATCAGGAACAGTGCATTGCGTGCAAGAGTATTGAATTTATACACTCTAACCTTAGCCTCTTTAGAGGTTGACGTTGTGAGAATGTACTGGTGCGATAGCATTGCTGAGAGTCTACCGGCATTATTTTTACCGTGCGGTTACCTAAACGTTATGTTAAATAAGGTCAATAATTCGTGCACATACCTGAGACTTAGCTTATATACGTCATCGCACATAAAATCCCCCGCAGCATTTCATAGGGAAACCCTTCTGTCGTCACCCTGAGTGCAGATACGAGTCCTGCAGCAAATTTAGAAAACATGAAGCATTATTTCTTAACCACTGAATTGGCTTGGTTTGGTAAAACTTTATTTCCCACAGTAGGGGTCCTGGAGGGCCCTCGGCTAAGAGCCAGGTGTAGAGGGCAGCTCCCACGTCGGCACAGAGAGCCCGAAGCTCTCCGCCGCCGCGCGGGCCTCCTGGACAGCCCGAAGTTGATCATGTAGTGAAGCACTTTTAAAACTTTGTCCCAACGTTCCTTGTTCTTGACGTAGGCGTCGCTCAATGTACAACCACACAGCATATGGTTTAAGTCTACACGGTCACTGCACCGTTCACACACATGTTGTCTGTCGTAGTCTGGGTCGATGTGCTTCATGCGCCAGGGGTTGGGGTATGAGTTCGTTTGGAGCAAGCGTAACGTGACTGATTGGCTGCGGGTTAATTTCTTATCCGGGAGGGGAAATGATTGTCTGCCTAGATAAAAGTGCTTAGTGAGCTCGTTGTACGTGAATAATTGATCTCTGTACTCGATATGTGGAATAGCAGGGGAAACCGGAGGGACGCGGTCGATGAGTCCTCGCGCCGCCTCGTGTGCGATCTCATTGAGATTCCGCAGGCCGCCCCCTAAGCTGCCCATGTGTGCCGGGAACCATACGATGGAGTGATCGGTGATGTTACTTCCGCCTAAGATCCGTAGCGTCGTTTTGTCTATCCCGCCCTTGGCGAAAGCTCGAGTGGCTGCTCTAGAGTCACTGTATACAGTTGTGAAGTCCGAGTCTTTTAGAGCTAGTGCTATCGCTGCTTGTTCAGCTACCTCTGGCTTCTTGGTGTAAATGGTGAGTGAGTTGCGCGTACGCCCGTGTCCGTCAACTACTGCTACCGTGTAGGCATGCTTTCCCGGTATGTACGCTGCATCCACGAAAGCTGACTGGTCGGGGAACTGTGCCGCGTCCGCAGCGAGGGCTTTGGCGCGGGCGAGCCTTTTTCCTTGATTGTGGATCGGGTGTAGGTTTCTTGGGAAGGGGGACACTTTGATTGCTTCTCGCACGACTTTAGGTAACTGCAGGACGTTGTCCTTTTCTGCTATGGTGTTCAGGCCGAGCTTAACGAGAATCTCTCTGCCCGCTTTGGTGCTTGATAGGCGTGCAATCTGTGCCGTGTGCTGTGCCTCGATGATTTCGGCAAGGGTATTGTGCACTCCTAGCTGTAAGAGTAGTTCAGTGGAGGCATTATCGGGGAGCCCCAACGCTGTCTTGAAAGCTCGGCGTATGTGTACTTAGAGCCTTCTCTGATGTTCCTTTTTCCAGTTGAGCATTGCAGCCACGTATGTGATGTGACAGAGTACAAAAGCATGGACCATTTGAATAGCGTTGTCCTCGCTCAGTCCCCTGTGTCTATTCATGATGCGCCGAAACATCCGGATCGCGTTTGCAATCTTGATTGTGATGCTGTCAAGCATCGCCCAGTTGGACCCGTTGCTTTGGATGATTAATCCTAGAATTCGTATTTTATCGACAGTGGGTATGCGATTTCCATCCTTGTCGTGTAACTCTATGCATGGTGTGTGGTGTCGGCGCCAGTCGTTGGACGGGCGCCCTTGTCTTGGGGGGTGGTAGATGAGTAGCTCGTATTTTCTAGAAGAGCAGCGAAGTCCCATTGGGGAAAGATGGGCCTCGGTAACCGTGATGGCTTCTTGTATGCGCGCTTTTAATTCCGCATTGCTGCCACCGGTGCTCCAGATGGTAACATTGTCTGCGTATATGGTGTTCTCCACATCAGCGATTTCACCCAATGCGCGAGAAAGCTTTGTCATTGCCAAGTTAAATAAGAATGGTGAAAGTACTGAGCCTTGTGGTGTTCCCTTATCGCCCAGATTAAAGCTCTCCGAGACGTGTTAGCCTATCCGGATAGTGGCCATTCGATCCTGCAGAAACGCCTTGACGTAGTGGTATAAGCGTGTTCCGAGATTGTGGTCAGATATGGCTTTGAGAATGGCTTGATGTTGGATTTTGTCAAAAGCTTGCTCCACGTCGAGTCCCAGTAGCGCCTTGGTGTCTTGTGTGGGGCGATCCAACAGACTTTTCTTGATGCGTAGCATAGCGTCTTGCGTTGAGACCTGGCCTGAAGCCAATCATATTGTAAGGGAAGTACTCCTTTTCTTCTACGTATTCCGATAGTCTATTCAGGATGACGTGTTCGGCTAGCTTTCCTAGGCAGGACGTCAGTGAGATCGGCCTTAGGTTGGGTAGGCCCAGCGGCTTGCCCGGTTTTGGGATAAGGATCGTATTGGCATGCTTCCACTCTGCAGGTAGTTGGCCAGTTTTCCAGACTTCATTGATTTGTTGCGTTAGGAACGTGACCGAGTCGTCCTCTAAGTTTTGGAGAGCCCGATTTCTGATACCATCGGGGCCGGCTGTAGAGTTACTGTTGAGTCCTATTATCCCGCACCCGCCATATGTGGGACAATCAAATGTGATGCGTGGCCCATACTATATATATATCCACGCAGGAGAGCGAGCAGTCGTTGGGCGAAAGCTGTGCGGTAAACTGACTTGGTATATAGGCGAGACTGATGTCCGCTTCTTTGTCCAGGGCCCCTATATGCGAGGGTACCGATCCGAAACAAACAGATAAGTCTCCCCAGTGCTGCTTATGCTCCAACCGTAGATAGCTAAGAGACAACGGATCAGTTGGGAAGCCGCGCTCCAACGTTTCAAGCGCAGATTTTAAATCCGTCAACAATCAGTGAAAAGTTGAAGCTGGTGCACATACTCTGTGTAAAAATATCTAACCACGAGAGAAAGCATTGCCGCAGAATGAGAACTGGGATTAGCGAGAACGTGACAAATATCTACTATGCTGTTAAGACTGGCCATTAAATAGAGTGGATTCGACCGCTTGCTTCTTCTTCGAACGCAACATGAAGACCTAGGGAACAAAGATTATTAATTGCCAAACCGGTTCTAGAGACTGATGTCATTTGGAGTCGCTGTTGAAGGGTTAGTCTACATGTCGCCTCATCGAGACGGCCAAGTATTCTAAGCAACTGTTGTGGACCGATACAGCAAAGTTGTTTCTGTAGTGAGTCAAGAAATATTGCATTTTTCGCTGACGCCTGTGGAAGTCAAAATACTCTCCTTTCACTCTTTCTGCAGGCTGTAGTTGACCAGTCTGGGTTTTCCAAGCGGTGACACAGAAGGAAAATATAAATGAAGTTGATGCAAAATGCGACTCCTTGCCAGTGCTTCGAGATATCGTGCCATTGAGAAATGGTACACTCCCATATCTTACTTGCAGTTCTATGGATCGCATTGAGACGCCAACACAGAGTTAAACCATCGAGTCCACATCTCGCCATCCCTGTAGACGGGAGCGTATAATGACTGAATTGGCGCGTACAAAACTAAAAAAGGTTTAACGCAACTCGGGCATACTGTCCTCCTACACCTCAAAACAAGGCAAAACTGGGTGCTTCAATTGACGGGAGAAATACCGTATTCTGAAGGTAGTATATTATCGAAAGTAGGGCCCGTAGAGCTGTCCAGACTGGCTTGTCGCTTATGTTGGCAGGCAGTAAGCTAACATGAAATGTCGCAATTATATACTGAGATACAAAATACTCGTATTTCCAACGTGCTTCTCGAAGAGCAGCCATTACCAAACATCAGCAACGTTAAACAGCTCGGAGAAAACAATCCCCGGAGGTACAAGTCATTATAGAATTCTTTCACTACTTATGGGTACTCCTTAAACACAATCGAATTGCCCTATCACTGAAAAAATGGCGAAGTGAATTGTAGAAGACGGCCTTGTAGGCCTTTCCTTTGAAACCTATTTAGTATTAAGAATGACGCCATCATAGCCACTGGAACGTCAGGAAAATTCCCTATGTTGAAATGCCAGACACTACCTTATGGTTTACGTGTCTTACAAAGTCTAAGTCGCTATCTTGCGCACTGAAACTGCGCACTGAAGGCGGAATCCAGTCATACATTTTCGCAGTACCTTGCTGTCCTGGGGCTACCATGCTAAGCACTCACTGCCAGGGAGGGCAGGTCAGTCATCTCTTTACTAGGCTTCGAAGTTGGCAGAGCTCAAGCTACCTTTAATGGAGAAGAAAATCCCTAGTCTCCCAACATCAGCGCGACAGCACTCATCAAACCATCGCTTTCCTCAAGTTCGTGTGTGACGCTTCAAAGTCTGGTCGCTACAGCAAGTGTTACGCCAGCCACTTCACTAGTTGGCATAGCAAGTGCGACGCCATTCGCGGTAGTGCCACCGAAGTGGCAAGGGGGAAAATGGTATCAAAAAATGTTAACTCTGTGGCAGGTGCCTCTTCCCTACTGATGTTTGCGTGCCATTTGATCGTTTCAGCATCTCTCGCGTCGAAATTATGACGAAATGACATTGGTACTTCTAAGTTTATGGCCTTTAATAACGATGCTTAAATATTTGCTAACTTTTGTGCGGACCTCTCAATTCTACATCTAAACAGCCAAAATCTTAAGATTATGCGGCGATGAACTGAAGAGAAAACGTGAGTGACCGATGTTGGTGTGAACTGCGAGCCTGGAGAATGACCCTAATATAAAACATATGAACGGGCTGTTCACATGGCACGTCGTGCCGCTTTAGCACCGCACTTGATTCAACCATGGCTAAGCCTGCCTAACTTTTTAGGGGCGCATCCCATACAGTAGTACTCGCCTTACTTAACTTGTTCGAGTTGAGAGCATGCTTTATTTGAAACTACCCACTGGAAGCAAACAAACAAACAAAAACGCTTCAGACTAATACAGCACCCGTATTGGGGGAATAGGTCAGTATTCTTTGTGAAAAAAAGAAGCAAGAAATTAGGTGTGGTTTAGCTTGTGGCTAAACCTGTAGTTATGTGAAAGCAATCTGCATGCCCACGCTGAGCTTCGGCTTCAAAGTAAAGACATGACTTTTGAGCATAGTAGTTTACTCTATGGTTTAAGCTTTATTTATGTCATAGGGGAGTCACTTAGCGTATGATCACCCCTTGCCTCTCGTCGTTGGCCATTCTTATTCGGGTCTAGAAGACTTCTAGGGATAAGACATTGTCTCTGAGTCAAACTCCGGGGCATACCGCCGTCACAACGTTCGAACGAACCTTCTGTGCTAGCAACTCGCTCTTGTAGTGCGCCTCTACCAACTACCGAGTTATCTGTCTTCCTCATCTTTTTCTTCTTTCACTTCTTTTTTTCTCGCTTTACATATTAATTTACTTTATTTATTTATCAAATACTGCAGGCCCTAACTGGGCCCTAGCAGGAGGGGAATTCTTCTCCTTCATGTTCTTTGTCTTCCACGGTAACATGGTGCCACTCCTACGTCTTGAAAACCTACCGCAGTGTAGCGTTCGGTTCAAAAGACAAAGAACAAGAAGATGCTTCCGGTATATGACGGGTACATTATGGCGTAAAGCCCCATGAACGTTGAGTGCTACATGACTGCCCTTGAAGTCGCAATTACCCCCTTGCCAATTTCGACGTCTGACTGAGTTCATTGGTAGCAATTAATTACCTAATTATTCCTCACGCAACAAATTTTTGCCCAGCAATATTTTTCATTCTCTATCTATTGCAACCATTCATATTCATATCATTCGTTTCATTCGAACGTCATCCTGCCGACACATTTCTGGTGACACGACCTTGAAAACATACCTACGTAATGTTTAAGCAATAATCGTGTAAAGGTCGCTTACCGTATGGGGGGTGCTGTTGATTACTTCACCTGTACGTCAAGGGAATTAAACTTGGATCCATAGCTGCGACTGAGGCTGGTGGTTGAAGTTGGAAGAAAAGTTGGTTAGTGAGGCTGTCGCCTGGTGCACACCGACTGTGCAGGCTGACGAGCGCTTTGTGAAGTTCTCTAACCATGGACAGAATGTCAACAATAGGCTTGGATAAGCGAGATGAAGGACTAAGTTCATCACCAGAATGTTTATGTACGATGTGATCTGCATATTCTTTGACCTAGATTGAAGGAAATGCCGTGTTGTGCATAAAAGGTACGTCGCAAGGCTCCCAATGGAAAGATTCAGTAATGACACTGTTAATGACTGGTCATATTCTTGTCATCAGTCATAATACAGTCACACTAACGAAGCAGGAGACCCGCTGCGACCTGAAAAGACTATGCGTATGCCGCCCATTGGCAGAATGCCGCCTGCTGAAGAACGCCGCTTCGAATTTTACCCATTCTTCCGCATTATTTGCTTCTGCACGCCTGCGCGATCCACCGTTCCTGAGGTTTAAATTCAGGATCAGGAAATGGCCAGGTAAATTAGTCGCGTAGTTGATACCACTTTAATAGAAATAATTTTGTGGATACCGTCCCCACATGTTAGGCGGTACTTGTACTTGTTTTAGTCCGCAGCATGGTTTATTTTACAGCCACTCCCTTGGAAGCCATAAGCAAACATGATAATCCGGTAAAGGTCACTTCTTACGTGGTAGCATGCTATTGGCGATATCAGCTGGATTTCAGATGAAGTTAGAGTTAGATCGATAGCTTTAATTAAGGCTGGAGGTCGTAAAAAATTTGGGCTCCCTTTCGTAAAAAATATGGGCTCCCTTCATTGGCAGCATAATATTCCTCAATGCTAATGACGTCTAAAAGTTTGCGTCCCGGAAACTCCGTGATCCTTTCAACTTAGACAGAGTGATGAGCACCCAATTCACTGCTGTTAAATAGATGAAATGTTCAGCGGTCACAAAGTTGTGCTAAAAATTAATTCAACGGCCTCTTCTTCCGCGGAAACTTGTACACAGATGAAGCCAAAAGAGTTCGAAGGTGGACGCACTGGATCCTTCTCACAAGCGCTACATTAATGCTGTCCATGGGAAGATAGCTCACTTTGAAAGCTACATTTATTCTTCACTGCGTATGTAAGGTGGTGTGGTTCTAGTCGGAAAGGCTTTATGACCAGTTTTTTATGGACGACATATGAAGTCAAAAATATCCCGCTAGGCTATAGCCTAGCGGGATATTTATGTATATATATGGAATGCTGGCTATAGCCAGCTTTCCATAGTGCCATTAATAGAAAACAAGGCTCTGACAAAAATAATTTCATCTTCGCCAATCAATTTGAAATCTCACCGCACTTCTATTGCACTGTAAGGGCGCTTTTCAGTGGTTTTTAGTTACATGAGCATAGATACCAGAGATATTAGAGAAAAAGAAATTTCTCTGCAAAAGTGGCTGTCATTGACTCGAAGGAAACCAACAGCTGTAGGAAGCTCTTTAGGCTGGCAAAAAGCATGGCTAGGTGATGCGAACAAGTTGTTTCGATAAATAGCGTAGAATGGCGGGCATACCTTGATTTTTGAAATCCTTATATTGCAAAGCGGAATGATTGAGAATGTTGTCGAAAGAGGTTGACCGGGACAGAATCTTGGTCACAGTAGCTGATTTCCTCGTCGCTTCTCAGGCATGGGAGGGACCTTCCTGCCATAGAGTCCAGCTGTAATCTGGCCACACAGATATATATCGACCCTTTCTGTTCAGGCACCTCGAATAATCGACTCGCACGAAGAGGACCTTGGGGGCTTGCTGGTATCATGCCGTTTAGGCACACTGCTGGCTGATGCAACGTGGACATTCATCTCCAACGTAGGTCGTCAGTTCCAGCCACACTTGTTTCAGTAGGTTGTGTCTAGCAACTGATAATCAAAGAGGTTCTGCTGTGTAGGGCGGTCACACGCAAAATAAGCAAAAGAAACTCATCTAGGACTCCCCTACGGCAGTTAAAAAAAGCAAAGTGTGCTTTATGGGCTGTGAAAGTCTTACGACCGTCCCACCAATAGCAGCCCGGATCCTTGGTTCAAAATTTGGCCTCATGTCTGGGTTGTTGGCGTTTCAAATGCCTAGGAGGAGCTTTAGGGAATTCTGTGACTGCATGTTTTGTGAATCCCAGCTGATTTTTTTTTTTTTTTTTAGGATTCACGGTGTAGGAGCACATAGTCGGCACAACAGTAAACAGTTTTACTGTCGTGTTGTCATTCTGTACTTTGAGGTCCCAAAACTGTGCACTGCTTGGAAAAGCGCTGGAATGCCCTGTGTGATGTTTTCTCGTGATCAGGAAATCGGAAAAACGCACTCTTCTTAATCCATGTTTATCGTTTACGTGAACGTCATCCACTCTTTTAAGTAGAAGTTACGGCAACGATACTGTTTCTTAAATAACATAGCGGGCGCGTAATTTCTATAAAGTGTTAAACAATTCCACGCCAGCTATTTCTGGTTAAGGCCTTTTCAAAATCTATTTCAGACAAAGGCTGAGGCTGCCCCAAATACTTTTCTTCGTAATATTTTTTGTACTTTCACTAGAATATGCATGAACTCTAAAGCTCCACTTCAGCTAAAAATAGTTTATTTCTTCGTACTACTGCTGTTGTCTTGAAATACTTTGGAAATCACTAGTTTCACTATTTAATCTGCGTAATTTTTTTTTTTATTTGAGGAGAGCACATCGGTTTTTTTGTTCACTAGGTTTGTGCACTAAGCGCCTTTTCAAATTTTAATGGTTTTTTATGCGTTAGGTGTTCCTATTAGCTTGCAACGAACGTTATACATCTCGATATTCTTCAGCTCTATTTGGCAACGAGCATAAAAGGGACAAGTATAGATAATTATTTACTACAAGTACATTATTCCTTTATTATTTTTGCCCGAGGTTGTGCTGGGTAGATGTTGCAAGTTTTGTATTTTTCATGGTTTATGCAGCATGATAGCGGCATGCACTAGTGCTGCCAACATCTGTTCGACAAAGAATAAATATGTTTTATTGTATTTGTTGCTTTCTGTCTTAACAGTGGATGCAACTTATGAAGAAACCTTGCTTTCGGACTGGTCCTCTCTGTATCCACCATTCCTTTATTCGGGAATATCTAGCTTCGACTAAGGCAGCGTTTATGTTTGTTATATATATCCTTTATTTTTACTGCAAATAATATTGTTTTATCTCACTTTTGTACACCAACACACTGGTCACAGATTATCGTTGCCGCTCTGTGTAAACGATCTGTGCTTGAGTGATTCATTCTGTGAATTCATTATACATGCTTGCATAACTAGGGCACTAGCAAATGATGTCTAGCCTGACGTGGTGGTAACCAAAAACTAAATTTGGCGCAGAACTTGAAGAACGGTTCACTTCGAAAAACGTATTCAGGGATTCAGAAGATCGAATTATAATTTACATGTTGAGCACAGAATATAACCCAGTAATGATACATAAAATTTTATCTGAATGTTTCTAATTTATTTTCCCTCAGTGCAACTACAGCAATGTGCGTGTGGTAAGGTATTCGCTTGTTTGTATCTAATGTTTTTAAATGTTACCGCTATGAAACTAAATGGAGGAGAGACATTACCGTTTAGTTTATTGGTGGCATTGAGGCGCATTGATGTGATTACTATTTGGGCAATGCCGAAACAATATGAATAAACAACTGTTGTCGTTTGCATTAAGTCCAGGCGCTATCCTCCTACATCGACTGATTAAGGTGTTACAAGGTGTTACATTTACCTCCGGCCATCTTTTATTAAAAACATAGATTGACAGGTTAGAATTACCAATACATTTTGCGAACTCCAGCTACTTGCATTAAAAAAGCATTAGACGTAAAAAATATTTTTATTGCGCACTTGTCAGATTAGCCTATTCCGCCACCCACAGACGGAATCTCCTATTTCCCAAGGGTAAATAGTTTGAGCAAGGTGACAAAAAAAAGTGTTTTATTCTTAATTCCCCTCTTTTTATATTGATGAGGACATGCTTTGCTGTTGCCCCAACGTGAAGACAACTGTGAAATTTAGGCGCTATGTTGAAAGTAAAAAAAGAATTGATTAAGGTATAGTTGTCTTATAGAGTTGAATGACGGTATTGAGCTCTAAAATATAAGCCAGAAGCTATTTTCGTAAAGCGTATACCAAAGTTCGTACTCGCATTCTCTTTTTCGTTAACCTAACTAAAGTCGGAGGCAGCCGATCACCACTCGTTTCGTACGGTGTAGCAACCCTGCCATTTGCTGACGCATCGACGAATTCGCAAGGGGCCCTCGCCTCGTCCGTCGCTATTTTGGATTCGCGAATGTCTGGCCGTGAGGCACGGAGACTTCGTTGCGCCCCGTGAGAGCAGCGATCAATCACCGCGTACGGGCAGACGCGTGGCACGGGACGAGGTCGAACTTCGATCATGTCGGTAGCGCAGACAGAGAAGGAGGATGTCACAGGGGGAGTCCATTGCCCGCGTCCTTCTAAATCTGACCTGGTTTGTCACACACGGCACGTCCGAATGTCAAAACACGGAGAAAATTTACACTATACGTATTCCTATGAGATGTGCCGCTCCAGGCATCGAAGGGAATCAGAGATAGCTGGATATCGGCAAGGGTTGCTAATGTTTTTATAGCTGTGTTCATACTTTCTCATATGTATCTTCGGTGTGCTATCTGAATTGCGTTTTTTTATTAGGAGTATTTCTGCAACCCCTTTTTCTTAAAGCAAATTGCAGTAGAGAAATAATTCTGCCCCTTGCGGCGTGCTGCAAATTTCTACTGATAGGGTGAGTAAATGATTTATAGACTCTTTTCAGTGTAGTTTGTTGGGTCTGTGAAAAGCGCATTTATATTGGAAATTAGACATTTGTTTTTACCGTTTAGATTCCCTGTCTTATTTCTAATCATTAGTGTGACAGAATTATTCCTACTATTAGGGGTTTATCATTGCTGTCATTATATTTAGAAATGTTGTACTTCAATTTAATGTTTTATGATTTCCAGAGGCAGTTTTAGGTTCCATTCTTGTAGCTGTTGTTCATTTTTATGCGTGTGTCTGTCTTTAGAGCTTTAACTAAATATTTCGTTGACGCCAGAAGAAGACATAATAGGTGACGCAGTTGCGTGATTCAGAAATTTGAAATTAGACAAAGAATTTAAAAGAAGCAAAAGCAGGCAAGCATTGAAAAAAGAAAAAATACAAGAGTCAACGCTGCTCAACCGAATATTGAGCGAAAGCAATAGCTGCGGGTGACCGAGCATTCTTCTAATAATCCTTCTTCTTCTTCTTCCCCAGTCCACACATAAGCCCCGCTTTAACCAACGCCGTATGAATGTGCCTTAGTGGCCTTGAGGGGTGTCACCCGCTAGTAATTAGGAGGGATTATTAACGATGCGCCCTTAACGGTGCGCACACTCCCAGACACCCGTAGAGTGAGTGGGGGTAGCTGCTCCGGTCGCAAAGGAGATGCCCTCGACCTGCGTGGCAAGCTCAGCCGGAATTCAGCTACCTTGTAGTGACAGAAGGGGGTGGCCGTTTGGTGCCCAGCTGTCGCCGGTTCAAACCAGAGTAAGGATCGGAGTCAGAAGTAACAAACAAAACACAATTTATGCACAGCAAGAGACAATACAGAGGAATACACAAGCACTAAAATTGTACAGACGAGAGGTTCACAGAACAACAAACGCTAAGCATGCAATTACAGAATGATTCAATAACACAGAGGCTTTACAAGAGATCAAACACAAGAGAGTTACATAAACAAACACCAAATTGTTCACCGGGCACTGTTGCAGTCCGACGCCGCAAGAGTCACGATGTGGCCGCCATACGAGACGTGCGCCGCTCCCTTGCAGGTCCGTGGGCTTGCCAGCAGCGGGTGATCCCCGGGAGTCCAGCCGAAGCACAGGCGAGCACGCCGCAAACACTGAGTGACTGACTGACTCACAAGCGGCGCGGTCTCTTTAAATAGGGCGCGCCGCGTCTGTCTGTTAAAACGCGCCAAGGCTAGCGCGCACACACACTTATCTTCGCTGGTTATAGCGCTCCCTTCTCCTGCCGTCGAGCCGCGCGTCGTCATTGACTAGGTCCCATAGAAGATTCTGGATTTTTCTGGCATATTCCAGACGGATGAGTCCGCGTCATCGCCGGGTGATGAGAAAGAGGGCGACGGCGACGCGTACAAGGCTACGCGCTCTCTCACGCTGGGAAGGAGGTTTTTCTCGAGCTTTCCACGCGACGCCGCGCGGGCCTCGGGCCGTGCCGGCTTGATGAAAATGTGCGCCGATTTCGTGACACTGCCCCTCCCTGAAAGAATATTGTCCCACAATATTCACAACAACCACGAACATCGCACGCACACGCACGCGCTCACAAATTATATGGGGCAAATGTTCACGTCTCGCACATACATTGCACAAATTTTACGAACTGCAATCACAAATACAATGCCCACATCAGAAGTCTCACAAGTTTCTCTGACTCTGATGACAAATGGTTTTTTTTTTCACACTTGAGTACCTGATATTCACAAACATAACAACGCACTGTTGTCGGATACACATAGGAATCAACAATACACAACTTTTCAAATGCGAAGCGCACAAACCTAAATTTCCGAGCGTAATTCCAACCTGCGATCAGTGCGTGACACGCTTCTGTCCGCCAGGGATTCTGCCTTCGCTCTAGGCTCTCGCATTTGAGGTGCTTCCATGTTCCCAGATCGGGCTACTGAAAATTCCCTGAAGCATGACTTATAGTCCCCTTGCAAATCACACAACCAATGTGTGCCGATAATTTCCCCTACAACTAGTAGCGCCGACGGATACACGGTAACCTGTGCCAACGCGCACAGACCAGCAAAAAGAATCACTGTAGTAGTGCTCTTTCCTAGGCACCGGTATTCCTTCCCCTGAAGGTGAAATATTCCAAGTAATGCCCCAATAAGCATGAGAAACACTGGGGCTACCTGCATCGACGACGACCTAGGCATTTCTGGCTTAATTTCCGGTGTCGTCTCTTTCTTTTCGGTTTCCTCCTCAGGAGCTTCCTTTTGTTTATTCTTGTCTCGAGGCTTTTCTTCCGGCTTCTCATGGCCTTGCTAGCCTCGCCTTCCCTTTTTCTTTTTAGATTTACTGCAGCGCACAGGCGTGGAACTTCGATGAGGATCCTCGGGAAATGTTGCGCCCTTGATATTGCCAAACACCAAATCGTAGATGGGGCGTTCCATGCACAGGGCTGTCAATTTCCCAGAATAATATCGCGTCTGCACTTCATATTTTGCCTCAGGTAGCAACTGAATTGAGCCGTCAATTAGCCTCACAGGGCATTTCTCCCCAGTCAGATCATTCTCATGAATCAAACTCCGTTTAACAATTACGGCACGGCTACCTGTATCTCGTAGCACAGAAACTGATTTTCTTCCTATCTTTCCCCTCGAAACCGGCATCCGATTCACCGATTATCCAGGTTGTGCATGTACTACGGCATTCACCACCCGGATTTTCGTGTCCTTCTTCCGATTATCCACCTTCTCTGCTTCTTCCTGCTCTAGGCCGTGCACCACGCGGACTTTCCTGCCGTTCTTAAGCACAACAAAACCATCGGCATCTTCTTCCTCCAGGCGAGATTCCGACTCTGACGGAATCCTCGCGCATGCCGCCTGCGGAGCTGCCTTGTCAGCGTCGGGACACGGCATTGCTTTGTGGCCCTTCTGTCCGCATTTCCAACACCAGGATGTATTGTTGGTTGCGAGTTTGCGGCAGTTAGGTGCGATGTGGCCTAGTTGTCCGCAGAGATAGCACCTCGGGGGTGACTTTACGCTATGTTGTGTCTCGCGGAATTCGGGCTTTCGAAATGTTTCAGAATTTGCATTCTTGCTCAAATTTTCGCCTCCTTGGGCTTCCAAATATTGGTCTGCAAGATCCATCATTTCATCCAATGTACGCGCTTTTCTTTCTTTTAAATAAAGCGACAGACCAGGATGACAGCTGCCCAGGAATTGTTCCTTAATTAGGAGTTCGCGAAGTGCGCCATACTCTAGTTTAATTTTTGAGTTCTGTCCAGCGGTCAAAATAATGACTCAATCGCGCAACATACTGCGTTGCCGTTTCACCGTCCATAGGTTTTCCAGTCCTGAACTTCTCACGAAACCCATCCGTCGTAAATCTAAACCTTTTATGTAATGCAGCTTTCACCTTGTTATAGCTGCCTGCATCCTCAGGAGGAAGTCTTCCAAATGCGCTTAATGCTTCGCCGCTAAGGCAAGTGCTCAAGATGGTAGCACATTCACTGTCTGTCCAATTGGCATTTATGGCAATCCTTTCGAAGCGCAAGAGGAACGCGTTGAGATCGTCTCTTCTCTCGTTGTACTTCGGGATCAACTTACTTGCGTCTATCCGCAAGCTGCTATGTCCTTCACTGGGGCTATGCACTTCAGCAAAACCGTTGTCCCCTGACCTTTGGAGCTGAAGTTTCATAGTAAGTAATTTCTTTTCTCGCTGAAATTCCTCTTCCCGCTCCTTTCGAGCCTTCTCTCTTTCTTTCTCGGCTTCCTTTCGAGCCCTCTCTCGTTCCTACTCGGCTTCCTTTCGAGCCTTCTCTCTTTCTTCCTCGGTTTCCTTTCGAGCCCTCTCTCGTTCTGTTTCTGCTCTCTCTCTTTCTTCTTTTTCTCTCTCTCTTTCCTCTTTTCTCTCTGGCTAACCCATTTGCGCAGTCCAGCACCGGATAACCCCAGCTGAGTGCCAGCCTCAATGAACTCTTTCAGATTCATCTCTGAAGCGCGAACAGTTTGGGTGTAGCCTAAAGTCTGCTTAGCGAACCTCGCCTAAACGCTTCCGCGCGGCACAACCTCTCGCTATCGCTCTGCTGCTTCACAGTTTACGACCTCTTCGTAAACTATTCCAACTAGTTCTCCGTCCACTGCGCTTGAGTGCCCCAAACGTCCTGTCGCTGACGCCAGAATAATTGTCGCCCGTTAATAATTAGGAGGGGTTGTTAACGATGCGCCCTTAATGGTGCGCACACTCCCAGACACCCGTAGAGTGAGTGGGGGTAGCTGTTCCGGTCGCAAAGGAGATGCCCTCGACCTGCGTGGCAAGCTCAGCCGGAATTCAGCTACCTTGTAGTGACAGAAGGGGGTGGCTGTTTGGTGCCCAGCTGTCACCGGTTCAAACCAGAGTAAGGATCGGAGTCAGAAGTAACAAACAAAACACAATTTATGCACAGCAAGAGACAATACAAAGGAATACACAGATCACTTGAAATGCCCAGACGAGAGGTTCACAGAACAACAAACGCTAAGCATGCAATTACAGAATGAAATAGCACAGAGGCTTTACAACAGATCAAACACAAGAGAGTTACATAAACAAACGCCAAATTGTTCACCGGTCACTGTTGCAGTCCGATGCCTCAAGAGTCACGATGTGGCCGCCATACAAGACGTGCGCCGCTCCCTTGCAGGTCCGTGGGCTTGCCAGCAGCGGGAGATCCCCGGGAGTCCAGCCGAAGCACAGGCGAGCACGTCGCAAACACTGACTGACTGACTGACTCACAAGCGGCGCGGTCTCTTTAAATAGGGCGCGCCGCGTCTGTCTGTTAAAACGCGCCAAGACTAGCGCGCACACATACTTAGCTTCGCTGGTTATAGCGCTCCCTTCTCCTCCCGTCGAGCTGCGCGTCGTCATTGGCTAGGTCCCATAGAAGATTCTGGATTTTTCAGGCATATTCCAGACGGATGAGTCCGCGTCATCGCCGGGTGATGAGAAAGAGGGCGATGGCGACGCGTACAAGGCTACGCGCTCTCTCGCGCGGGGAAAGAGGTTTTTCTCGAGCTTTCCACGCGACGCCGCGCGGGCCTCGCGCCGTGCCGTTGGTTGGTTGGTTCATAGGAAGGGAAAGGCGCAGTATCTGTCACACTTGCTCTGTCGACACCTGAACCGCGCCGTAAGGGAAGGGATGAAGGTGGGAGTGAAGGTGGATAGAGAGAAAGGGGGGCCGTAGTGGAGGGATGCGGAATAATTTCGACCACCTGGGGATCTTTAACGTGCGCTGACATCGCACAGCACACGGACGCCTGATCCTGGCAGGCTGATTCTAACATAAGCGTCCCATGTGAAACGAGAGACCCAAGTTGGCAGCTCCTGCCAGCTTGGGGTCGTCTACGGGGGGGTCGTCCAAAGGTCAATGGTGGTCACCGCCGGGCCACGCTGACGGCTCAAATTGCGAGCAGTACTGCTTTCGCAATAAAAAGCTTCTGGGTCGATGCTCATCGCTGCGTTGATATAGACTACAGCACTGCTTATTCATGGCTGCAGGGTTTGTCTTAATACGGACGTTAAAGCATGTGAATGTTCTATTGTTAGTCTTCAGGTGAATTTAGCCTTGTATAGTGAATGTGGGCCTCCACTGTGTCCCTTGTGATACAATGCTTGTTGTATAAAGTAGCGCGTAGTCCGGGTAGCTGTGCTCGATTACTGAACGAGAAAAGAAAGATTTCATGTTGTTCTTGGAATGGATGCCGCTCTCCGTTGG
Organism: Amblyomma maculatum; assembly: GCA_023969395.1. Lineage (NCBI taxonomy): Eukaryota > Metazoa > Arthropoda > Arachnida > Ixodida > Ixodidae > Amblyomma > Amblyomma maculatum. The sequence goes on from JAJIZL010024331.1 coordinate 198,235, forward strand.
GATGTGCGGACGGACATCCCACGGACGGAAGATGAACGGACAAAGTAGACAGGGAAGGAAAAGTGTAAATATAAGCGTACAGTGGATTTCATGCCATAAAACAGGAACACAAAAAGCACGAGAGATGGCAATGTCACCAGGCGCCGCACTGAAAGTAGAAAAGCATCTTGTCACCGTATACGCAAATATTGGATACGCTTTGTATGCCCTAGGGAAACGAATGGTTGGTTGGTTGGTTGGTTTGTGGGGTTTAACGTCCCAAAGCGACTCAGGCTATGAGAGACGCCGTAGTGGAGGACTCCGGAAATTTTGACCACCTGGGGTTCTTTAACGTGCACTGACATCGCACAGCACACGGGCGCCTTGCCTTTCGCCTCCATCGAAAAGCTACCGCCGAGGCCGGGATTCGATCCCGCGTCCTTGGGAACAGTAGTCGAGCGCCGGCGGGGTGGCGCAGTGCGACGCAACGAATGCGACGTTTATAATATTTATAGCCGAGCATTATACCTACAGTTCGTTTAGGTGCCGAAGACCAATCGCCAAGCGTGATTCTCATCCTGCGTTCAGACTGTAAGTCAATAAATTATTTATTCAATTATTGTTTTATTATTATTATAAAAACTTAATTATTGTGCATATAATTAGGTTAACGATCAGATAGTTTGTTTCTTACTACGTGCAATAGACGTACCCTTTGATCCCTTCTTTTCTGCACCAGCCCGAGTCAAAATATCGTCAATAGGTATTAGCTCGTTCCTGCTTCCATTTTCATTTTTTTTTTCCAAGTAAATTCAGCAAATGTTGTAAGTGCCCCCTAAATGTATGAAAGCGGAATCTCGCTCGCTCGATGCGATGCCGCGAAGCTTTCACACCGCGCTTCTTCCTGTGCATGTGAGTGGTAGTGCTATGGCTATGATCTATTTAATTTTCTCAGGCTCTAGGTTCTTTGTTCTACCTCTGTTCTAGGTCCCTTGGTTTGGTAGGGCGGATAGTGCATGCTACTGAGGGTACTATGCATCCGGCTCGAATTCCTATCAAAAAGAAGTTTTCAACTTGACTAGCTGATCCACGCTAAATGATAAGCGGTATTATATGGCACCTCCCGTAATGCTGCACAAAAATGGTTGCGTAACAGTTTTGATACAATTAACGGGAATTCTAGAGCCACGTGGAGGTCCGCTAGTGCTCATTCACTAGCTAACGTTTTTTGATCATAGCAGTTGGGATACGTCGTGACTGGTTTCAACATAAATTCTTTCTAGGGCTGATTGGCTAACTAGGCACAGTTTTTTTATCACAGCAGTTGGAAAACTTCGCATCAAAAAGTGACTGGTTTCAACATAAATTCTTCCGGAAATTATGAAGGGTAGCGCCATCTAGAAGCGGCCAATAAAAGCTGTCTGCTATTTCTGTCATTGCATTCTGAATAAGGATATGTTTATTTTGCCTCTCCTATCTTAGTTATCTATATGAATCGTACCCTCAGGAATTCCTACAAATGCACCCTTTCAACTAATTTTGTTTTATGAAACGATTGTGAACTTATCAAGAATATGAAAATTTGCAACTTCGATACGATTTCCCTAAAGGGCCACGGGCGCCACCTCAATTCGTGAACACTTGAATTTTGAGCAATCGAAACCACCGTTTTTCGATACATGGGCGCTATGGGAAGTTCCGCAACTGGCAATATTAAACCGCTCTGCCACTAGGAACTGGCAAGAGGTGACAGGAAAGAAGGATGCCTGTCCCGGGGGTATAATCAAACCTATCGTACGGTACACTTTGAATTGAGCATGCTGGTTAATTGTAGTCGCTTCGGGAAACTCTAAATAACATTCCCTTCACTAAATGAAGCAAGCCAAGAGCCAGAGGAACCAATGCAAGCACAGGAAACTGTTTTATTTATTTACTTTGTTGATGGAAAATTATTCGTGTCTTTATTCTCGAAAGATAAGTGTTTGCAACGTATAAGAATAATAACCCCATGCCACTGGTGAGAATCTGAACCAACGACCTATGAATTATTCTCGCTGTGCTTCATCAAATGAGCTAGAGCTGGCTCTTCAATCTGCTTTTATAGTTCTTATGTTGTTTCGGTTATCCTTGACAGTGTGCATCACATCAGTATCCGTCAATTGCTGAGGACGTAGTACATGCTGTATTACCACGAGTGTCACGTGGAGAATAGGAGCTGCGAGAGACTGCTATAACTCTACCTGCGGCCCAAAAGATCTGCAGCTTTCGTTAACTGTTGAATATAGAATTGTAGGGGAATAATTTTAGCCGACAGTCACCCATACGAAACCCAGAGTTCGACATGTTTGATTTGTTATATTGGGCAAAAATAGTGTCGTAAAGGCTTTATGAAAGAAAGAAGATGAAACAAATGAGAAGGGTTCAATGCTGCTGATCCGCATGTGGAGCGAAAGCATTGGCTGCGGGTGACCGAACCTTATTCTTCCTATTCTCCTTCTTTTTCCTCGTCGTCTTCGTCTTCGTCGTCGTCGTCGTCGTCTTTTTTCGCCCGGCTGTCCCAAGGTCATTCGTGGCCGCGGCCACGGCATACCTGGTGTAATGTTGCTTTTTCAACAAAACCTCCAGCTGCCGCTGGAGGATGAGTAGTCGGTGCCTTCTCATTTCATGACTATTTCCACAGTGTATGCCTATACGCTTCGCCGTATGTTTGCTATCATAATTTGTAGGTTGTGGCAAGCCCCTGCTTTTCTATGCAGTTTTGTGCTCAGTTCTTCCTGGACTGTTCAGTCCTTCCGGAACAAAATTTCTATCGCGCTTCGCTGCAGCTCAAGGACCACATCATTTTGATAATTACTGTTTGATCATGCACTTCAGGCAGGGCAGCTTTCCTGAGAACCTCCAAAATGTACTCGTGGGTGCTCAGAAGCTTACACAAGCCACAACACTCGTTAAACGAAGCACGTCAGTGGAAGCTTAGCCTAAACAGAAGAACCCATCACAAGCAAGCAGAATTCGTGTAGGAGTCTTGCTGGCAACCATTAGGGTCCGTCGAATGCAAGCAGTGAATGCCTAGTTGCTATGTAGCCGACAGTTTATTCACTGATGAAATACAGTTAACCTTCTCGCAGAGGTAAATTTGAAGGCAAAAATAGTTAAAGAACCCCATAGAATTGACTTACAGCGGGTCATAGTTTACGAGGCCTTCATCAAAATCAAGGTTTTTTTTCTTCAACAAAGCAGAGGCATCATTGCCACCTTATACGTTTCCTGAAAAAAAGAGGGGCTACTAAATGAAGTTTAATGTCTAGATTTCTTCTCTAGGCGTTCCCTGGGGAACAGGAATCTGTACTTTGCTTTCCTGCTAGAGACGGTGCGCTGTTCGCTCGGAAGTACACTTCCTGAATACTGCTACAACCACGTCTGCAAGCGAGAATAAATTGATGATCCAGAGTATCGAACATGCGGGCCTGTTTGCAGGCTTTAAGAAAAATAGTGCCTGGGACGAATTCAGTCTTGCTGCGCTATCGAAGTGGCCAGACGACAGTTACCTGTAATGAGAACCGGACTCGTGCTGCTAGATTGTTTTGCCCTTGAACCTTGTTCTATAGGCGACAACAGGCATTCCGCGCTTCAGCTATTTTAAGTAGAAGCTGTGGCCTCTGTGACATCATTAATCTGATGCCATTATAGCACAGGCAAAGAATGCTGAAATTTCGCAGGATATGTTCTTGACATTTGGCACCGCAGTTCCCAGATTGCACTTAATCACTTTCGCCACCAGCACTTACAATTGTCTCATGTCTGATCGAACGAAGACAGGAGATTGTCGCAGTCACTGGCTATGTGAGCTATATGTGCTTTTTCTGGAAAATAGTAAAACGTTTATTTTTTTTTTTATTCTCTTTTAATGTGATCTATTCTACCGTAATCTAACGCGTCTGTCTGTTCTCTCGTTTTGGAGGAGCGAGCGGAGAAAGCCGACACGGACGACGCTGTAATTTGTAGGAGTCACTGAATAAAAAGGCGAGCGAAAGCTACAACGGCCAAAAAGAGCTGACTGGTTCTCGTATTGATTACTGTCTGGTCATGGCAGTTGGGTTATGGCTTTTTGTTGTTACCTTCGCTAGCCACACATGCTGGTTACTGGCGTCAAGTTTAGTTTATTGTCAGCATCAGATGCCGGCGTATTTTTTGTCCATCTCCTGGCGACACTATGTTAAATTTTTCTCTGTTTAAGTATTGTATGCTCCGCAGCTCGGAAACATACTCGAAGGGTCGAATTGCGCAATGCTAGACGTTTCGACGGAAGGCGACGCTCCGGGGTGAGTGATGTGCAAACACCCAAGAAGAAATAAAAACGTGGAAAATCGTCCCGTCGCAGACAACTGCCAACGTCGCCATTTCTTTGATCGCTTCGGGCACTCTAGTGTTGCTGTGTTGGAGCGACCCTTTGGCTTGGACGATATGTTCAAGGTAAACAGCAGCGTGAAATGGCAGGGACGGATCGAAATGGTGACCCGGAGTGGCCTCTATTTCTCTTTGCGTTGTTACTAGAAACTCATGCTGCTTCGTCGCGGCATGGGTTCTGTCTGGGCGCTCCAGTATCATAAATCTTGCATAAAATGGCTAGAGGGGAATCGCACACGCGGAAAAAAGCAAATACGTTGTGTTCCGGAGTGACGTAGTGGGCACGATGTCAGTCCCCAAGAGCCTCATATCCGTCCGTGTGTCCTCTTCTGACTTGAGGTATTATTTTCTTGCACTGACTTGAAAACCTCTTTCTATGCTATTATTACTACACTTTTGCACTTTGTAACTTTTATGCACTTATTAACTACTGCATATGGCAGTTAGTATTAACGATCATTAATTACCCACAAAGAACACGTAATATCAGTTTGTATAACGAAGTAAAATCAGCTCTCTATATCGCCCTGCAGGTGCAAGAAAACTTTTGCCACAGTGCTAGCAAAAAATCGATGCACAGTGCAGGAGGAACTTGGAAAGCCGAGGGCAACGCGAATTTCGCTGATGATGTCTTCAGAAGGTTGAGGTACTAGTTCGAAATGGCATGCCATTTCACTCAACTCGGGTGCTGTTGTTGTCCTAACTAAATATGGCACATGTACTAGGAGATCGTCTGAAGTGCTTCAAAGCCGACCCTAGATCATTAGGTGCGGTAGCTTTTCTGTTTTTTTTTTCGCGGCTGGCCGTTGGAAACAGGATCATAATTATCTTTTATCATGCCGCCTAGCCTGACAAGGATTTTGGTCTTGCCTGTAGTTGGTTGATTATATTTCGTCGTCGCATTAACACAGTGCTGCTTAAAAGGACACGAGCAAAAGACACACGCAAGACGGGACAGCGCGCGACCTGTCCGTCGTGTCTTTTACCTGTGCTTTTGTTCCGTCACGATGTGTCTTTATGTCGACGTATGGTTTCAGCACATTGACAGGGTCTGTCCAGGTAGTTTTATTATTACTTTCTTTAATGCATCAGCGGCAGCCAGGAGCAGCAGGGGGTGAGTTTCGCAGATATGGTCTCCCAGAAGGAATTGGCAAAACTAAGAGATGAAAATAGACAGCTTAGAAGCATGCTACAAAATCTTAATGGGGTAGTAGATTCCCTTCGAGGTCAAATTCAAAATCTGCAACAGCAGGGGCAGTCCAGATCTGGCACACCCGCTAATCTGAATATCAGGCCCAATACGCAGAACGCTAAAGAGGATAGCATGATCACTGACACGGCAAGCCCTCCACCTGTAAAACGGAAGGTACGCGAGGATCCCTCCGAAGAAAAATCAGTAGAAGAAAGGGTGACCCGAATTGAGGGGGCGCTAGATTCGATGGCCGCCTCCCTAAATCAAATCACCTCCCAACTCCAGACGCTTGTGGGGGCAGTGCAAAAACAAGCTGAGGAGTCTCAAGTACTCCGGAACGAGCTGCTAGGCATCAACGCCTGGCAGCAGAACATCGAACAGACCCTTGCGAGTAAACATGGCTCGCAAGGCTAAGTATGAGATATGGCAGTGGAACTGTCGCGGATTCCGAAGGAAACGGCCGGTGCTGCAGCAGTTCCTCGCAACGATAGAACATGCGCCTCTCGCATTAGCACTTCAGGAAACCGGGGGCCCGGCTAAACTTTCGGGATACCAAGCATTCCACAGCGATAAGGGGGAGCGGGCGGCAGTGACAACTTTAGTTAAAAGAAATATGGCAGCAGTACAACACGACCTCGCATCGCCAGAGATAGAAAGTGTTTTTGTGGAGATTATCCTGGGAACCAGTCCTAGGGCCAGTATCTTCCTCCTCAATATTTACAGCTCACCGAGGCAGCGCAAGGCCAGATTCAGGACTTTGCTCCGGAAAGCAGAGCAAGTCAGCGGGGAACATCAGTTAGTGATTATGGGTGATTTCAATGCAAGACACCCTGCGTGGGGATACTGTACACCTTGCCCTAAAGGGAGGCAGTTGTGGGAGGATATACAAGACCTAGGGTACACTATACATACAGATCCTACCTGTCCGACACGAATTGGGAACAGTGTTAGCGTCGACACATCCCCCGACCTCACACTATCTAGGCGCACCCTCAGTCCCCAGTGGAACAACACGGACATGAACTTCGGTAGCGATCACTACATAATCGCGCTTAAACTTGGGGGTGGCCCCGGCCCCAAACGTCGTGCAAAGCCGGCGATAGTGGAATGGGACAAATTTCGGGACCACAGGACAGGCGACAATGAAGGAAAAATAACCGACCTCGACACGTGGGTTGCACAACTAAAGTCCGACGTCAAGGCAGCAACTAAATATCTCGATGACGCTAACGCTCCGGATTTAGTGGATAGTCGTCTTCTCCGCATGTGGGAGGCAAAGGAACGAATGGAAAGGAGACTTAAGGGGCAGCGGTGGAATCGTAACCTAAGGCGCAAGATAGCTCGGCATAATAAGGCCATTGAAGATTACGCTTTCAAGCTATGCGAGCAAAACTGGGGGGATCGATGCGAACACATGGAGAATAATATGAGCATGCCTAAGACCTGGGGACTTCTTCGTCACCTTCTGGACCCCGAGAGCTCGAAAGCTCAAGTAAGCACTAACCTCATGAAGATTAGACACTCCTTTCCAGGAGATGACGAGAAGTTCTTTCTACAGTTGCAAGACTTGTATGTTAGCGATACAAGCAGGATGCTCCTTCCCGATTACTTAGGGGACGCCAATGATGAGCTTGATGCCCCTATTAGCACGGCAGAAGTAAGAGCAGAGATTTTTCGGCTTAGAACCAACACGGCACCGGGCCCAGATGGTATCTCTAATAAAATGCTGCGAAACCTAGATGACCAATCGGTAGCCGCACTAACTCAGCTTATGCAGGAGTGCTGGGAGAAAGGGGAAATACCTCAGCAGTGGAAAACGGCTGACATTATTCTCATACCCAAGCCTGGTAAGCCACTTCGGATAGACAATCTACGGCCAATATCGCTAACATCATGCTTGGGAAAGCTACTAGAGCATGTTATCCTAACCAGGCTCACCAAATATATTGATAGACACGACCTTTTCCCGCGGGAAATGATAGGCTTCCGCTCTCATCTCTCGACTCAGGACCTCATGGTCCAGTTGGAACATGACATTATCCGGTCCAAGAGTAAAGATACTAAGGCCATCCTTGGCCTCGATCTAAAGAAGGCATTTGATAATATCTCACACCAGGGAGTCATGGACGGCCTATCAGCATTGAATGTAGGGACAAAAACGTATAACTACATCAAAAACTTTTTGAGTGGGCGTAGTGCCCGCTTTAAATTTCGCGATAGCACATCGTCACTTTTCCCTCTAGGCAGTAGGGGTACTCCTCAGGGTTCGGTACTCTCGCCTCTTCTCTTCAACATAGCAATGGCAAAATTACCAGAACAACTACGACGTTACCCTCATTTAAATTTTAGTATTTATGCTGACGACATTACACTATGGATCAGCCGGGGTAGCGATGCCGTAATTGAACACACGCTACAAGAGGCGGTGGACACGATCGTGCGGTTTGTAGCAGAACGTGGACTTACATGCTCGCCGGAAAAATCAGAATTCTTAATTTACAATCCACGGTGCCTGCGGAAAGAGCGTAAAGTGGATATACAGATTTCGGTACAAGGACATCAAGTTCCCCAGGTATCGCAGATCCGTATATTAGGTCTCCTTCTCCAAGATAACGGCTACAACGGAGAAACTATTAAAAAGCTTGAGCGGCATGTATCTCAAACAGTTAGCCTCATCCGCCGAGTTTCGAGTAAAGGCAGAGGACTAAAGGAAAAAAATCTTCTGTGCGTAATCCAGGCATTTATCATTAGCCGAATCAGCTATTCTACGCCACACTTACCCCTTAAGGCAGCAGAACGACAGAAATTAGAGAGCCTCATCCGCACAAGTATTAAAAGAGCCCTTGGACTCCCGCGCTGTACTTCCACCGCTAGCCTCCTGCAACTGGGCATCCATAACACATGGGATGAAATCGCGGAAGCGGTACGCACTTCACAGGTAGAACGGCTCCGCCTAACCGCCGCAGGCAGATCCATTCTAGAAAAACTGGGCATCGACACTTGGGGAGGCGCTCAGACAAAATCTGAAATAGACATGGCTGTACGGGACAGGCTATGGATACCTCCGCTGCCAAAAAACATGCATCCCGAACACCATACGGAGCGTCGGGAAAAAAGAGCTCAAATGCTCAGTAGGAAATTTAGCCGCTTGCCGCCGGAGGAAGTAGCCTTTGTAGATGCTGCCGGAGGGGCAAGCTCCTTTATGGTTGCAGCGGTATCGAATGGGTCGGGTAGACCGATCACCGCGGTCACCCTGAAAACTAGATCTCCTGAGGCAGCTGAGGAAGTGGCTGTAGCTCTAGCCTGCGCCCAGACAAAGGCGCGTTTCGTGATCTGCGACAGCAAAACTGCCATACGAAATTACAGTCGTGGGTTTATTGCTCCCCAGGCAATTCGAATATTACAGCAATCACCAATCTCGAGAACTATACAGCTGATTTGGACTCCATCGCACACTGGCGTTCCCGGCAACGAATCCGCCCATGCCATGGCTCGAGGGCTCTACCACCGAGCCGGTGGCAGAGAGGGCGGACTTGGAGCGGGGACCATAGAGTGTGCCAAATCTTACACAGAAATTCTACAGCATTATAGACTCAGTAGACGGGTGGCTGCTGCGCCAGCCCCTACCCTAAATTTCAGGCAGGCCGTCGCCTGGCGTCGCCTTCAGACTGGGACATTTCCGCACCCGCTCCTGGTGAGCCATATGCTCCCAGGAGAAAGATCTGAATTGTGTGCAAACTGTGACTCGAGAGGGACCCTCGAACACATCCTCTGGGACTGCCCCTTTTCTCCCGGGAGGGGTCTAAATCTGACGCCGCAACTCTGGGAGACCATGCTGCGCTGCTCGGACCCTGAGCTCCAGCTAGCCGCCATCCAGCTGGCCTGGGACGCCGCCGGCCAACAACGTCTGCCGGCCTGCGTCTGAGGCGGGGCACCCGCCATCCATCCCAAGCGACGGAGGGCCGGAGCCTCTTCATCCGCTGGAATCAATAAAAAGTTCTGCTCTCTCTCTGGCTGAAAGCATAATGCTCGTTTAGAGGTCTCTCTTCGTTCACAGAATGAAGTCCCGCGTCGGTGGTACAGTAGCTATGGCGCTGGACTGCTGTGCCCAAGGATGCGGGATCGAATACCGGCGCGGAGGCCGCTTTTCGATGGAGGCGGAAAGCAAGGCGCCCGTGTGCTGCGCGATGTCAGCGTACGTAAAAGAACCCCAGGTGGTTCAAATTTCTGCAGTTCTCCACTACTGCGTCTTTCCTAGCCTGAGTTGCTTTTGTACGTTAAAGCTCATAACCCAAACCAAACCGAACAAAGGGGTTTGCGCCAAGTGTCATTTTCTTTTAAGTGAAATATTTGACAGTTAAATAGGAGAGACCTCCAGCGTAACTAAAAACGTTTGTCCATTACAGGTCGACATTGCCATGCCATAACAGTATCAGTGGTACAGATGCGAGAGAAGGCACGCGCTACGTCTTGCTAGAGGTGGTAGTCCACGAATAAGAAAAATTAACCTGTTATTTTTTGAAGTTTCGGGTCCCATACAAAAGTAATTTAACGAAAGTAGGTCCCTTAAATGAACAAGCTGGCCGCAGCTGTTCCAAAGAATGTTTTGCAATGGTCGCGTGAACTTGCACAGGACGACCAGGGACAAAAGGACACAGACAGGACAAGTACACTTGATGGCCATATACCTTTCCTTGGCCGTCGTGTAAGCTTTACCGATAACCATTGCAAAAATTCTTTACCAACCAGCCTTTTCCCAGTCTTTCCATACTGCATTCATGGACCTAGATTTAAAAGAAAAGTTGGGGACGCGATTTTATATTTATTAACCTAGTCAGAAGGCTTTGTGGATATAAATGCATCGGTAAATTGCTAAGATGACGAACTACTGCCGTGCATCACAAATTAACTAAACGACTAATAGAAACTGCCGATAAAAGTAATAATATCCTGAAAGCTGCAGAAATGCCCAGCAATTTTGGATAAGCGATCACTGTTTACGATAGTTTCCAGCACGCCTACTGAACACGGAGTAAGAATGTGGGCTGAAAACAGTCATGTGTGCTTCATCCTTATTGGACCAGCTCGTCATTTCTATTCGTTGAAAAGCAAACAGCATGTGACACGAAGTGTATACCGTGCACCAGTGGTGAAAGCCAGAACGTCAAATGAAGGGGAAGTGAAATATGGACTCTAACGGCCTCTCATTAGCTCGGCTTGCAAGTTTATCAGTTCTTGCCATTCGGAGCAAAAATATATGCGTCCGGTAGAGAGCAAATATATCCGCTCAAGTTGCTGATTATAATTTCGCTATGGTAGTCACGGGTAGAAAATGAGAGCTTATTGTTTCTATTAGAATAAAGAGAGAAGACGGGGTAAAAGATTTTAAGGAAGAGGCATTTTTACGCGTCTCTATGTGGCAGGGCGGCAATATCAGGGCTTCGCGAAGCGTCCTACTGTGGACGAAATAAATGACCCGGTTGTATATCAAATGAAAGCCGTGTGACTTCCCATTGTCGCAGCTTGGAAGAAATGGCGTGCCCCACTTTGTTTGTCGAGATTTACTTTAAAGAAAAGCTGGTCCTTTGTTGAAGTTTTCCCAGAGCTATTGCAACCAAATTTTTGCTGTAACAGGAATTCCTTCACCGGAAGAGGCGCGATAATGAGATTTTGTTTTTGAAGATTGAAACCGCGCTCTACGCCCCCAGTTCATACAGTTTCTGAACTTTTCCGCTGAAGCGCCAAGCCGAATGTCAGTGCTATCACATGAAGTGTGCTGCGTACAGTTGTCCCCCTTGTCCCTCTTTCCCTGGCTCCCTGGAAGAGAAAGTTTGCCAGCAAAAGCGAGATTTATTTCCTGTGTGGGCGTCCGTGTAAGCCGTTTATCTCTTGGCGACTGGGCGCCTTCGAGCAGAAATCTCTCTACATTCCTGACGTTCTTTCCGCTTTCTTGCCGCGACAATGCCTGCTCAGTGCAGCGTGACAGTCGGTATGAAGCCTGTGGCTCCAGAAACGGCTCGTACTAAGCTTCAAAAGCATGACTTTTGAAAAACTGTCAGACGAACAAGGTAAATGTTTTAACAGCTGGGAGCGCTATTTCATTTCGCAGCGCCATTACATACACTGGCGGAAAGAATAACAGCGTAATATAACTTTGGTTTTTAGCCTTATCAAGGTTCGTTTTATTTGGACTGTTCGTGACTTTTGTGATTTGTTGGCAGAGCTGAAAGAAACAGAAAATACGGCGTTAAGCGAGATATTTATCTAAAAGAATTAAAAAAAGATGAGATTATTTGCTTGAAAGCTCAGTCTATCGCGTTCGCGGATACTTCCAGGAACAGAGTAAAAAAAAAAAAAAAAAAAAAAACATTCGTTCAAAACACAGCAAGTACAAACAGGACTGTTCCTCGTCCGTTGCTGAGTGAGCCAATTTCGTTCGCTTGAGTGTACTTCAAATTGGAGACCTAAACAATGAAGGTTGCGGGAAGAAAATTTTCATTTCGGTGTGGTAGGATTTATTCCGGCTTAGGTGAGATATGAGGAAAGGTAAAGTAATATAAATTAGTATAAAAGAGTATGCAAATCACCCAGCAGACAGTGATTGTTGGGAGTGTCAAGACAGATGACAGATTAAGTGATCTTATAGCCATCACTTCTGGACCATGGATAATCACAGGTGACTTTAATGCTCACCACCCCGTTTGGGGAGGCGTTCGGATGAGCTCTAAAGGCAGAAGGATTGTGTCCTTCGCCTCTGACAATGGTCTACTCTGCCTTAACGATGGAACGCCGACCTATATTAGAGGTGTTAATTACAGCAGCTGCTTGGACTTGACTTTCGTTTCACATTGCCTTACAAAACATGTCCGGTGGTTTACAGATATAGAAACTCATGGCAGCGACCATATCCCAACCTACCTCAACATTACCGGCCATTCGACATCTCTCACAGCGACACGTATGCGGCGTATTGATTGGTCACTTTTTAAAACTATTATGGAAGATACTTCCACCCAAGACTTGTCCACAAGTCTCGAACAAAGAATTAGGGACGCTATGGATTGTGCAACCTGTACCTTTAACCCTGTCGCAAACTACACAGATTTTGACTTTGAACTACAGCGACTACAATCTCTTCGGCGCAGGGCGGAACGTAGATACCGGCTCACAAAGTCTCGCCTAGACCTCACATACGCAAGGCGCATACAGAAAAACATCCAGCGCAAAATTCAATCCCTGGAGTCGAACCACTGGAGGACATTTTGTGAAACTCTCGACCCACGGAAGTCATTGTCAAGTATCTGGACTGTCATTCGCGGCCTTCGTACATCACCTCAACAACGACACCCTTTCAAATCAATCGCGCTTCACCAGAGATGCAGTGAGGTCGACGTAGCCGAAGAATTCTGCGCAAGAATAACAGGACCTTCAAACACACTCGCGCCACAGCAGTGCAGTGATGTTCCGCCATCGAGGGATTCACGGATGGATCTACTGTTCACACTGGAAGAATTTGACGCTGCTCTCGCTTGTTGTAAAAGGTCATCTTCGCCAGGGCCAGATAGTGTGACGTACTCTGCACTTGCCAATCTAGGCCAAGAGGCTCGACAGGCTCTCTTGCAGATAATACAACAGGTCATGGAGCGACGGCAAAGTTCCTAGTGAATGGAAGACAAGTCGTATTCTTCCACTTCTAAAACCTGAAAAATAACCGCTCGATATTAATTCATACCGCCCCATTGCGCTCTCCAGCTGCGTCGGCAAAGTAATGGAAATGATGCTATTAACACGCATTGAGTGGTACTTGGAACGACACGAAAAATATCCAGATTTCATGTCTGGGTTTCGACGCGACCGCTCCTTTATATATAATGTCGTAGACCTGGTTACGTCAGTCAATGTCCAAAAGAATCTGAAAAGATTGACTGCGGCATTGTTTTTAGACATATAAAGGTGCCTACGACAATGTAACACATGAAGCCATCCTAGATGCACTGGAAACTGCTGATATCGGAGGAAGAACTTGTAGCTGGATACGCAGTTATTTGTCAGACAGGTCACTGTTCATCCAGACAGAGGACGGACGAACATCCTCACATAGAACCTCTCGCGGAGTTCCGCAGGGTGGGGTACTGAACCCCATTCTATTCAATCTTGTGCTCATTGGCCTAGTCGACCTGCTGCCTCAGTCAGCTCAGATCTCCATATATGCGGATGATATTTGCATTTAGGCCTCAAGCGTGACTCGACCCCAAGTTCGTGCAAGACTACAAAAAGCGGCATCGATTGTGACGTCATATCTTCGTGTACAGGGTCTTACTATCTCAACAGAGAAGTGTTCTGTGGTGGCCTTCACACGAAAATCAATGTCACAATACGCAGTATACATAAATGGCAAAGCTATTCCTTATGAAAAGAGTCATCGCTTCCTTAGAATCGTCATTGATAGGAACCTCTCGTGGAGTCCACATATCAGTGGTATGAAGAAACGACTGAGGGCGATTGCCCATGTTCTCTCCTTTCTAGGAGGCAAGTCCTGGGGCGTGTCAGTGCACTCTATGCTGCAACTATACCGTTCAATTTTCCTGGGTTGCATGCGGTACAGCTTTCCAATATTCAATAATATTAGGAAGACGAATATCGAGATCCTCCAAAGCGTGCAAGCTCAAGCTCTCCGCATCTGCCTTGAACTGCCAAAATGCACCTCAACGGCAGCAACGGTTCTTCTCTCCCGCGAGCATCCCATAGCTACATATATTGCTGTTGAAACCATGAGGACACATATACGACACCTCACCCGGGTTTCCCGTCACCACCTGGCAACTATCCCAACAATTCGACCACATACTGCATTTGCCAAAACCATAGCAGCTCATCGCACCTACCTTCCTTCACAGTTCACTCCAGCTTCAAGGCCGAGTTTACCCATATGGAGCCTACATGAACCGAAAGTTTACCTATCTATTCCGGGAGTAAAAAAGAAAACGGGTGAACCATTGCCTGCCTTGAAGCAAATGACTTTGGGTCACCTGTATTCTATGCACAATAATCGTGAACACGTCTACACCGATGGCTCAGTTCCTTCCACAAGCTCCGCGGGGTCCGTAGTGATACCGTCGAGGTCCATTGTGCTGAGGATCAAGACGACGTACCCCACCTCTTCAACTGGTGCGGAACTGGCTGCCTTACGTGCAGCTATTGAATACATCGGTCAGGAACTTCCAGGTGTCTGGTCCATTTTTACGGACTCGAAAGCAGCGCTTCAAGGCGTTCAAGCTGCGCTACGTCGTGGATCACATGAACAACTAACTGCAGAGGTCCGCGTGCTATACCACGACGCTAAATCAAAAGGTCATGATATAATTTTCCAGTGGCTACCTGGAAATTGCGGTATTGAGGGGAACCACCAGGCAGACCAAGTTGCCCGTTCTGCACACAACGACGGAACGACAGTGAACATTCCTATATCTAGAGTTGACGCAGTTTGTCAACTTCGTTCCTCAGCGGCGGAGCTAACGCTTTCAGCCTGGAACAAAGGAGAATTTTCCAATCGACGCCTCAGGGAACTAGACCCTGGGCTGCGCCTTCGTGTTCCCCCTAACAAAGGGCGGCGCGAAACAACACTGATGTGCCGTATGTGGCTCGGTGTTGCATTCACCAAAAATACGCTTATGTGATGAGAATGGCGGATAGGCCTAACTGTGAAAGATGCGGCTGCGAAGAGACCGCACAGCATCTTCTTTGCGAGTGCCCTGCTTTTTCAAGCGAAAGATATGCGCTGCGTTCGGCTCTGGACCATCTTGACAGACGTCCTTTCACAGAGGGGAAAATCCTCGGTCCATGGCAACAGAAGGCGTCTAACGACAAAGCCTACAAAGCACTTATGTGTTTTATGAGAGACACAAACTTGATTGAGAAACTGTGACTGTGCTCCTCGCTGCCTTACCTTTCCTATCATTCTCTTCTATCTTTCTCCTTTAAACTCCTCATTCCCCTTCCGCAGTGCAGGGTAGCAAACCGGAAGCTTTCCTGGTTAACCTCTCTTCCTTTTCTCTCTTTTTCTCTCTCTCTCTTCAAAGGAATCCGTGTACCTGGATTGGCGTACAGTAGGGGTGGCGTATAAAGCTGTGAAGTGTGACTTTAAAATAATATTCCGCTCTGTGCCATCATCCACAGTCGGCAAATAGTTGTGTACGAAAGGTGTAGCATCGGAATATAAAAAGACAACAAAAATTATAAGGAACTGATGAGCTCCGCCTTTAAGGCAAAAAGCAAAAAGAGCTACTTCAGCTCGAGCATTCACGTACGACCTCGTCACGTATGCCGTTTTTCGAATTTACTGTGAGCACTCTTGCCGACGCGAGGAAAAATAGCGTTGTCAACATGGCGGCACCCAAATCACCCGCCTCAGAGAGAATTCGTCAATGTTATTTAGTTTTTTGCTTTATTGACTGCCTTTAAATTATTCAAATGCGATTCGCTTTAATTCCTCTCGCCGAGAGCAGAACGAATGAGGGATACACGTTCCTTATTTTCGATTCTGTGCGACTACTCCAATGTTCGCAACCCTAGCAGGGCGCATGATTGCCTTGAACTGGCCACCGTCCCGGAGCGAGTTGGCTGGATTTTGCTCCCCCCCCCTCCGCCCCCCCCCAAAAAAAAAGAAAGCCTCATTGTGTTTTCCTATATATTTCGTCTCTAGATGTCACCACTGCAGTTTGCGTTCGTGTTTTCGCATGGTCAACTAAAAGCGCCGATCACGAACGAAGGTACGTCCCGAGAATTGCTAGCGTTTCTCGTACGTAAGCGTCTACACGCTATACTAAAATTCTCTAATGTGCGGTTTTACCCATCCTCGTAAACGTACCTGCGTGGCCCGGGGTTAATGTGTCTCTCAGAATGAAAGGGTCCTTGTAGGTTGACGTTGATAAAGCCCTCCTATATTAAAGGAGAGGCCCGAGTTTACCCCTCCTGTCAAACGTAACGTGAGGGAACAACCTTAAAATCAGCCGATATACACAACATAGTAATCTAACGGGAAAACTGGGGCAGCTTCATAACGAACGTTATACCTGTGACTTCAAAGCAGATTCGAGGCTTTAAGGCATTTATGCTCTTGCAACTTATCGCGAGACAACTGGAAGCTGCTCCTTGAGATGGGAACTAATTTTCTAACCTTGTAATTAATGTCACGCTTAGCAGTAGCTCATGAATTACTTAAGTCGCCTAGAAGAGAATTGTTAGCTCGGATCTCGACTAGCTGCATTAAAGGATAGTTTCGTTTACACGCCTGTGCGTGTTGGAATGTAAAGCATTTATTATTCACCAAACATTTATTTATGACAGGCATATCTCAGCGCTCCTGAAAGCCTAACCTTGATATGAAAAGTAGCGTTATTTCGAAAGCAAAAAGGAGCCGCTTAACCTGGGCTTGTGTATTGTAGGACAGAGCAGTTTTAGTTAAAAGACGTCTTATGAAAAAAACAAGACTGAAAACAACATCAGAAGTGCATTTTATGCCGATTGCTAGCTCGATACTTCTATTCAACAGAGCGGAAACTCTTAATGCGAAAAAGTGTCAGCTCTACCAATAAATAAAAAGATACTTAAATTACTCCCCTTTTAGGAGTAACGCAACGAATGCCCTTTCTAGCGACTAGAGACGAAAACAGCGTACGCTGCTTTTGCAGTTCCATTTTAGGACACTAGAACATGCCTACGTGGCCTTAATACAGTAGAACTAACTCTGAATCCAAGGTTCCTGGAGCGTTGGATCCCGATATCACACTCCAATCTTAAAAGGTACGCACGAGTTGTCAGTGCCCGTGAAATCGGCCATGCAGTGTGGTTTCCTGACTTCGCACAACCCGATGTCAGCTCCCGGTTATGTTGCATTTCGACATCCATTTGCCAGAAGCATAGCTGTGGTTTTCGCTCATTACGCCAGCGCCGGATTTTCCTGGATGATGAGGCCTTTAGTGTCTTCACGGTAAAAATTTGCAAAATTTGGTTGGAATAATAATCATCATCATCGTCGTCATCATTATTAATATAATATTACAATCATCATCATCAGCCGGGCTATACTCGCTAAAAGGCGAAGTTAAAGTTAAAGTTAAATTGGTTCACAGGAAGGGAAAGGCGCAGTAACTGTCACACTTGCTCTGTGGACACCCGAACCGCGCCGTAAGGGAAGGGAGGAAGGTGGGAATGAAAGTGGAAAGAGAGAAAGAGGAGCCGTAGTGGAGGGCTACGGAGTAATTTCGACCACCTGGGGATCTTTAACGTGCGCTGACATCGCACAGCACACGGACGAGGCCTCTCCTATTTTCTTCCATTTACCCGGTTCTGTTCGAGCTGCACGCACTTGACCCTTTTGAACTTCTTTACCTCAGCCGCCCACACAGCTAATTTTCTGTTTGGCATATATATTGCGGCCATCTCCAGTATACTGGGTCAAAAACTAGGAAAAATTTTTAAACTGTCTGCTCCGTTGCTTGCTGGAGTTTCTGTCCTTGAAGAGTAAATGTTTCGCCCACTGATTAAGCATTCATGAAAAATTAGCGCTGCAGCATGTATTTATTGTGGTACATGTTTCACAAGCAGTATTTTCGGATAGCCTGCATGCATTACACGTTGTAATGAAAGCGCGTTGAAACGAGACGTCTGAGAGACGTAGAAAGGGAGGGGAAATTCAGAAGGGCTTCACTTAACCAGCTGTGTACTGTCTGGTTCCAGAGAAAACCACTTTCTTTTGCATACAGCGTGACCTTTGGCATATAGGCCTTTCTTGATATTGTTTTAAGCTCCAGCCTAACGCTTATCAACACCGCAGTCATAAGTTGCTTTTTTTTCTCGAGCACCGATAAACATGTTTCCCGCTTTCTACTGAATAATTCATTAGAGGAATTAGCGAGGCAGGTGGTCCGATCACCAATGGCCTCCAGTATCGATTGAGTCTTGATCGCGCAACCAGCAGGCTTTTTCTTGCGTTAAGTTTATCCTTTTAAACTTTTTCATTCAGAAGTCTTGAGTTCAAGAGGAGCCCCTAGATACAGGAAACTCTGAGTGGCTTGAATGTGATGTGAAAAGGCATCAGGTTCACCCGTTGAAGCGCAGAAAATTTTATGTGAAAATGTACCCATCGATTTTACATAGGCTTAACATGACTGCGTGGGCAAGGCGAGTTTAGATGGATTAATAATTTCCGCACTTAAACTGACAAAATGCGAAATACATGGCAACGTTATAATAATGGATAGATACTCACGTTTGTAGAGCAGTAAACACCATCTCCAACAACCTGACTACATCCCCTGAAAGATTAGGCTCTTCCTATATTGCTACCATTAAGCTGTTCATGTGCCTCATATTGGCATCTAGTGTTCCGACTTGAAACACCACCTTTTTTGTGCATTGCATGATATGCCCATCGCATTAATTCTTTATATCTTTCTCTAGAATATAATCAACTCGCAATTGTTTCCAGAGGCACTGTGTACGTTTCCTTTCTTTTAAAATTACGCTTACCCTTTTCCGTTCCATAGCTCTGTTTTCGGCTCAGTTTATGTAGACCCTTTTCGTTAGCTATCCTGTTTCGGCTCCATAGGTAAATATGAATAAAATAAAGCTTTTATATACTTTCTTCTGAGACATATTGGCAAGCTGCCATTCAAGATATGAGTGTGCCTGCCATTTTCCGCCATCTAAATCCGATTATTCTAGTTCTTTGCCTTTTCTCGTCCACGTGACCTCCATCTCGAGATATCACCTTAGCACTTAAAGCGTTTAGCCATCTAAAATGAACTGCTGTTCCATTCCGATGCGATTATATCTTACTTTAGCCTTCTGTGCATTAATTTTAGTTCTACTGTTATGCTTTGTCTGTCTAGGTCATCAATTCTCTCTTGCAGTGCGTCCAACGAGAGCGCGCCTCTAATCTTCTCCCTGAAGTGAATTTTTGCCTTTTTTTCATTGAAGATTACGCTTGATGCGCAGCAATAGATATGTCCACTACTTTTACTTATATAAGACATCATCTATTACCCACCACCTTTTTATCCATCACCCCCTTTCTGCAGTGCAGGGTAGCAAACCGGTTTCTTTTTATCGGTGAACCTCCCTGCCTTGCCTCCTCCTTATCTTCCTCCTCCTTAGAACAGCACCAGCACTTTGCTAAAAGAAGAATGAATTCCAAAAAACACAATTATAATTGCTCACCTTCTCAGCATAGCTCGCAACGAGCCAATCTATTTTATTTCACATCATAAATTCATTCAAGGTGGACAATTTTTAAACTAGTATTTATAACTACAACGAATGATCTTTCTAGGATTAGGTGAATTACTAGCATACTCTTTTCGGCTTAGCCATTTAGCTGAGCACCTGATGGCTAAATGTAAATCTTGTGCATTCTGTGAATAATATGAAATGGAATTCACGACTTTGTAATTAAAATAAGGAGTAAAGCTTAATATCAGAACTGCGTTTTCGATTAATTTCTTGCGTAGCCATGGGGAATGGGGAAATTCCCTTTAGCCTGTGCCCCGCAAAACATCCACAACTGCAGGCAAAAACTACCAGATTTTGTTCTATAGGCCGCATAAAGAGGGCATGGTCGAAATTAGAGAACAATTTCCCCTTGACCCAATTAGTGACTGGTTGTGCAGAGGCTCAACGCAATTCCGCAGTAGAACGAAACGAAACCTTTTTTTTTTTTTTT
>JAJIZL010024333.1:0-14749 GCA_023969395.1 Amblyomma maculatum
TATAAAACTGCTCCAAAAGAATTCGCTCGACTACAGCGTCCCTATCACTGTAGGAATCAGTGCTCTTTAGCCACTCGCCCAAATTAACTCTTAAATTGTAGAGGAATTCAGGGTAACTCTCGTCCCTGGACTTAGTAGCTTTCCGAAAACGTTGTCTGAACGCCTCGGCGCTAAGCCTATACTTTCTCAGAAGGCAAGCTTTGACCTTCTCGTAGTTGTCCGCGTCCTCCTTGCTTAGCCGCGCGACAACCTCCGCTGCCTCGCAGGGCAGAACCGTCAATAATCTCTGAGACCACGTGTCTCGCTGGAAGGACAGTTTTTCGCAGGTTCGCTCAAAGTTAGCCAAATACAGACCGATATCCCCTGATATCACATATGGCTGCATGTACTTTGACATCTTGAAATCTGCCTCCTTGTTGAGACGAGGTACCGCTAGCTGGGGACAATCGCCCGACCTCTTGCTCAACTCTAGTTCTAATTTCCGGAGCTCAATGTCTAGCTTCTTTTCCTCTCTTTCCCTCTCACGTTCGCGCTCCTTTTCCTCTTTTTCCCGCTCCTTTTCCTCTTTTTCCCGCTCTTTCTGATGTCTGAGCTGCTCCTTTTTTTGACCGATGAGGTTCCATGCTTCACTGAGCTCCTCATCATCGGTTCCCAAATCTGTGATTGCCTTTATAATCAAAGGTTTTCGTGCCAAACCACTTGTATCAATTCCCAATTCCTCACACAATTGCAACAGTTCCGGTTTCTGCAGCTTTTGTAGGTCCATGATCGCTCCGAGTGTCGGCTACTTCCAAAACAACAGTGCAAACTACCAAACCTAAAGGCGTTTCAACACTTTTTACCAGTTCTAAAATCTAACCCTGTTCTAGAACCTGGTCCACATCAGAAGAAAAGCCAAGCACTCACCCACACATGCGATCGATGTTCCGAGCTGCTCTCTTGTTGGCCGATTGTTGCGCCTGCTTGTTGCTTGAGATGCCACCTCCGATCACCAGATGTGGCTTGTAGATTCAGATCCCACCGCTGCCACCAGTTGTTGTGGCTTGTAGATTCAGATCCCACCGCTGCCACCAGTTGTCGTGACGCTGGGGCTATGTCGACCCGGCCTTCACTTGGTAGCGTGCAGAGACTCGGGGTTGAAGAAGGACTGAATCTTCGAGGTTGGTAAAATATATACAAGCAGGTTTAATGGCACTTTGAGAAAACTTATTTACAATAATATTTACATGAAGAAGAAGGGTACATCAGCAAAATGACAAGCGTTAAGAGTTCATAGCGAGAAGCGACTGGATGAGCCGTTTACCCAGGGCCCAGAGCGACATTTCGTGCTCTGCAGCGTCCTTAAAAACCCCCTATGTCCAGCCCCTCTCTGAAGATGCTGACCAACCAAATCCAGGGCACGCCCCTCAGGTATCGGCATCCAATCGAACACATCACTGCACTGATGGTCTGAAGCACTGACTGGTCCGGCATTCATTCGTTGGGCGTGATCACTTGTTGGCGGGAAAAGCTTGGGAACGGCGAGGAGAGGAGGTACATTTCTATTCTTCAGCAAAGAAACCACAGGCTGGTTCTGACAAGGGGTTTTACTTCTCAGAAACCCGAGTGCACGTGGCGCCGCATAGGGCTCCCAACATGGTCCCTTTTCGACAATTGCAAATCTTTCCTGCATTCCCGGGAAATCACTTAATGGCCGTATGAGTCATGCTCCTTTCTTGTCCTGCACGTCAGCGGACATGTCACTCTGTCGTCTCCTTTGGATAGGAGGCATTCATCACTGGAGGATAGCACTTCTCGACTGGAAGGGTGAACAAAAGAAAGAAAGCACTTCCTGCTATTTCCCGCAGGGGGACGTTTCTTTGTGTTTTTCCAGACGTTCTCTTGACAGGGTCAATTTGGCATTTGCAGGTTGTCCACAAAGCAAAACATGCTTACAAAACAGGATTCCTGGAAACAGGCTCACTTAGAGCCATTGGACCATCACCACATATTCACAAAACTTATCCATGCCCACAGGCGAACAATAGAGCGCGCAATTGCGGATGCTTGGTCGTAACAGCGCCGTGTTTCATATGCGAAGCGACATCAGGTTGCACATAAAACGGCCCCAGGAAGCTGCATGATTAAATCTATGCCAGATCGACGCAAACCATTTTAATCAGCATATGTTAGGGTACCTAAAACCGGGAATCATTTTCGATATCTATCCGCGTTACGACGCTATACAGTTTCAAAGTCTGAAAAAGAGGGAAATTTTGGTGCCTTGCCATAGGAAGCAATGCGTAATATTCAGACGCGCTGGGAAGCTCGTGTAATAAGAGCACAGAGCTGAAACTTCGGCACAATGTTCGGCTAACTCTATATTATATAAATCCCGGAATCATTTTGCGTACGTGTTTTTGTTCACGTTTTACGTATTTTTTTGTACCCGTTCCCATTAAGTAACGCGCCCTGTCGCCGCCACCTGCCGGTAGATGGCGTGAGTAGTACATGTCCCAAAAAGCTGGGCATGACGCTTGGGGACATGCTCGCAATGTATGTTACATCTGAATCTGGGAGCTCCAACTGGGACCAGGTACTTCCATTCGTAACATTCGCGTACAACACTGCCACCCAGGCAACAACTGGTTTTTCGCCCTTCTTTCTCTTATACGGCCGTGAACCATCTTGTACTCTGGACACAATTTTGCCATACCATCCAGATGCCTCTGAGTACAGTGCTTTGTCCGATATTGTACAGAAGGCTGAGGACTGCCGTCAGCTAGCTCGCACGTTTACCTCCAACACTCAAGGCTATCGCAAAGATCAGCATGATAGCGATACCCCTGCTCCGACGTTCCTGGCCGACAGCTTCGTTTGGCTATGCGTTCCTGCCACCAGCAAACTAGAAACGAAGTACCACGGACCTTATCGCGTCTTGGAACGCACATCCCCTGTTAATTACATCATCGAGCCAGTCACCCCTTCTTCCGACCACCGCCGCCGCGGCCGTGAGGTTGTCCATGTTAGCCGCCTCAAGCCGTATTACAACCCTCTGGTTGTCCCTTCCCCTTGAGTCGCCAGGATGGCGACTTCTTCACGCGGGGGAAATGTAAAGAAGACGAAGAAGAAACAACCCTGCGGCATCACCATCGCCACCATCGCTGGTCTCCGGCGCCCATCTCTCTCGCGCTGAAGCTGTTCCCTGCGGCTGGTATTCCGATCCCTCTGTGCCCGAGTTACTGCCAGCGCTAGACATTCAGGCCATCTATTAAATCCACATTTCAGCCTCGATTTCCTGACGCCCGGCTTCGAGGGCGTCGAGGGCCATTCTTTGCCAATTAAGGCTTCTTTACTCCCCCCTTCAGTGGCATTGGTTGTCACACTATATTACGCCTACAGAGCCAAAGGGATTGGCGCGGATCACTTTACACAGCAGACGTACGAGTACGAGTACCTGTCCCCACTCGTCGGCATGGAACGAAACCCCAAAACGGCAAAAAAGAAAAGTGCGGGCACCAGCAGTAGTGCGCCCGCCGTATTCGCGGGAAGATCCGAAGGCAATGGGTTGGTTGTGACACTAACAAGGAAGGGCGGTATAGTTGCTTTTTCGCTTTGCATTATGAAAAATCTCACCCGGCTCCGACAGACAAGGTTCATTGAATGAAAGAACCGGCTTTTCAAAAGAACCACTGTTCCAGCCATCTAGCAGGTCTCCATCCATAGAACAAAAGCAAAAGAACCAACTCACTCGCTCTTCAAAAGAACAGCACACTCCACTCAAAAGACAGCCGAGGGCGAGGAAATTATGGAGAATGCTGCGAGAAAGGGCAGGAGGTTGCTTCCTCGCATGGCTAATAGATGGCGCGAAAGTCTCACTCGCTTATGACGGAAAGGTTCACTGAACGAGAGAACCAGCTCTCCGAAAGCTCCGGCGGCTGCGACCGATCCGATGCCTCCGAATCCGACGGCTCCGACTTTGCGGAGCCAAATGGCTCACTCGCTCTTTGAAAGGAGCGGATCCCAAGATCTGGGTCGTTCCGGAGTGACCCATCTCTACCATTTATCGTGTACCACAACAATTTTGACAATACTGTGTCAGTTCTAGGGCATTTCTGAATTTCAACCGCAGCGGCACATCATCAAGAACTGAAAAGAAATGCACATAATCCGAGACATCGTTGCGATGCGCTAGTGACAACCGTGAAAATCCGCCAGCATTTCGAACATTTTGACCCTTGTGGTAAACCCAACGATAATCGTACGCTGCGAGCAGTAAAGCCCAGCGTTGCATGCGAGCTGCTGTCGTCACTGGTACGGGTTTACCTGGGTTTACCATGAGCGAGCAAGCCTACCAATGGCTGATGGTCAGAGTAAATCTCAAAGCGATGCCCGAACAGATATTTGTTTTTCAGCCCAAAAACAACAGCAAGGGCCTCTTTTTCAATATGAGCATAACCAGCTGCTCGGCGTTACTTAACGTTCTGGAAACATAGGCAATTGGCCTTTCGTCGCTTCCGATATTATGAAAATGAATGGCTCCTATGCCGTAAGCCGAAGCTTCGCACACTAGTCCTATCGGCTTTTTTTTATCATAGTATGTCAGCACATTGCTTTGCGTTAATCAGCTCTTACTTTCTTGAAATGCTTGCTCAGCTTCCCGTGACCACTGAAATCCATTTTCTTTGTTCAGAACGTTGTACAGAGGCTTCAGCTTAGCTGAAATGTTCGGCACAAACTTCCCGTAGAAGTTAATCAGACCCATGGTACGCTCGTAACTGCGCAGCATCCTTTGGCCTTGGTGCCTCTTTTATAGCTTTCACCTTTTCATCCGATGGCCATATGCCCTTGTCGTCAAGAATGTGGCCTAGGTAAGAGAGACGTTTGAAAGAATTCGCACTTTTCCCTTTGCAATCGTATGCCTCTCTCCAGAAAACGTACCAACACGCTTTCCACTCTCTGAAAGCATTCGTCAAATGTTCAACCCGCGATAAGTACATCATCCAAGTAGCAGCTTACCCGCTCAAGCCCTTTTAACACATCGTCCATGACAGACTGGAAAATAGCAGGGGCACTTGGGATGCCACAGGGCAAACGCGTGTACTTGAATAGCCCCAGGTGTGTATTGACAACCGCCAATGATTGGGGCTATGGATGCAGTTCAAGTTGCTGGTACGCCGTAGACAAATCAAGCACTGTGAAATACTTGCATCCAGACAACTTTGCAAACAAATCTTCTATCATGGGAACAGGATAATGATCAGTTCGCAGGCACGGATTCAATGTAACCTTGAAGTCACCACACACTCTGACTTTGTTGTTCGCTTTAGGCACAACTGCTAGGGGTGTTGCCCAGTCGCTTTTCTGTACAGGTACTAACAGTCCCTTGCTAAC
Organism: Amblyomma maculatum; assembly: GCA_023969395.1. Lineage (NCBI taxonomy): Eukaryota > Metazoa > Arthropoda > Arachnida > Ixodida > Ixodidae > Amblyomma > Amblyomma maculatum. The sequence goes on from JAJIZL010024333.1 coordinate 5,374, forward strand.
AAGAGACTGCAGTTCAAGTGACACGGTCTCCCTCAAAGAAAATGGCACCTGTCGCGCCTTGCAAAATACGGGGTTGCTCCCCTCCTTCAAAACCAGCCTGACTGGACTGCTGTTAATCAGCTCCAGAGTGGGCTCGAACACGTTCACGTACTTCTCAAGTAGCGCCGCAACTTTGTCTAAACACACATCGTACACGCTTGACCAGTCTAGCTTAAGAGCCTTAAACGAGTCATGACCTAGCAACGCAGTGTCGCTATTGTTGCGCATTTTAACAACAATGAGTGGAAGTTGCTTGTACTAACCATTATGTTCGACTGGAACCGTCAACTTCCCCGTCTCTAGACTTGAACGTGCACATCTTCGCCAAGTGCCCGTAACGCTCGCAGACGCGACAGCGATACTTGCGAAATTTTCAGCTGGACGCTTCGTGCGCTGAACCACACCGGAAACACTCCGGCGTTTCAGACACTCGGTCCCTTCCTGCACCGGATGAAGCTCCATGTTGCTGTGGCCGTTTCCCACCGCCTAGCTTATTACGCACGGCGTTCACTGCACTTTGCATCCCGGTTGGTTGAAATTCCAGACTTTCTTTTCGCGCCAGCCCGATGCTTTTCGCGATGTCGCAGGCATCCGAAAACGTTAACTTGCTTCTTTTCAGCAGCTCGGCTTGCGTTTCGCTGTTGCAGAGGCCCACTACAAAGCGATCTCGAAGAGCCTCGTCTAGAAATCCTCCGAATTCACTGGAAGCTGCCAAGCGCCTCAACTCCACTGCATATGCTGCTATAGACTCTCCGTCTTGCTGGCTCCGCCGATTGAATTTGAATCGTTCTGTCGCAGAGGGGGGAAACCTCATGAGGTTTCCACCTCATGAGGTCGACCTCAACCTCAAAATGATCTAAACCTCACGGAGTGAGGTGAGGTTGAGGTGAGGTCGGTGACAGCTCGAAATTTTTTTAGTGAGGTCACGAAATCGGACCTCAACCTCACGCGTGAGTTTGAGGTTGAGTGAGGTCGTCATTGTGTGAGGTCGAAATTGTGAGGTCTAGGCTTTTTGCTGTTGCCGCGGCTTTCTTCGAAGAGAGCCCCTTTTGACCTCGAGCGTACTGCCGCGGTGTACCCGCCGACTCTCGGTGTTTGGTTACCCCCCGTTCGGACGACCGGATGCCGCAGCCCCTGTCCAGCTTTCGGCATTCTACCGTAATGTCCGCAGCCCGAGGACGCTTCCCTCTGGTCTTCTTGGAAGGAGATTTTTTTTTTTTACTTCACGAGCTCCTAATGGAGCTCGCCACCCCCGTTTTCTCTGACTTGTTTGTGCCGATGCTTGCCGCAGGCTCAAACACCCAGGAGCGCGCAAAGCACATAACTCACTTTGACCCGCGGTGCTTTTGTTGGCTGCCGCAAAGAAACAAGCAAACTAAAAAGCGAAGCAAATTGTCTTTGCGCAGACGGCGCAGAGCAGAACTGTTTGTCGTGTGCATGCCCGTTTTCAGGCGCTAACGTCACAGCTGCTGCCTTACATTCGATAAAGGACCCCGCTGCACATTACACGGAAACTTAGAAACTTAGAAAATTAACAGAAAATGGTGCAGCGAAATTGTTAGAGGACGTGATCTGACAGATAAAAAAATGAAAACATGAACAAACCAGGGAAACCGGCACAATACTATCTGAGCATTTTATCTAAGTCCTCCCTTTCTAATTGTACATCATCGTTCTATATTCCGGTCCTGTAAATTTATATTCTTGTACTCTCCAGAACAACCTCTCTTTGGTCTTGTGCTGCTTGTTTCTTCTAACAGATTCACAGGTGGCCCCGAACAACTTCAATGGGATGAAGGTGCTAGCGTTCCTTATATAACCAATATAGCGTTGAAACATGCAAGAAAATGAAACGAACGGAATAGCTTCTAAGACGCAGCTGGTATACGGGAAAGAAGCCTGCGCATGTTAATCATTTGCCTAGATAGAAGAGAAAAAAAATTATATGGGGCTTGTATGCGGTAAAATCCCAATAAAAAAAAATGTTTTTTTGCACCGCTAAGACCCTTTGTTTCTCTCTCAAATTCTACTGAAATCAAGCAATGCAGGAGGAAGGAGGAGAGTATAAGGGATTCTTGACTTCATAATATCAAGTTTCTCTTGAAATCTCTTATTCAGGCGCAGAAAAAAAAAAAAAAGAAAAGCGTTCTCCTACATGTTTTTATGAGCTAGAAAGTATTGAGATGGTTTCCGGCTCGACATCTTGGTGTCCAGACGGAAGAATCCGTGTGGCAAATTGAGCGTGTCTCTTTTGTGCTCCCGTCAGCTCCAGACGGACAAATCAATCGGAGGAAAATTTTTGTGGCCAGATGTCGGAATAATTTTTTCAGACATTTGTTTTTCTTTTTCTTTAAGAAATCTATTTAGATATACGTGAATGAAGCCAATTACATGTTAGCACTGAGGAATGCAGTACTAAGTCCATGTCTTTTAACAGAGAGTAGTTCCACTCTCCCTAACAGGTGGCGCCACTAGGACGGCCGTCATTGCTGACCTTCGGAATGCATCGGCGCGCAGTGCGGACTGCTGCTGTGCATCTTGTGTGAGAATGACGGCTGACTTTTAAACACCGCTGCTTTGATGCAGGTGTCATCTGTATTGTAGAAGCATTCTGCGATGAAGTAGAGCTAATGACCCTGTTGTTTATCGGCGGAAGAACAGAAGGCGCTTTCTACATAAGGTGCACATCATGGCCTAGGCAACCGTTTTTCTGGGAGGTGTATCACGAGTTCATGTTCCTTTCTGGGACAAGAAAGCGCCCGTGAATTGTAGAGAATGGCTATACCTCACGCCCCAGCTCGTTTTAGCACCGGCAGTAGCCATGGGAATGCGAGAACGACCCTGACGTTTTCTGGGGAGTTGCATATATTGCACCTTTGCACTGCTACCGCGCTATTTTCGCAGGGCGTTAAGAAGTACCTTGACATGGCTATTAATGTATATGCATTTATAAGAATTGATTGTGCAGAGAAGGAAAGTCAATGTGGGCATGTCAGTGAGCCTTCTTACTTTAATTAGGTACTGTTCCCAAGGATATGCGGTATTCAATTCCGGCCTCGGTGGCTGCTTTTCGATGGAGCCGAATACCCAGGCGCCCGTGTGCTGTGCAATATCAGTGCACCTTAAAGAACGCCGGGGGATGGGAATTTCCGCATCCTCCACTCATAGCCTGAGTCGCTTTGGGACGTTAAACCCCACAAACCAAACGAAACTCTAATTAGACAAGCAGTGCTGCAATACATGTTATAACTGCTGCTTTTATAAAACTAATGCACGGACGAATGATGAAATTTACCAAAGATTTTTTATATCCCCGCTTGCTTGGGCTGCCTAGTGTGGGTTCTGAATTCCTGTGCAGTTTCCAGTCACTTTCGCCCGAGCGCAGGCGAACGCCGCTGAGCGCCTGATGCGGCCTTCAAGCAGCTGAGTAATAACCTTGAAGCTAGGACGTTTACAGGAGGTAAAATGATACCTTATCAATTGTCGGGGATTACACGCGCGTCCATATTGAGCAGTAAATATTGTGCTCAATGTTAAATGGTGAACATTCATAATGCGTCTTAGCCAGCACTGTCTGAACATGCATTCGCCCCTTGCTCAAGAAAATTTTAAAAAAGATAAGTTTGAAGGGATAATCAGTTTTTTGAGGGGATAATCAGAGGGATTAATCAGTAATCTATTCGGTTTTACAGAAAATCGTGTTTTGCAAAAAGAGCGCTAGAGGGGGTATTGATAAAAAACAACGAGTTGACGGCTGACGGGTTTGTAGAAACGTTGCAGCTAATGCAGGCAGTTAGGAGGACGCAATAAATAAACTGCGTGGTTAAACTAAAGATTTTTAGCCCCTACACATACTATGGACATTAACATGAAGCTTTTTTGGCTGTCTACAAGCTCGTTGCCCCTAGCGACAGCGGGTACGCCGCACCGTGCAGCCGAGTACCAGCGCGCCGGAAGCCGTCAAACCAGAAGTACAGTGTACTACAAGTATTCTAGTACACTGTACCAGAAGGCCCGAAGGCCGGCGATGGCGGAAGGGTCACATGATCAAATATGGCAGCGCCCATACTCTCGCGCTGTAAATGGTGTACACGCCCTGGGAAGCGCAGTACTCTTCTGTTTTTAGTGTGCGACATTAGTTATTACTTTCGTCAACGTGGTATTTCTTTACATATATTTTCTTGTATGTCAATTAGGTTCGTACACTGCCGAAAAGAGAACAGGCTTCTTCCCTCGCATTAGGCTCTTTCTTTGGTATCTTTGCAGATGCCCATAGCACAACCCTCCTTTCCACTTACCGGCGCGGTCATTTAGTTTTTTTTCTTTCTCTTTTGCAAGTATTGGAAAGCGCGATCTAGTCTTGAAAGCGGAGCTGGCACACATACGCCACTGCCTTTTGGTGTGTATTGGTGACAGTTCGGCATTCACTGCATGAGCAAAACCAGATGCCATGGAGACGGACGGCGAAGGGAGGAGCGCGTGCACTGCAGGGGGCGCGATCCCTCCGGGTTGCTTGCTCGCTTCCTTTCTGTTGTTCTTGTCTTTATTTTACGTTTATGTGCTGTAACTATACGACACTAACGGGGAAACGGTTTCTCTGGATGCACGTACGGTGCATGCGGCGAAGCAGCTTCGGAGACACCACCATGCAATTTATTAGTTCAGTCTTCAACGGAAAACAAGTGAGTACCATAAAGAAGCTCGTCTCAGAATTGTTGGCGAAATGGCATCCAGTATTCAGTTCGGACATACGATTATTTATATCGTGTTTTTTTTTTTTTTTTTTTTTTTTTTTTTAGACGCGTGGGAGTTGGACATTTTGCTCCGGCGAATTTTGACGGGCGAGCCGATGTTCGCGACAGCAAAGTGGTTCACGTTTAACCCTCTTTCCTAGCAGTTCCGACCCTTATAATTTTTTTTTAATGTAAGCGTGGCGTTCGAGGAGGCAATTCCGCCAATTATTGTAATACGCCCCGGGATCACAAAATTATAAATAAACGCCCAGGAGTCGCCGGTTGGGACCTCATAAGATAAACAGCACTCCTGTTCGAAATTTTCTGAAGGTTTATTCGGCGTTGGCCGAGTTTTATGATTAATTGGTGTTTTGCTCTTTTCCTCTTTTGTTTGTTTTGTTGGGGATTTATTCTTCACAAGTCGTTTCATGAGTGGCTATTATAGAAAATCTGTGCCCCGTTAATATAACCTCCGTAAATATGCAGGACCCGAATTATGGACAGTTTTCTGGGGGCGAAAATTTTTCAGTGTATTTATGCCTCGTCAATATAGAAACTCGTTCTCTGAACAATGGACAGAGGATGAATGCACACAGCCTATTCGGCCCATGTATTTTTGACTCGTTAATATGGACATCGTTTGAAAAAAGCAGGGGAGTCCGAACGCAAGTTAAAGAAGGGTGCACAGGCCGGGAACCTATGCGATAGCCACTACGGCCCGATGCCTAAACGAGTCCTGTGGAGTTGGAAAGAACCAAAGCGGGCGTGTCGTCGTTTTAGGAAGGGAGGGGGGGGGGGGGGGGGGCAACAGCGGAAAGGAAGGGAGGAGGAGGAGAAAAGGAGGGTGTATGGCAGGGATCATACACAGCAAACCGAGGGTCAGCTAACTGAGAAAGACCCCAAAAGGAGGGAACCGGGAGATTCCTGGGTGCAGCGGCAGCGCCGCAACTAGAGGCCGCAGTCGGGAAAATAGTAACATGCGGTCGCAATAAATTCTGCTGAATATAAACAGAAGAGAGGCGGGTAAAAGCGTAAGAAAGAAGTCACAAGAAGAAAGACAAGCGCCAAAATTGTGGGTGGGAACTGTTTTTTGTATCCCAGAACACAAAGTGTGTTCCATGAAGCCGTTAACGCTTTTCGGTCAGGGTTAAGACACACTCACGAAGTAGAGCGACAAAAGAAAGGCGACGAGCATGCAACCAGGACCGGGTGTCCCGTCCTGGACGCCCTTCCTTCTCATGCTCCTGGTTTTCATCATTGTTGCGCTGCCGAACTACCACATTTTGCACCACAGCGATCCGCTTGTCGGTTTCGCCTTGAGTCAACGATGCGGCTTTGACAAGGTCTGAGCTCTTCGTAGTCGGCTAGCCGTCGTTCTAAACTGTACTTCAGCTTGCAGTGTTTGTTCCATAGGAACACATACAAACGGCACAGGAAAGGGCTGTTTGATTGCCCTCTGTATAGTAGCCTGCCAACTTGACTCCCTCGCTTCCTTACAGGAACAGTACAAGGCAAGAAAGCGAATCAGAAGAACGGAAAGTCAGAGAGGTTAACTAGGTAAAAAGAATGCATAGAAGCAGGAGCCTGTAACTCTCAACTTTAGTCTGACTTTTGGCATAGCGGGAGTTAAATGCAAAAGAATGGAGCTGAACTTGGGCGCGGAGCGGAAAATCTGTGAATACAAGCGGCAAAAGCCATATCAGTCAATCCAAGCAGTGAAAGACTGGACCCAATTGTTCAACTAGGCCTCAGCCTCGCCAGGTCGACGGTATACCATCTATGTATACTACAGGACTTCGATAAATGGCTCAACGTCGGCATCGCAGCGAAAGCCACAGTCCGACAGCGCCCAGCACAGTTCGAAGACATGGAGTCAGCCTTGTTAATTTGGTTAGGGAATGTGTACGCGAATGGTGCTGTCGTGAGCGACGAAATGCTTCAAGAGAAGGCTCGCTGCCTCGGCAACATTATGGGTGCTTCTTCTCCTCCGTCTTGGTAGATTTTACCTGTGATGACGTACGGAAGTTTTGGTCAGTAAAACAGGGGAATGTTTACTCAGAAATATTGTTCTACGCTCGGTCTAGGCGTTACTGACTTCAGCTACTCAAGAGGATGGCTGACAAGGTAAAAGAACAGACATGACGTTTCGGGTCGACGGATTCATGGAGAAGAGGGTAGCATCGACATCTCGGCTGTACCCAAATTAATCAAAACAGCAGCCATTTCTTAATTATATACCTTTCGTTTTTATTCATGACTCGTTATTATGGATGACTCGCTTTATGGACAGTTTTGGTCGGAAACCAAAGCGTCCATACTAACCAGGCACGACTGTATTCCTATTTTTTCCTAATTTAATGTATTCTGTTGCAAAACAATGTGCAAATGTATTCTGTTGCAAAACAATGTGCAGTATTAAAAAAAGCTCGGCAATCATCAATTTTTTTTTAGAATTAAGAAAAAGAGCAAGGATGGAAGCTTGGGTGAGTTGGTGTCGGTTTTCTTGCCTCATAGCGCTAAACAGACAGGGACACAGCGAGACACAGGGGCGGGCGATAAAAAAAAGCACTCGTCCCGTGTGTCTCGCTGTGTCTGTTTAGCGCTATGTGGCAAGAAAAGAAAAAGAGCATATTGTCATTGTTGTCGTCGCAACTAGGGTCAACAGCATTTGTCTTTTCAGTTTATAGTAAGAACTGACTTGTTTTATTTCTAATACGAATATTATTCACGTGGGTCAGATGGGATAAACTCTTTGTATTGCATTGTGGGCCTATGCGTAGTAACGTGGTACCCATGTAGGCCTTAGATTGAAACCGACCACAAAAGGGTAGGCGAGGAGATGGGAGAGGATTGCCACTTTAGTGCAGAGTTGGACATGTGGTGTCCGGAGTTTTTCTGCTTTTATCCGGGATATTAATTGTTGCATAAAATTAGGAGTAAAATACAGCCTTCATACGACAAAATTCTGGCTAGCCTATATACCCTATAAATACCGAGAAATGTATATTTGCTTTAAGTTACGGTTTAATTTAATGATTCTTTTTTTTTGTTTTTTTTTTTTTAGGTCGAGCGCCCGACCTCAACCTCACATTTTGAGTTTGAGGTGAGGTTGAGTGAGGTCGCCAATGGTCACCTGAAAGGTGAGGTGAGGTCACCTGGGGGACCTCAACCTCAATTGATGAGGTTGAGGTTTAATGAGGTCGCCAAATATTTTTTGAGTTTAAGGCGAGGTCGAGTTTTTTGAGGTCAAATGCCCACCCTTGGCGATGACCATAGGCTTTGGTGTGAAATGACTTCGCAGCACTTCTACCATTTTGGCATAAGTCTTGTCCTCTGGCTTTTGAGGCTCTAGCAAAGTCTTCAGCATCTTGTAAACCTTCTTGCCTATCGCCGTTATAAACATCGAGATCTTGAGGTCGTCGCTCACCTCGGAGGCCTTCAAAAAGTGCGCGAATCTTTCCACGTAGAACCCAAAGTCATCGTCTCCGTCCTGTGGGGATATGAGGGGAAACGGTCTTCCGCCCCGCTCCTACTCCGCATGTGCAACGTTCTCGCTAGCGACCCGCGGAGGGGAACAAAGGGACAAAGGACGGGGGCAACACAGTGCGTTAATACTCGAATGCTATTTATTGCACTTGCAAATAATACAGATCATGCCGGCTAGCTATACATCAACAAGGTTTTCCTTGGAAGGGCAAGGCTACGTAAGAAAGACTTTTGACTCACCGGCTGGGGAATGGGGGTGCGACTTCGGCGGCGGACATTTGCACGCGCCGGGAATATGGCGGCCGGGATCTCCCGTGCGCGCCGCATTCATCGGACAAAGCCATACCACGGCGTCTGCCGCGGAAGGCGGCGAGAGCGTGCGGTATTTACCGCTCGCTTCGCCGTTGTGAACCAGAAGATGTGCGGTCGTGCACGACGGGTCCTCCCGTGTGCGCACGGGTCCTTCCGGATAATGGAGCCCGCTATTCCCCAGCATTTGCTGGGAGAGGCGGCGGAAGACGACCGCTCGCGTTGCCGGCTGGATCCAGAATAGAGAGTTTTAGAATAGGGGCCCCAAGCTTCGGGGCCCCCAAGGAGTTTGGGGCGTCGAAATGCGCATGCGCAGAACGTAAGGCGCGCTTGGGGTCTTAGGTTAACGCTAGGGCGGCCCCTATTTTTCGGAAATAGCGTTCGCCCCAAGCCGCCGTTGGGTCGCTTGGGTTACGGCAACATGGCGGCGACCGGCCAAGCGGCGGCCGCTCGCCTCGGCACAGATTCGTCGTCACCGCTCCATGGTGTCACGCGTTCATGCAAACGAAAGGCCAACGAAGCTTATGCTATGTCTCATGATGCCCGCACCACCAAATTTTAGCAATAAAACGCCCTATATTTTCTGATTGCTTCCGGATTTACCGAGCTGCTAGGCCTAGCGAGTTCGCCTCGTTCGGTTGCCATGGGGACCAGACGGCGGAAAGCGCGGAAGGTTCAAATGAGTTTTCCCGGCCTCGGCCTGGATTGACAATTGGCCGATTTCGTCTTGTATGACAAAAACAGTTTGTATAACTGGTAGTTTTAATATATTTTTGTGCAATAGTAGCACTTTTTGATTAACAAAATAG
>JAJIZL010024333.1:15149-30190 GCA_023969395.1 Amblyomma maculatum
GGGGGCCCCAAGCCTTGGGTCCCCCTATTCTAAAACTCCCTAATCTCTCTTTCTTCGCATCGCGGAACCCGCGTAGACGTCTTGGTGGCGCATCCATCGTTAATTCTCCTTCCTCCAAGGGGAGGTATTTACCTCCTCTCCCAGCCGGCGCTGCCACGACGCTCGCGGCGAAGGGGGAGGAAACTGGTTTTCCACAGTCCTCGACGAACTGGTCGAATCTTCAAATCTTTGCCATCCCTAAGCCTCGCCGGAGAGCCCTCGGCGAAAGCTGCGATGGGGTTACACAAACAGGCAGCGTCTGTTTGCGAACGCTGCGATGAGTCTCACGCAGTCAGACAGTCCTGTCCTTTTTTGCGCAGTCCGGAGCATCCCGTCCTCGTCGCCAATTATGTTGTAGTCGCGGTGAGCGAAGCGGAGGCAGAGCGACTAAGCAATATGTTTATTCGGCATGTTGGGCCGTACAGAACAAGACTAGATTGAGGGATGTGCTCGCTCGCCTTTTTAAACAGAGAGCAGCGCCCTCACACGACACAGATTCCAGACGCTCACAGTGCAATCATATGACACTTCAGATGACAGACAGCGTGCATTGTTCACAACGCGCACGTTCGTTCCCGTACGCTGGACATTCACGGAGAATATGAAGTACAGGGTCTTGAATATTGGGGGCTGTGATTTTAAAAATTTCTATGCAAAATCCCATCCGAGCTAAAATAACGTTCACAAAGTAGCAAAATATCGTCTACGTTAACTGATAAGTGATTCAACATCGGTACGTGCCTAGATTTTCTGAAATCGAGAAAAAAATGCCAGAAAAACCAGGCACAAACCGATGTTGAATGAGTCGAAAAGCTATTTTGACATGGTGCGTCATCTGTCGGGCAGCGAGGCAAGCGCGCCAACGGCCGGGATGGAGCTTTTCTCAATGCTCGACAGATGACGTATTATGTCAAAATAGCTTTTCGACTTTCTTCTGCGAGAATTGTGCACGCCACCGACAGCAGTTTTTTTCTCGATTTCGGGAAGTCTAGGCAAGTACTGATGCTGAATCACTTATCAGATAACGTAGACTATATTTTGCTACTTTGTGAATCTTATTTCAGCTCGAATGGGGCAGTAGATTTTGCATAGGAATTCTTTAAATCCCAGCCCCCAAATATTCAGACCCTGTACAGTTTCAATTGAGCCGCAGTTGTCACAATACGGACTTTCTGCTTGCTGAAACGGTATCGTAGACTTTTCGTAAAAGCAGCATTGAGATGGAGACGATGATAAATTGTTTCTAGATGATGCGGATGGGCGAGTGATAGTCTCTGTTTGAGGTGTGGATAATGGAATCACGAAAGCAAAGAGATAATGACTTGGCATGTTGCTGATGCCGTTCTTCCAATCGCGGGTATATCGCTTCGCGAGTTGAGACGCATCTGATTTTAAGGCGAACACCTTTATTGGCTCATCGTTGTCGTCAGCAAAAGTGTCACGTTTTTGCGGCGGCTCTGATTGGCTACTTAAAAATAAAATAATAAACCTTGTCTCCCACCGGGGAATCGAACCTCCATCCCTTGGATCCCCAGCTCAGCGCGCATCTGCATGGACGGACCTGCCTGTTCTCTGTGAGATAAAGATGTTTGTTTCACAGCCCGCTATGCGTGTGTGTCTTGTGTCTCCCTCAGGCAGAGGAATCGCCCACACGCTTTACCACTGCGCCACACCCCGGATTTTTTTCTTCCGTTATTGCCTGGCTTTGGCACAAGACATAACACAAAAGGAAACTCCGATCAAACATGAAAAAGTATATGGCGCTCCAGAATGGCAGGCTATCACAGTGACAGGGATGCCAGACCTGCTCGAATTTATTTTCGATAGAGTATGGAGTGGTTTATTACGATTCAAAAAGTGGCCCTAGAACCTCCGGAATGGCTCTCAAGGGAAGAGTCTTTGTTGTCGCTGCGGAAGGTTTAAAGCGACGAGGCCAGTCTAACACTGTCTGATTATGACATTCATTCACGTACATTGCCTTGTGTGCGCCACGCCCCGGATCGTGAAACGGTCTTCATAATTCCCCTTGTCTACAGTGAGAATGATAGCTAGATTGGCTACTTAAAAAATAAATAAATCTTGTCTCCAAAAGGGGAATCCCCAGCCCAGCGTTCCAGCCCTGCGCCACGCCCCGGATTTTTGTCTGGCTTGGGCACACGACGTAACACGGAAGGAAACTCTGATAAAAACATGTAAAAATACACACAAGGCAATCGTGAAACGCTTTCCATAATTTCCCTTGCCTACAGTGAGAATGATAGCGAGATTCCGCGAGTGACAGGTACTGCGCCTTTCCTTTCCTGTAGACCAATTATAGAACGGCAGTGAACTTTAATGCGTTCAATGAAATGCTGGTTGTGTTCGGCAAGGGGCGTGCGATGTACCGTCACGACAAGTCATGACGTCACAAGGCGATTAATGCATAAACGAAGCTGACCCCACCGGGCGTCCGATTCAGGCGTCCGTGCGGCGCCTTTCATTTGCCGCTTCCTCGAACGCCGCACCACACAGCAAACAGAAGCAGACCCAGATGTCTAGGAGGCGTTAGTGCAGCAGACAGCAGCGGCGTTTGAAATTGATTTACAGGACAGAAAAGGCGCAGTATCTGTCACAATTCTCCGCGCACACATGTACCATGCCGTAAGGAAGGGAGGAAAGTTAAACAGTAGTCACTTTACTCGAAGCATCATTCACCGCCACATTCGCAACAAATGCGTAGCAGAATGCGGCACCCAGGCTTTCGCCTTACACCACTTCAGTCGCCAAAGTGTCTCGTAATTTTTTGTGAAGATGTGCTTATAGTTGTGACGTTGTTGACCTTTGAGGGCTGCTTCGTCTGCTCTCTCGTTGGTGAGCCGCGTTGGTGCCGCAGTGAGCCGGAATACATTGAAGATTATAGCGTGATCTTCAGCAAAAGCCTCGTGGTGCAGGTATCCAATGAGAAACTGGCTGGCGATTTGTTCTTTTTAGCAGGTTTGACAAGGTTTGTAGCGCACCTTGCGAGTCCGTGAAGATTACTCAGCATCCTGAGTTAAGGCGCAAAATTTAGGGGAGCTCTTTTATTCCGTATACCTCTGCTGTGGTGGAGGATGCTCTACGCTGAAGGTGTGTGTGTGTAAGTGGTTTTATTGAATAAAATAAAATAATAATAAAGGAAGGAAAATATTTTTGCCTGCCCCGGTATCTGCTATCGAAATGAACTGAAGCACCTAGAACTGGGGCGGCGGAAATAAAGGGATGGCAAGGAGACAGATAGGAGAAAACAAAGAGGTGAGCGACAGAGAGGAAGGACAGTTTAGGTTAAAGGAAAAGGAGTATAATACAATAATGTACATTCCACACAGAATGAGTTTGTTTGAGTGCCGCCCGCGATTGACTTAGCACGCTGAGTACTCTGCACTGCGGGCAAGCCTCCACAATGTGAATTATGAAAGCATTTGGCATAAGGAGGGTACATAAAGTCCCCATGATGAGAAGTCGTGAGAAGTTGAACCATCAGTGAAGATGTTTGTATCTTCTGAATACTGCTCAGCTAAGAAGATCAGAGCAGCCTGTAGCAGCGCAGCCGGCGGCATGTCGTTCTTCGCAGTGACACCTGTTATGAGCTTAATTTAAGAGATGAGAGTGTCCAAAAAGGAAAGATTGGAGTCAGTAATTTACTTGGCTGACTGATAGCAGGAAGGTGCCATAAAGTGCAATAGCCTCCGCTGCAACCCCGTGAAGAGCGACAAATTCAGTGCCTCTTATCACATTTCTTGCACTTTACTCTTTTTTTACGGCATTGTTTCGATGGGAGCCCTTTGACCGAACAGCGGAAGCATCGACTTGACGCAGTGCCCTCCTAAAGGAAGCGAAGCATGGCACTCATTAGTCACGTGATCCTCAGTGGGACAAAATACACAAGGCTCGTTTTGCTTCGTCATTGGCGGAAGAGCGAAGCCGCTGCCGACTTTGGGGCTCTGGACTTTTCATTCTCGAATTGTGGTTTTGCACGAAAGTTGTTGCTTGTTTGTTGACCAACCTGCACTGCCTTCTCCCTTCTTTCCATTTCCTCTTTTATACATTTTTCAGACTCAACTTCAAGCGTTGCAGAGAATGATGGATACCGTTCCGCTAGCAAAAATACCAATACGAAGCGTTATTGGTTTTGTAAGAATTGGTATTGGTTCTGTAAGTATTCTATAGGTTGTATCTGCATTTATAAGGGACGTATGGAGAAACCCATACATCTTATAGACTGGTACTCAATTTTCTTGTAGGCAGTAGCATTGGGTTTATAGACTTTGTATATGAAAAGTATCAAACCAATAGAGACACCCATACATCTTAAAGGCTGATATATATGTATACATACTTGTCTTAATTGTAGACCATATTGGTTCATGGGTCTGATACACCGGTATGCCTTTGTTTATGGGTCTTACATGCAGAATTAGTCAGTCGCCGATTTTAGTTGTTTTTCATTGCTTCCTTTTCGACCTCGGACACTCGAATCCTCCAAACTCATACATTCATCCCGTTTATTAAACGTTGCCGTAACGTACAATATTAACCACAGTAACAATTGAGAATACCGAGGCAAAAATGTCACTTCAAGGTCCTTGCCAAACCTGCACGGTCTCAACAAACTACTTATGGTTGACGCCGCAAGACGCGGAAAACGCGCAATGCTGCTGTTATTGTGACTGAATCACTTAACACGGAGGAAAGTCCACGGTTATCTGCTGGCTCCAGCTGAGTCACAATTACAGCCGTGTGCAGAGAACAGCTTTCAAATGGATTCAAGAGATGCGCGTCCAAGCAACTGCGCCCGTCGAAGAGAGGAGTCACGCCGAGCACGCGATGAGAACGGCCCGAACGGCTGCCGCAGATCCGCGCGTTGCCGGCCGGCACGATTGTGCGTTCCTTTCTCCCTCATTTCTGCTCTTTTAAATCGAACAAGAAGGGAAAATGACCAGCTATGGTTGTTCGCATGCTGGACTACATTATTCTCCCTCCTTTTCCCCTCTCCCCTGGCGCGGTTCCGTACAGTTCATAATCCATTTTCAGACGTTATAGCGTTCAATTCAAGACAAACGTTATCGTGTGCGTCAGTGGCCTAAGTTCGGTGCCTCGCGTTTACAGTTTTAGTAATTTTTGAGGTGCTTCTCGGGGATATCAATATTTCAGCACACGTTCAGCTCTCGATCAGGTATGTATCTGTTACAGCATCGGGCTGACGTCAACACTTTTTCAGTGTATGCCGTGGCTTTTTGTTGCAAATGGCAGTTGCCTGCGCGCCAACAAAAGTATTTGAATCGCGCGGTGTGACAGAATGTAGTTTGAAAGTTGTCAGCACGATTTCTTGAAGGTATTGATAGAACTTTTTAGCGCGCTGCGTTCAAGTGTCACGAAGTTTGAGGAGGCGCAGGAGAGAAGGTTGGTCCAGCAGCTCCCTCGGCGTTCGATAATGGCAGCGCCGTACCTCCACTGATTGCCTCTACATAAAACGCGCGCGATCATGGTTAGCTTTACATACGTGCGCCGCTTTTTTGAAGTCAAGGTGGTGTCGCGTACTTGAAATCGCTAATTTTGCACATTGTAGTGTGATGTGTCATTTTTCAGGTGCCTTAGGACTGAAGAGACTGCATCATTGGGCTGAATTCCGCAATTATGGAATCGAGGCCTACTTGGATACATTCAGTGTTTGGATCATGCGCGCCGCTGTCATTACAGGTTAAATTGTGTATACATGCACCTGCTGCATAACTCCTTGTACCCTGGAAAATGGATCATAGCTGCCCTCTCCCTTCAGATACCTGGAGCGGTAAACACATACAGGGATGACGCCAGTATTCCATATGGCCTACAAAACCAGTGCGTAGCCTACTGGTTTTGCATGTTTATCAGATTATTGATCCTCATGGGCGTACTGGTTTACAGACCTATCTGTTCCCCCAGATACCATAGAACCTGTAAAACCATAACTTTAAGATCATGGTCATATCCCCATGAAAATGGTATCGCAACCTTGACGGTTGCGACATTTCTGATGGAATCGTTTGCGGCTAGAGAAGTCGGCAGATCCATACTCGGCGCTGTTGGCATACAGGAACACTCCAGGTCCTTTGGGCAAAAGACCAGCCGAACTCCTGACGAACCGACGGTTGCGTTCAATAGTACCGCTGCATATCCCAGCCGGCTGTGACCTTCGAAGTCGAGAAACCCAAAGGTCTTTGTCAGGAGAGACGAAGCGGTCAGAGAAGAGCAGCGGCGAAACTCCGACAGCCATCACGCGGCTAGACAGCTTAAACAGCTGCAAGCCTGAAATCGGGTGTGGGTCAAAGACAGTGCTACTGTTTTAAGACGGGCTTCTCGGCCGCGCTCCTACGTTCCTACGTCGTCAGGCAGGTCCATCCCATGGTCGTGTTGCTTGGAACCAAACGGGGACAGAAACCCATTGCCAGCGACACCAATCGCTTGGAAGGACATCTTCAAATTGGGTTGTAAATATTGGAATTACTGAGTAAAAAACGAAAGCAAAATAACATTTTTACGTTCTTATGTTGATAAAATTTAGCTTCTAAATTTTTTTGAAAGAACGTGGCATAGTTATTGTGCAGTAATTGCAGTGCACCTTATTTTTTAGCGCCCTTTCTTGCTCTTGTAAACCCGGCGAAACTATTGGCGAAACCATCCAGAAGTCGAGAACGCGATGCGATTGCGTGCGGCAAGATGGCGGTTCAGCGGTGACTTCGTTCTATCGTCACACAGATGAAGGAAACGTATAGTCACGTCTTCTTGCCATTTGGAAGCGGCACACAACATGAACGTAGTTTGTAATGTGTCGGACGTAGGCACCCGTCGTTGTGTTGGTTGAGGTGAAGCTTGTATCGTGCAAAACTTCTCGGGTCAGCGCTTCTCCGGAGAGACATTTCGTCGCAGGAAGTGGCGGCATGCACTGCTCGAACGGCGTCTGAATGCATCGCTTTGGAGGAGGAGGAAAAACACATTTATTTAAACCCAATAACTAGGCACTTGGAATTTTAACTCGAGAGGTGAGCAAGCAAGCATTAAAGTTCTTTTCTGGGCGCGCGTGACATTCTGCACATCCTTCCTCCTGTTAGCTTTGCTACTCATTTTGGTTACTGCGTCGCATTAGCCAGCATTAACTGCATGAATTCGCTCGAGGAGTTGATACTGACGGGTAGATGCGTGGACCATAGTTTTACGTGATTTACTTGGCTGCATTAAAGGGCTATGTTTAAAAGAAGTGTTGTTGATAAATGTCGCTGCCAAGACGGCGGTGACGTCTTCCGCCTCTACGAGCCCAGCAACATGCTGTGAATTCCTCGTTGGCGTTCCTCAGTTCTCGTTTCTGTTACGTTTTATAATACATTGAATGAATACATTTGCTCCTCTGGCACTTTTAGTACGTTTTATTATAATGCTCGAATAGAACTTTAAATAAAGCACACGAGTTGTGAGTGAACTGTCAACATCGAACAGTAATAGAAGTGTTCGGATAGTGTTTCTTAAAAAATCCACTTTCCTTTTATTGCGCTTATTCATGAGCTTAGAGAGTGCTTATTATCGGCTTGATAAATACGTACTATACATGAGATATACTGGTAGCGGCAAGACACGGTCAATGAGTCTACTTGGTTTTCACCTCAGATGTGTGGCACGCATTTCTTTCAGTTGTTTATAATGCATCTTGCAGCTCCCTGTACTAGCCGCCATTCTGCCACCACAGGAACATCCCCACCCTCGAAAGAAGTACCAGCTGCTTCAAGAGCGAATCCAGAAACTCCAGCAGTCAGTCCGCACAACGACATCGCCAGAGGACCTTGGCCGAAATAGTAAATTATATAAGCACGCATGCATCGCCATCAATCGCTGCACTGGTTGAAGCTCAGCGGGGTTAAACGCTGTAGTTGCTTTTACAGCAGCTGCAACAAAGCATTTGCTCTCTGGAACTTCACTTTCATCCCAAAAGGGCTATATAGTTAATTTAGAGTTTTTCATGTGAGCATAAGTCCGGGCACTGCAGCTCTGGTTGAACGTGCGTTGCCGTGAAAATAGGTTTTTCCTAAAATATTTGAACTGTCAAGAAGGAAGAAGCAAGGAGCTGCGTTTTTGGCAACCGGGCGTGCAAACACTATAATGTTTGACGAGATGTACCGTCTTTGCCAAAAGTAACCCAGCAGCCCAGCCGGCCAGCGGAGCAGGCACTGGGCCGTGCCGCGGCGTGGCGGTCGTCGTCGGTGCTTGGTCGGTGGCCGCTGCTTCCCGGCTGCAAGCGTAAGCTGGCTGTCGTAAGCATGCCCCCTCACTATCTTTCTTGGGATGATAAAATGTAAGCCGGTAGCATGTGCGCCGTCTAATTTGATGCTTTTTGAACATTGTGTTCGTCATTAAGGGCGCTGTTCACAGCAAAACTCGCCTAATGCTCATAATTGGCTTGCGTCGTGAAGCTGCTCTTTGTTAGAAAAGCTTGCGCGTTTAATATCATTAAACAGATCAAGTAGGTGCAACAAGTTAAGTAAATAGTTGCTTCTCTCTTGTTTGTGATGTTAGCACAGTGAGATAGGGCACGGATATTGAAAACTCATGCGATTTATACCGCTATTTGTAGTCTTTGACTGTGACGTCAGGTTGAGCTAAAGAAAAAAAAAACGAGGCAGTAATTTCCGCTGTTTCAAGTGCGGCTATCTCCATATAAGGAAAGCAAATCTGCCAATGTCGCATTTGCCTCCGCTTGGTAACGCATAAAAGTGCGAAATGGGTTTCGCTATTGTGACGCCAGACTGATTGCCCCCCTAAATTGGTGCACAGTTTGCAACTGCTTCAAAAGTTTTTGTAAATAGCAAATGAGTGATATAAATGCTTCCTAGTGTATGATCTCCCAGAATGCCTTGCTATTGCCAGAGGACTCTACTACTACGTGGCTAAGAAGAAATTGTCTTTCGACTTGCATTGAACCTCCTGCTGAATCTTCTTCCTGTTGTGGCCAGGGACTTGAGCAAAGGCTGGGAATTTCAGGTTTACGAAAGTTATCCTGCATTGCTCTTGAAGGTCCCATTTCGACATCTTATTTAACGAGCTACTGACGGCACCACACTGCCAGCGGACATGAAATAACCAATCAAGTGGCTGGGTAACAGCGAGTAACACAAAAAAATAGTTCGCGATCCTAATGCTGTGGGTCCAGGTTTCTGATGATTTCGAGAACATATTGCTGTTACTGAGGACATATGCTGTCCCAGTAAAAGAAAAAACAAATGTGCCGTACTTAGAGAAAATCCTTGCCGTATGTGCGATCTGTGAGAATGTCATTCTTTGATGCAGTTCATTCATTAAACGAATAAATTAGTTGCGGGTTAATGCATGAACGTAATTACCAAAGCGAAAAACATTAGGTTTTTTTTTTGTACGTTACCAAATGGCACGAAATACAGTATGTACCAAGAGTTGCACTTGAAACAGCTGGAAATATTTTCTTATTCTCTCCTCCAGCTTTACGAAGCGTCCCAACCAAGCCGGTCGTCACTATAACAGACGAATTGGAACCACAATAATAAGCGCATTGAAATTTCTAAATTCGTTTTCCGTCTTACACTCGAAAAGAGCAGAAAAGCAATTATTTGTATACGCGAAGGCATTCTAGCGAAGAGCCCAGCGTCACACGGACAGCCGAAAAGAAGCGTTGATCAAGTATTGCTGTGCGGAGCGCCTTTCCTGAGCACAGCGCTCCGAAGTCGAGAAATCGGATGCCGATATTCGCTTACTTTTGATAATCCCAAGAAAGAGAGCGAGGGAGCGTGCTAGATTACACTCGCCGCCGGAGAGCAGTGGTCAGGACTCAGCGACGGCGTTGGTGGCGCTGTCGCTCGGCCCCGTGCCCGCTCCGCCGGCTGGCGGGGCAGCTCGGTTACTTTTGGCAAAGACGGTACATTCAGAAAAAGTCCTGCAACGCACATTTCGATACGTTTGAAGACCTTGTGGGTGGAACCTTTGCGATAAGGCACTGGTGGTCATGGCTAGAGGCATTGGAACGTCATGGGAACAGCTTCTTGCTTATTTTTGGTGCGTGTGAATGCCTTTTTAAGGCTTTTATTGAGAGACTTGTGCGTCAAGACAATATTGGTCAAGTCCTTTCTTTGTTCCATCCTCGACGAAAAAGTAGAACATCCTTGGCAGTGTGCAACGGCGCTGTATATGATGAAATGTTTCCTTCTTCACACGAGTTAGGCTTCATTGGTTTGCGAGGCAAAGAAAGGCCAAACGTCGTTACGTGGCTGCTCATGCGAAGGCAGCACACAGCCACAAAGGCCAAACACTTGAGTCTATTCAGATGTCCGACGTTTTATTGCGGTCGTTAGTGAAGGGTTGTTTTGTGGCATGCATATATTTCAGTTCCGTAATGTTTGAGTTGATGGGAATCTTACTGCCTTGGCATGATGTGTGCAAACTGACTGCTATTTGTAAACAGATGATTCCACCAAATACAATACGCTTTCTTGTAGTAGTGTATTTGTACAGAGTGTTATCATTAAATGTGAAGACTCCTGCGCGTTTGTTTCCATGCGGACTGTCTTTCACTTGTATTCCCTGATTCTGTGGGCACATAGCTGTGCACAATTTATCTTGTAAATAACTATACACACCAAAAAAGATGTGTTATTAGTACACGCTTTATTGAGTGTCTTTTTCATCTTCAAACTTGGCCGTACTGTTGATGCGACATGCTACTTTGTGTTAATATTGGAGCTGTAAATCCCGTCTTGTTTTAAGGCTTTCAGTTCTATTTATACTGCACCATGTTACTGCTTGATCACGTCCGAGAGCTGACATTAAACTGCTGTTTCTTCTCCGATACTACATTCTGTGCTTTTTTTGCGGTTTGCAAGCACTATGGCGCATTTGTCGTTCATCAGGCCCATGCTTACCTGAAGAATGAATGTAGATGTAACTAGCTGTGTAAAGCTGCATGATTTTATATCGCTCACACAGAAAGGCATAAGGCCAACAACGACGGGGACTGAACGATGCTTGGACAAGTCGGCTAAGAATAGATCCTGTTCAACACCATGAGTTGCCTTAAACTGGCTGTAAATTTTCTGCCAAACTAAATTTCTAGAACAGTTACGGTGTTAATGTTTTGCCCTTTTGGCCGAGTATCGTTCAGTCTGCGTCGTCGTAGGCCTTTTCTTTCGCGTATACGAGAAAAAAGAATCGAAATCCGCGCCAGACATACGTCACTATGACGTCATGCTTTTTGTTTGTTTTTTTATTAGCACAGTATTTAGAACCATTATCAGGGGGCGTGGCGGTGCAATGAAGCTCGTGCATCACTCAGTCGGTACCCACGAGGTCTATATCTTTCTCTATGGTTTCACTACATAGGATCTACCTTGTCGTCAGGACAGACATGGGCCTGGAACTGGAGAGGAACCGGCGTGCATTATTCCTGTAGAGGTCAAAACCAGAAAACTACCACTCCTCGGGTGAAATTCCAGAGATTACAGGAACACTGCAATCTTAGAGCCCCCGGAAGAAAGCAGAGTGTCGGAGAACACTTCCGGGACGTAAAATTCTGTCTCTACTCCTTTTCTCTCCTCTTCTGCTGCTGCTGTAGCTGCACCAGACAATAGTGAAACGTCTGGTGCTTATGCCACCCGTTATGGCCGCGAAGTAAAGAAGCCACAACGTTATTGCTGCTATGTATCTATCTAACGTGGCAGACTAGCTGTGCTGTACTATAGTGCTCTTTTCGGGGTAGGGTTTGCATTGTTGTCTTTTAGTTTTCACCTATTAATTTTTAATCGTTATTGTTTCTTTGCCATTTTTTCAATTGTTGCTTTTCATCTCTTTTTCATGTGTTGTTTTCTGTGGTGTTTTCTCGCTATTGATTTTGTAAAAAAAAAGGGGCGGGATGTGGTGTCCTTCTGACTTGTGCGCACACGGTCATGCGCAGCCGCGATAAAGGGGCGCACATCGGAGGCTTATCACCACATGCCACTATAACAGGAAGCCCCTCAACGGCCAACTGGCCGGTCTGTGTCCGCTCCGGAGCCGCTCCGTTCGCTTGACACGACATCTTTGATTTACGCGAACACCTTCTAGCGTACGGCAGAATTAGTTCTGACCCAAAATTGTCTCGTGCTTGAAGCAGTGTGTGCGGACCTTCCGTGAGCGCCAGCGTGCGAAGACGCCGACTCTGAAAGTATTTGGCATGTTGCAGTCCATCGAGCCTTCTCGAGCCCCATTTCAACAGTGGAAGCGAACCTTCTCGAATCATGTCCTATGTTGTCGGCGAGAAACAAGTGATTAGTAGTTGCGACAGACTGTCTGATACGTCACGCCAAGACGCAAGCTCTCCTTAAGGGCACAGAGTACCTCTTTACGAGGGCGATTGTGCTCCGACACGCGTCTATTACTCCGTAGCCCTCCACTACGGCTTCTCTTTCTATTCACTTTCATTCCCACCCTCCTCCCTTTCCTTACGGCGTGGTTCAGGTGTCCACAGAAACAAGTGTGACAGATACTGCACCTTTCCCTGCCTGTGAACAAATGTTCGTCATTATTGCAGACTGGGCAAATCACAGCTCAGCTTCTGCAAGACATATCTGCCAAGTCAGTCATCTCAACGAGCTACGGCAGCATATCATTACCAAACAAATGGGTTCACATAACGGCTGACTACGACACTGGTCGACATGAAGGCTTTAGTTGCCTATGTGCAATAAAACACAACACAGTTCTTTTCATTCTTCAGATGGTTCGGGTAATTCATCCGTCGTTTCAACTTGTACAATTGCCGCACTATTTTTCTTACGTCAGCCTGACACACAGTTGGAACTATGATGCCGGCATTCGAAATGAGCCATGTTTCTGTAGAGGTAGTTTCGTCCTGTTTCGAATACATTTCGCTGTACACTACACGTAGGGCTGCGACACTGGATTCTTCTCACATATGTAAAACAAACAAACAAACAAACAAACAAACAAACAAACAAACAAACAAACAAACAAACAAACAAACACGTCCGACTTAGGTATACAGCCCTGCCTAACGAAGCCGTGCGAGTATGCCTAGGAGCAGCGTGTGTGACTCAGGATCCATGGCTCTAGTCCGGTTTGATTGCTATCTCATCCAACCTTCCATCTCAAAGTATGCGCCCTAGTTGGCAATGCCTGCCATGGCAGGTGGTCTCATGGGTTCGCGTAACGTCCTGGCCTATCAGTGTATGGCCGTGTCACCTCCCAACTACCATCTGCTTGAGGTATGCTCGCGATTTCGTATACATATGTCCCCTCATTCTCTGCTTGCGTGGCCTACGGTAGCGTTGCGTTACGAGGTTAGCTTTGCTTTAGGTGTTCACCTCGCGTGCAGTCATCATCACTCTACGCGTTTTATGACATGTCCCCTCTATACCAATGCATTAATAATATAGACACCCACCTCCTGCACCTGCGGCAACCATACGCTAGCATCCAGAAAAGGTGGCTGCAAAACAATAAAAAGCGCAATCGTAACCTCTGTGTAAATCCTGCCACCTTGCAGCTAAGGTCGATGAAAGTATAGTAAAGGCGAGGTTCTATAGACTATTCACTTTTTACTTGGCATAGCAATGTTCTGAATGACAGAGAGGCGAAGGACGATGCACTCGGAGAAACAGACGATACTGAACTTTATATAACACTAACAACAAACAGTGAAAAAGCTTATATACAAAATATGGAGGACACTTCATTTCCAGTTACAAAAAATGTCTCAAAGCTAGCAGAGCTACACAAGCTGGCACCCTACACAACTACTGAGTGCTGTTGAGCGTACAGCTCTCTCCTCATGGCTTTTCCACAGCCGGGACCTACCTGCTTCCTCTGTTGGAGCCTGACCAAACCGCAGTCATAGCGGTGTGACGCGCTTTTAAGTTACGGAAGTTTCCAGAAAGGAGACGAGCTTTCAGAGCGTAAACCCCGCGGCGTGCGAGACGCTGTGCCCATCTCCCCCTGTCTGCCAGAATGTACCCGAATTTTCAGGAAGCTATGGTCTACGCCCGCTGCCTAGATCTTCAAGGTTGCGTTGAGAGAAGAGGGTCCGGGCCAT
This sequence comes from Amblyomma maculatum, assembly GCA_023969395.1. NCBI lineage: Eukaryota > Metazoa > Arthropoda > Arachnida > Ixodida > Ixodidae > Amblyomma > Amblyomma maculatum. Next base: position 29,284 of record JAJIZL010024333.1, read on the forward strand.
GTTTTGGGACTCGGGTGACCGTGACATCTCGCCTATTGCAGCGAAAGCTTCATTACTAAATTTGACCATTACCAAGCTAGAAGTCATGCATGGCTAAAGTCACACCACAATCTAACCTTGTGGATTACCTTGGCGTATGAACTTTGACCTTTCAGACTTGGAGCTTAGGAGAGAGTGGTAAGGGTGGTGCACGTGATTAATCACGTGGGTGACGTCACCCTTACAAAAATGAGTTTTGAAACTCTATTGTTGGACTATTGACCGTCTTTTGAATTTATTGAATTTCGATAGACATTCAACCCCAGCTGAGTGCAATCTTTACAGGGCCAACAGAATTTTCATTGTGTTCTACCCAATAGACTTTTTGTGCTATTTTTTCTATGTGCTTTTTGTTGTCAGTTTTCAACGTTCACGAACAATTAGCGTGTACTGTTCATGCTGACCCATGTTTTTAAGTAGTTTTAGGCACAAATGATAAGAACATGATGTGACAATTTCGTTATGAATTTTTGCTCTAACTTGTAATCAACTATTGGCCACATTCTGCAAAGGGAAATATAAGAGCAGCATGCAGTTGCGTGCTCGTTCATGTTATATAAAAGTAAATATTAACGGTGCACACTTAGCTCAAGCTTCGCAACACAGTGAAAATATGCCCTAAAAACTTCATGATGGCAAAGTCTCCACTAATAATGCAAATACATTGTTGAATGTCAATCAGAATCCGTAATGAATCAGCTTCTGTATGCCGCAGAAGGTAACTTTAGTGGTAGGACATATTTTATATTTATCATAAAACAAGTTCAGTGAGTCATCATACTAACAAACAGGATCCTAGATTGAACCTACCATGTAGAGCAGGACAGAGCTTTTTTAAACCAGTTGCAAAGTTCACTATATATATGCT